>VZRV01004963.1:31759-81657 GCA_013398115.1 Falcunculus frontatus | reverse complement strand
CCAAACCAAACCAAACCAAACCAAACCAAACCAAACCAAACCAAACCAAACCAAACCAAACCAAACCAAACCAAACCAAACCAAACCAAACCAAACCAAACGTCCTTCCAGTGGCCAAGAAGACTTTGGAAACGGCCTCAGAAAACCAGCAGGCCAATTAAAAATTTAAAAAAAAACCCCTTTCCCATTTATTATTATGTAAAATCTCCTGCTCTTTAGGGCAATCTCATGATTATGAAGGGGTCAGGGGAGCTGATTTATGATTAGAGAGCTCTTGGCATCGGCAATATTGTATATGTTTTAATTTTGAACCTTAATAATCCATCCAGCAGGCAGCTCTCGATCGTGACACTCATTTCTCACGGAGCGTTTTGCCAGGCTCCTCTCAGCCACCTTCACCTCCTCTCTGAACCTCTTCCCTGTGCCAAAGTCAAACGCAATCTGACTTTTCCCTCTGGAATCAACCTCCACAAAGCCCCTGGGGTGGCAGCACTTGTCACCACCCAAAGTGACAAAGCTTCCTGCTGGCACCAAGGGGAGCTTTCTACTCAAAGGAAGGGAAACCCTGGTGTTTTATTGGATTTTTGGTTTTGGTGAATTCTTTCTCTGGAAGGGAAAAAGAATTCCTGGGGTTTTTTTTCTGAAGTCTTGTGTGGAAAGACACCTTGGTTTTGTTCCTTGGTGTGGTTGCAGGTGATGCTCAGAAGCACCAAAAATGAGTTTTTGCTGGGCCAACCCTTGGGTCACTGTGCCTGACATGATTTGCGTCCCAACCTGTGTTCAGTGGGGTGAAAAACGGGGAATTCAGGGCTGGTGGGTGAATTCCAGGCTGGGAATCTTGTTCAGGGAGGATTCAAGACGGTGTAAAGCTGCCTCAGAGGGTCTGTCCCGCTCTGATTTCACAAAATTCTCACTCAAACCGCCCCGAGTTTCCTGCTCAGAAGCACCAAAAATGCGTTTTTGCTGGGCCAACCCTTGGGTTACTGTGCCTGACATGATTTGAGTCACAGCCTGTGTCCAGTGGGATGAAAAATAGGGAATTCAGGGCTGGGGGGTGAATTCCAGGCTGGGGAATCGTGTTCAGGGAGAACACACGAGGTGCAAATCTGGCTGGAGGCTGCTCGGGGTTTGTCCAGCTCTGATTTCACAAAATTCTCACTCAAACCGCCCCGAGTTTCCTGCTCAGAAGCACCAAAAATGAGTTTTTGCTGGGCCAACCCTTGGGTCACTGTGCCTGACATGATTTGAGTCACAGCCTGTGTCCAGTGGGATGAAAAATAGGGAATTCAGGGCTGGGGGGTGAATTCCAGGCTGGGAACCTCGTTCAGGGAGAACACACGAGGTTATTGGTGCAAATCTGCCCCAGAGGATCTGTCCCACTCTGATTTCACAGCATTCCCATCCCAACAACCCCAAGTGCCCTGCCCGGGACACCCTCCTCACCCCCAGGGCTGTGTCCCCTGTCCCTCTGCCATCCCGAGGTGTTTATTGAATTGTTTTCCCTGCTCCCGGTGGCAGCGTTTCCCTGCCATTAAACCCTGCCAGCCGCGCTCTGACTGGGTAATTTAAAGCTATAGTTAAATTATGACTTCTCTGAACCTGTTGTGGCACTGACGCATAACCCTAATTAAATGATCGCATCCATTCCAAAGCCAGTCTTTTCTCCCCTCAAACGTTAATTACAACATAAGAGGCTTTAATGGCTCGCCTCACCTCCAGCTCCTCGAAAGAAAGGTCATGCGATTAATTTTCGTCATTAATCTTTTCCCAATGTGGACATTGTGCTGTCACTGGAGCCTATTAAACCCCCTTTGTCCCCCTCCCCTTCTTCTGCCTTCTCCCCCCTTCATTTCTCCCCCCACCCCCAAGTGAATGAGAGAACAAAAATATTTAAGCTCCACTTTGGCTCTGGTGCCTTCTCGGGGCTTGGGATGAGCTCGGGACATGTCCCATGTCCCCACTGTCCACCTGAGAGCAGAGGGGACTCTGCTCTGCAGCACAGAGGACGATTTGGGGGTGGTGGGGGACGATTTGGAGGTGATGGGGATGATTTGAGGGTGGTGGGACCCCCTGAGAGCTGCACAGGGCACTGGGGTGGCACCGCGAGGGCACCTCCGTGGTGGTGGAAGATCCTGAGGCTTTGGTGGGGACACCTGGAGGGACCTAAAGGCAGGGGATGGCTTGAGATGGGGACATGGGACAGCAGAAAAGGTGCAGAGGGCCCGGCCATGCCCAGCCAGGGTGGGCACAGCTCCAGGAGCAGCACCCAGACTCTCCCCGTGCCCAGCTGCAGCCACCACTGCTGGGGGACCCGTTTCAAAGCCCCTTTTTGGGTTTCTCCTCCTGCTTTCCAAAGGAAACGGGCATTTTCTAACCTCCACCAAACCCTCCCGAGTGCCTTAACCCCCTGAAGCCGGGAGCAGCTCCGGCTCCTGCCCCATTCCCGGGGAGCCGGGCTCAGAGCGCACACACACAGGAGTTGGGTTAATTCGCTGTATTGTTTCAGCTGAAACCAGGGCCTGAATAATTCCCTTTTATCCAGGGTGACGTAATCGGGGAACAAGTTGCTGCTCGGTGGGGGCTGGCAGCACTCACGGCACCGTTCGGAACGGCAGCTCCAGGCACGAACCACGCCGGGATCCAGGGATCCGTGGCGCAGCCGGGGCCGGCGGTGCCGCGTCCCCAGGCTCACGGCGTGCCCCAGTTTGAGGGGCTGCGAGCGCTCCTTGAAGGGTATGACCCACTTCCCAGCCCTCCCTCCAGCTCGCTGACATCCTTTTTTTCCCCATTCCCAAGGGCGGCGGCTCATGGGGGGAAAATCCTGGAGTGTTTTAATAACGAGGAGGCAGATGGCAGCCAGCTCCTCGCGGGGTAAATGTGGGAGTGGGAAGTGGGAAAAGAGAGCGGGAGAGAGGTGGGATGAGCCTGTTTTGACCGGGATCTTGCCCTCAAGGCACAGCTCACCGGCTCCTCCACACCCTTAAGGGTCTCCCTGGATTTAGACATTTCAGGATCTGGATCCCCATCCCTCTCCCTGCAGCTCCTCACCCCTCTGGCAGGATTTGGGTTCTCCTGTGGCTCATCCCCGTCTCTTGCTGCAGGCCCGGGGTGAGCAAGGCAAGGAATCTTTTGCCAGAGGATTTGTTGGCATCAAGGGCAGGGCAGAGAGCTCGGGATGGGGCTGGAATTCTGTCTGAATTTGGGAATTGGAGCAGAGGCAGGGGCTGGGGCCGAGCCTGGCTGGGGTGTCTGAGGTGGCAGCCCCACAAAAACCCCTCTGCTCTTTGGGAGCCCTCTGGGCCTCTTCCCACGGGCACCAGGGATGGTGAAATTCCCAGGAATGGGCAGACACAGCAATATTCCTTCCTGGGATGGGAGCCCTGTCCCGTGGAAGCCCTGGGTGAGTTGGGCCAAGCTGAGCACGCAGCAGGAGCTCCATGTGTGGGTCTGGGGCTGAAAACAGCTCCAGGAACTGCCAGGGAATCCTTTCCACCCAAACAATCCTGGAAAGAGCTGATGCAAATGGAGACAAACCAGGGGAGCATCTGGATTCACGGCCTGAGGCTTTGCTGGTGTTTCTGGGATGGAATTACAGGAAAAAAAGGGGATGGGGAAGTGTGACAGCAGCGTCCTGAGCTGGGGGAAACGACTCCAGACCTGCTGAGATCAACAGACCTGGGCTGATTTCACTGCTCACCTTGAGACATGCTAAAATCACCTGAGAAGAGAACAGCAGCCAAAATATGAATCCTGCACATGCTTCGGACACTACAACCATAATTAATACATCCCTGACTGCCACTTCATTGTTGGAAAATAAACAGCTGATGGATAAAGCCTTCCCAGAGACTCCTGTGCCCTGGAGCACGGGAGCACTGCAGTGAGGGACTGCTCACCAGTGTTAAATTTCAGACCTAGTACGGGATATAATTGGGATATCCTATAAAGAGGGGGGAAAAAGGGGATTGGGATGAATTTCTTGTGCTCCCCACAAGCTTTATGTCCCCAAAACGACAGCTTGGGGACTCGTGCCCTGCTCCTCCTGCACAGACAGGTTCACCACGATAAAACCCTCATCAGGATTTCTGAGGCCCCAGGTGCTGAGGGGGCCTGGTGCTCGTGACTTGGAGGATTCTGATGGTTCTTTTCCCAGCTTTAAAAGCAGCGATTAGGAACACTCAGCTCTGAAGGAGTCAGGTCTGGTTTCCCCGCTCAGGGGGAGCGGTGAGGAGCTCTACTGGGAGCACTGGGAGCACTGGGGGCTGTTCTCAGGTCTGGGTCTCTCTGGACATCGAGGAACAGCAGTTTAGCTTCATCCTTGAGGATTCTTGTGGGTCCCTTCAACTCAGGATATTCCATGATTCTCTATTGGGGCTCTGAGCATCCCCCGAGGTTCGGGGAGAAAGGCAGCAGGGCCAGTTTGAACCAGGGCCGGTTTAAATCCATGTTTTCTCCCCGGATAACCCCGTGCCCCAGGCGCGGGCAGCGGTGGCAGCGCCGGGAGGAACCTCGGGATCAAAGCCAGCGGATCCCGGCTGGCAGCGGATCCCTGCCAGGGCTGCTGCCAAAACCCTGGAGAACGGAGACAATGGCAAACCCCTCCGGCTTCCCCCGCCGCCGCCGGAGCCGCCCCGGCTCGGACACCCGCCGCTTTTTTTTTTTCCTCTTTGTCCCAAGGACATTGGGGACATCACGTCCGCAGTGTTCCGTGTAGCAGGATAATAATAATTAATAACCATTAGCAACAATAAGGATAATACCAGCGCCAGGCCGGACTGACTGTGCAGAAGAGACACTTTTTTTTTCCCCCCCTCACTTTAATGAAAACAATGATTTGACTTTGAAGAAAGTGACTTTTTTTTTTTAAGTGAAAGCGGAATCCGCTCCCCTGCCCCCCCTCGCACTCCTTCTTCGCCCCCTCCCTCCTTTTTTTTTTTTTTTTAACTCTCCTTTTTTCTTTTTCTTTTAATACTCTGCGTTCTATCATGCAAATCCCCTTTCAAATTATGAGAGTATTAGAGCCATCAGCGGTAATGTCACCGCCACAAAATGAGAGCAGGGACTTAAGCACCTAACGAACAATGAAATGTGCGAGCCCTGGGACAGGACAATTAAGAACTGGGCTTAGCCAGCCAGGGAAATTTATTGCTATCAAATCCATATTTCTATTTTCCCCCTGAACAGTAACCTATTTGAATATGATTAAAGGGTTTCATTAGAGCTGAGAGAAAGGCCCGTGTCCCGCCGTTCCCTGTGAGCTCACAAACACGCGCCTTTTGGGGAGGAGGAGGAGGAGGAGGAGGACGGGGAACCAGGGGAGGAAGGAAGGGGACGTGCATGGGACGGGTGGCAGGGTCACCAATCCAGGAGCTGGGCCGCTGGCACAGGGCGGGACAGGGCTCTTCCTGCATCCCTGAGGTGCCACTGGAGAGGATGGAGCTGGGGAAGAGGGAAGAGGCAGGAGCCAGCACCCACTGCCCACTCAGGGGCATCCCAGGGTGCTGCTGGAAAACAGAGAATCCAGGGCTTGATCCCACATCCCACATCCCACCTGCTCCTGCTCACACCGAGCCGTGGCCGCTTCCCTGGACACGTCCCTGTCACTGGGGACACGGGGACAGGCACAGACAGCAGGACAGGGGTGCAGACAGATGTCCCTTCCTCCCTCACCCACCCACGGGCTCTGTCTGAACAGGCAGGAGAAGAGGCCAAGGTTTAGCCAGGGAAGCATCGAGGAAAACCTGAACCCCAAAAAGGTTTCCCAGTTGACCCCTGTCCCTCAGTTTGTGTCCTGGACAAGCCCAGGTCACCGTGCAAACCCCACAATCACACGAGCTCTGCAGTCTCCACCTGCTTTTATCCAGAGCCCACCATCAGTTTTCCATCATTCAGAGCTCTCACACCCCGAACATTCCCTATTTTGGCGGCGAGAGGAATCTCAGCCTCTGCCCCGCTCTTTATTTACTCGCTATTCCCACACCACAGTGCATCCATCACTGGAGCCGAGTCCCAGCTCCCCACATCCTCCACAGAACAGCATTTTCTGGCATTTGCAAGCTCGATTGAGCTGTTCCTTTCCTGCACCTCAGCTCCTGGTCGTGCTGCAGAGCCCACGTCACCGGAGCTGGGATGGATGGAAAGAGGCACAGGGAGCAGAGGAAAGGGGTGCTGCTTTCTGCAGCTTAGCAAATTTGGGGAAAGGAAGTACAAAACTTTCGGAGGGAAAGAAAGAAAGGAAGAGAGCGGATCTGTCCCCTGTGCCCAGCTCAGATCAGTCAATACAGGCGCTCCTTGCCGCTGATAATTAGTCCAGAAAGGAATAACAACACAAGGATTTGTGCCACTGGTTCACTGCTGCTGTTTCTAAAGGAGTCCGGCCCACAGAGGAGCATTTCCCACCTCTCCAGGGCAGGAAGAGTCCGGTTCCCACGTCCCCGAGGCAGTGAGGGTGCATTTCCCACCGCTCCAAGGCAGTTTATCCCCAAGTTCCACTAAAGGCACCCCGAAATCCTTGGCTGTCTCCTTCCCCCTGCCCGCACAAGTGTCCATTTCACACCCGGGTGCTTCATCCCAGACGATCGAGGGCCCTGGCCTCCCACCATCGCTTCCCAGCTGTTTGGATCACGAGCTTTTAAAAGAACAGAGAGGCTCCGAGCTCAGACTTGAATTTCTGTCTCTCCGTCTCCTCTTGGAGCGAACAGGGATTGATTTCTCCGTGGAATTTCTCACCCCACGCGTGCAAATCCCATTCCCTAGATTTGGATGGAGCCCCGACGGAGGTGGGGCTGAGGAGAGGGGATATTTCCCCCATCCAGCCCTTGGAAGGACGACCCTGCCCTCACAAAGAGGTGCTGCTGTCCCAGTTTCAGGAGCTGGGAAGGGCAGGAAGGCGCTGCTGCTCCCCGGATCTGGGTGAGCGAGGGGACCCCGCACCCACAGCGCCAGGGCCAG
Source organism: Falcunculus frontatus (assembly GCA_013398115.1). Lineage (NCBI taxonomy): Eukaryota > Metazoa > Chordata > Aves > Passeriformes > Falcunculus > Falcunculus frontatus. Next base: position 74,706 of record VZRV01004963.1, on the reverse strand, counting down.
GCTGAGTGTCGCATTTACTGCGGGATTGTTGAGAATAATCGGCGATTTGGGAAAACATCGGTATTCCGGGCAGGATTTGGGAACGCTGTTAAGTCCCATTAGAATCGATGGGAATTATGGACACGCTTAAGTTAAGCAACCGCTTAAACACTGCCCTGAGTGGGTGCCAATGACAATAATTAGCGCGTCTCCCGGCAATTACGGAGCCGTGGATTTCAGGCCGAGGTGAAACCCTCGCTCTCCCTGCTGCGACCTCGGGGATGCAGCCCAGGATTCCCAGGACACAGCCCAGGATTCCCAGGACACAGCCCAGGATTCCCGACGGGAACCACGCGGGTCCTTGCCGCTCCCCATCGCTGCGGGACGAGCGCATCCCTCGTTAATTAGAGCTCCCTAATGAGCTCGCCCGGCGGGTGCGGGCAGCGGGGAGGGCTGGCAGCACCCGGGGCCGCGGGGACACGCGGGTGGCATCTTTGTGTCCCCGTCCTCCCCTGCCCACCCCCACCCCGGCGAGGCATCACAGCTCCTAACGAAACGGAACTGCTGCCAGATGAAATATATTACTATTAAATACTTAATTCTTCTAGTGAGCGGAGAGCAGCCAGTATGAATACGATTATTAAAGAAAATTACTTTGGCTGATCAGATATTTCTGCATACTAATTTCTGACCCTTCTTTCCTCTCTGCTTGCTTCTCATCCCTTAGAGACCAGGACAGATAAAATTCCATCACAAATAGCTGATTACTGGGGCTTGCATTAAAATCAAATTTTTTTTCCTCCCGGCGCTAATGTCCTTGCCTAAAGTAGAGGCAGCGGCTGTCAGAAAAAAAAAAAAGAAAAAGAAAAAAAAGGGAAAAAAAAGCCTCGAGATTGGTCTAGATCTGAATATCCTGAACTTTGAGGCTTCTGCTGTTATCGGCTGGATCCAAACGCTGAAGTTGGCTCCGGAAGGAGCTGGGCTGGAAGGTTTGGAGCGGGAAGAGAGAGGGGGGGATGCCCTGGCTCAGGGCAGGGATGGGCAGGAGGTTCTGTCCCTGCCCCATTCCTGCCCCAGGCCCTGCCCCACTCCTGCTCCAGGCCCTGTCCCTGCCCCACTCCTGCTCCAGGCCCTGTTCCTGCTCCATTNGCCCTGTCCCTGCCCCATTCCTGCCCCAGGCCCTGCCCCACTCCTGCTCCAGGCCCTGTTCCTGCCCCATTTCGCCTCCATTCCCTGTTCCTGCCCCATTCCTGCTCCAGGTCCTGTCCCATTCCTTCTCCAGGCCCTGTTCCTGCCCCATTCCCACTCCATTCCGTGTTCCTGCCCCATTTCACCTCCAGGCCCTGTCCCATTCCCACTCCATTCCGTGTTCCTGCCCCATTTCACCTCCAGGCCCTGCCCCATTCCCACTCCATTCCCCGTTCCTGCCCCATTCCCACTCCAGGCCCTGTCCCTGCCCCATTCCTGCCCCATTCCTGCCCCATTCCTACCTGGGGGTCCCTTCCCAGCAGGATCACCCAGTCTGGTTTCTGGTGAAGAAGGCAGAGGCCGAGCTGCTGATGGGAGCAGGTGAATGGAACGGGGCAGGCGATGGGATGAGCACAATGGGGGGCTCAGACCCACAGGGCTTCACCCCCTTTCCCTCTCAGCCAGAAGGACGGGTGTAGGACCCACACAAACACCCTCTGAGTCCCGTCATGGAATCACGGAATGGTTTGAGTTGGAAAGGACCTTAAATCTCATCTCATTCCATGGGCAGGGCCACCTCCCACTAGACCAGAAACTTCCTTCAAGTTCAGCCTCTCCCATCCCTCACTCAGGCCATGATCCCCCTGTCACAGAAGGAAGCCACTAAAAATAATTCCCTCCTGTCTGCTCCTTTCCCCAGCAGCGTCACCTCCTCCCCAGCCTGGAAGGCTCCAATTTACCTGCTCTGAAATAAAGACACTTGTGCAGGTGTCACGGTGCTGAAGCCCTAATTACAGCCTGAGCACGATAATTCCCGGCTCCACCAGCGCCTGTCGGAATGGGGGATCCTCTCTGCCCTCTCCCCCTCCTCGGGAAGCTCCTGTGGGAGCAGAAAGGAAGCAAAGAGGGGATTCAAAGCTCCACTTTGCAACCCTCAGACCTTGCTGGGGTTGGGAGGTGAAACCCTTGGAGTTTGAATTTCAGGTCTGGCCCTGCCGGATTTGTTCCCGAGGAAGCATCCCGGTGCTGGGGAAGGGAAAAGGGAAAATCCCTTTGCAGCAGTTGTTGTGTCCTCCTTGGCTTCCCAGCTGCCCCACAGCCAGGCTTGGGGCTGTGCCCACCAGCCCCAGCTCCGGGCACCATCTGGGAGCCTCCGGTCTGCCAGGCACAGCCGGCCAGCGCCGGCGGCCCGGGGCCGTGTGTGCACAAGGACGAGGAATGTTTGTTTTTCCTTATTGACTCTCTCCGAATAAACGCCGGGCCGGCAGGAAAGGGGCTCCGGCGGCAGCTGTTTACCAAGTGTTTGTGATAAAAATCCTTCTCCATAGGAACAGGTGGCACGGGACCGGCTCTGGGAAGCGCCGAGCGGCTCCAGAGCAGAAAAGGGATATTTTTACGTGGCTGGGATAAAGCTCTGGGAGTGTAGCGTGATGTGACCGTGGCAGAGCCTTTCCCGGGGCCCCTCGGCGGTGCTGGCGGAGGTTTTGGGCTGTCACCTGTGTCCCTGCCAGGCAGCAGGGCCGTTCTCCCGTGCTGACACGGCCCCTCCCCGTCCTTGATAACTCATGGCAGCAACACTTGCACAAATCTTTAATTGTTTAGTTTAAAGAATTGTGTTTTGACCGCAAGGGGATTTTGGCTGGAGCTCAAGAACTGATAATGATATTTTGCTGCCAAGACGTCGTCTTGGCTCTGCCTGTGTTAATGTTCACTTACAAGAAGCTCCAATTAACTGCATCAGCTCTCACTGAGAGCGAGGGGAAGGGGGGAGAGGTGGTGTCTTTGGAAAAGAAAGAAAGAGAGAGAGAGAAGGGAAGAAGTGAGAGAGAGAAAGAAAGAGAGGGGAAAAAAGAGAGAAAGGGGGCAAAAGAGAGAAAGGGGAAAAGAAAGGGGGAAAAGCAAGCAAGAAAAAGAAAGCGAGAAAGAGAGAGAAGGAGAGAGAGAGAAAGAGAAAGAAAGAAAGAAAGAGAAAAAGAAAGAGAGAGAGAGAAAGAGAAAGAAAGAAAGAAAAAAAGAGAAAAAGAGAGAGAAAGAGAGAGAGAGAAAGAGAAAGAAAGAAAGAAAAAAAGAGAAAAAGAGAGAGAAAGAGAGAGAGAGAAAGAGAAAGAAAGAAAGAAAAAAAGAGAAAAAGAGAGAGAAAGAGAGAGAGAGAAAGAGAAAGAAAGAAAGAAAAAAAGAGAAAAAGAGAGAGAAAGAGAGAGAGAGAAAGAGAAAGAAAGAAAGAAAAAAAGAGAAAAAGAGAGAGAAAGAGAGAGAGAGAAAGAGAAAGAAAGAAAGAAAAAAAGAGAAAAAGAGAGAGAAAGAGAGAGAGAGAAAGAAAGAAAGAAAGAAAAGCAAAGCACAACAAAATCACAGCATCACTGAGGTTGGAAAAGCCCTCCAAGATCATCGAGTCCAACCCATCCCCACCTCGCCACCACCAGAAGCAGCACCCACACACGGTCCCCATGGACAGGAGATGGTTTCCCGGGGAGCCCCAGCTCTGCTCCATCCACAGCTGTCCCCAGCCCAGGCTCCTGCTCCCTCTCCAAGCTGTCCCAGTGCAGAGAACAGCCCCAGCCAGGCAGGTCCAGGGACAAGGAGGGCAGTGGGGACCCTGCCTTGTGACTCTCTGGGAGCACCTGGGGGTGTCTGACCGGGTGGGTGCTCACTGACCCCTTCCCAACCTCATTTTGGGGCTGACAGAAGCAAGGAGAAAAAACTGAGCTGTGCTGGGACTGCTCCTGCCAGCCCTGGAGGGGGCTGATCCACCACGGAGCCAGGATGGATCCCCCAGGATGGACACCCAGGTCCAGCTTTGCCCACTTCTTCCCCAAATCCGACATCAGGGCACAGATATTTGGGAATCCTCGCACTTGCGGGCTCTGTTTGAGCACAGACCGAGCCCACCCGGTGCAGCAGGGCCGGGGGGATCGGATCTGTCCTTGGGAGTGTGTGGGAGCAACCCCATCCAGGCTGGAAAACGGGGCAGTTTGGGGCTGTTCCTGTGCCAGCCCCGCCCCGTGCCCTGCAGGTGCCAGGAGCTGAACCCAAATCCAGCAGAGCCTTTGGGATCAGAGGCTGCAGCCGTGCCCTGGCCCAGCTGCCTCCCCGGGAGGGCACATTCCAGCTTGTCCAGGGGCTTTGGGGGATCCAAGGAGGGGATTTCTCTGCAGAGCCGAGGCTGTGCCCCGGGAGGGTCAGATCCTGCCCTCAGCTCACGTTACACAAACCCGAGGACAGGAAGATTTAGGAGTGGAGATGCCACACAGTGCCGGGTGTTGTTTGTGCGCCTTTGAAATCGGAGTGAGCGGGAGCGGAGGGAGGGAAGGAGGGAGGGGAGGGGGGCACGGGGCTGGTCCCCTCCTCGCAGTTCCTTTCTGGCATCGAGGGGAGCTGCCCGGGCTCTCTTCGCCTCTGTTGCTTCAGGTGCAGCTCTGTTTTCTTACATGTTAATTTTTTCCTGTTTTATTATCCTGTCCCTCAGCCGCTACCAGAAACCCCGGGCCGGCTCGGGGAGCGTTTCCTTCAGCCACAGCTGGGATGCATTTGGGCAGGGACAGCTCTGCCAGCGCTGCCAGGGGGTGGCAGCTCCTCGGGGACAGCGCTGGGTGGTTCCTGCTGCCGCCAGACCCTTCCCAGAGGCGATGGGGTTCCCATGGGACGGCCCCGAAGCCTCTCTGAGCTTTTCTTGGTGAGTCCCCTCTGTCTGGGGGACACCTCGAACCCCAGGGACCCTGAGGGAACCTTCCCCCCCCTCGAGGGTGTGTCCTGCCAGCTGCTCTCCATGGCCAAAGTGGCTCGGGGCAGAGCTGAGGGGTCGGGAGCTGCTCTGTCCCGGCTGTCCCCGCATCCAGCTGGAATCGGTGTCCCCCAGAGCCACCCTGTCACCCCTCTCCCGTCCCCTTGGGTGCTCTGCATCCCCTTTGGAAAAAAATCTTCCTGTTCATGGACTACAGCAGGAGCATCAGGAGATTGAAGCCGAGTGCTGCAAATATTCCCCAGAGGGAAGATCCCAGCGATCCCTGTGTGGCTTCCCGGGAAGCAGGAGCCCCTTCCCTGCCCTCGTCCTGTCCTGGCCCAGCTCACCAAGTCCCCAGGAATGATCTCTCCCTCCTGCCCGGCCCTGCAGGACCCGCTGGGATGTGCTGGGGACCTGCAGTGGGGGACAAGGCAGGTTCGGTGCCATTCCCAGACTCCAGAGCCCATGGAATCTCAGGCGGAGCTGGGATTCCCACCTGCCCCCAGCCACGGATCCAGCTGCAGGCGGGGATGGGGTGTGAGACAAATCTTCCATTTACATTTTAATTTCAATAAAACTGCTTTATTTTGTGTTTTATTGCAGTGCTGGGGCAATAAAAGCCTCTTTTAGCCCCAGGGAGCCTCTCCCTGCAGGAGAAGGTTTCCCAATTGGAATTGGGCAGGATGCGGCCTCCTGCTCTATCCCAAACCCGCTCCATCCCAAACCTGCTCTATCCCAAACCTGCTCCATCCCAAACCTGCTCCACAGGGAGCTCTCCTTGATGCACACCCAGGTATGAGGGCAGCTACAAGCCCTGAAATGCAGCCCGGGCTCCTTTCTTCCAATAAACCACAAGGATAAAGCTCCTGCAGGTAAGCACTGGGTGTTCCCTGCTTCTGGCAGCTCCAAACCCTCCCTTTGGCATTTCAAACCCTGAGTCACGTCCAGCCCCAACCCAGGGACCGACTCTAAAAATGAGGAGGGGTTTTTTAAAGTGTAAAAGTTTTGAAGCGTAAAGGTTTTTAAAGTTTTTAAAGTTTTTGCAGTTTTTAAAGTGCAATTTTTGAAGTTTCTGTGAGGTTTTTCTGTCTCTGCTCCCCTGTCCAAATGCAAAACTTCTGGGTGCACTTTTTCAAGCCTCTCCTCTTTATTGCCACGGAAGATTCTCTCCTTTCCCAGTCAATAAAGACACCCAGGACACAGATTAGCATTTGGCCCTCTGCTCGTCTGCTGGATTAATTTCCACTAAATTATGAGTAAAGAATGATTGATTATTGTGATGATTAAGAATTTATCCTCATATAATACCTCTCACCTGCAGAGGCACGGCAGGATCTCGGAGCGAGAGGTGCAGGGAGAAGTCGTGTGTTGGTTTGAATCCCAAGGAAGGAGCACGGATTCCCTGATCCTGCTCCAGTGAGGGCAGAGAACCCCATGGTGGGACAGAGACCGAGGCAGGAATGAGGCCCCACGGTCAAAACCGAGCCTTTAAATTTGTTTTGATGATGTGAAGGTGTAAAAAGCCCCAGCTGGATCCTGCTCCGAGCTCCAGGCAGAGATTCCTCCTCTGCCCCACACACCCACACGTGTCCTGTCCACCCTGCGAGCCCGGCAGGGAATCGGGGTGGCTTTTAATCCAGGCATGGAAATACAGGAGAAATTCCTGCTGGTTTGGGTCTGGAATGTTTGGGAAGCACCGCAGAGCAGCCCTGGATGGACGGGTCAGTTCCCACTCCGTCCTCCCCAACCTGTCAGACCCCACAGACACCGAGGGCTCACGGACACTGTGCTCATCCTGTCCCGTGCTCCCAGCAGCTCAAACACAGAGAGTGAAGGCTCAGCAGGGAAAAGGGACTTTTGCAGGGACTTCCACAGAGCCAAGCCTCCTTTTGGGAACCCCCCAGTCAGGATGGGCTGGGCTGAGAGTCCTCACTGGAGCGAGCTCAGTGGGAAGGAGCCCAGATGTGGAGAGCTCTGCTGGATCCTGGAACATTTCAATTCCTCCTCAGCACCTCTGCTGCCCACCTGGCCTCGGGCAGGTTTGGAACACCACGACTCGGGGCGGGGGTGGGGAGGATATCCCACCTTCTCCTTCCCAAGGGGGATGGATTTATTCCCTCGGCAGAAAGGGTTAGAGCCGGGACGGGCAGATCCCACCCGCGGGGCCACGCAGCCCCCGAGCCGCCCCTTCCCCGGCCTCAGACAGTCCTCAAACAACAACTGTCTGCCTGCCCGGCTAATCCCTCACAGGTGACCTCAAGACAGCCGACGCCTCTCGCTAAACTCTCACATTCCTCCGCGCCGCGTTAACCCCTCCGTCCCCGCGGCCCGGCCCCGGCCCCTTCCCCAGCGCTTCCCTTCCCCGCGGGGCTGGAGCCGCCCGATGCCGCCTGGAGCATCCCCTTCCCAGAGCTGCCGGTCAGAGGTTAAAAGCCTAATGTATTATTATAAAGCCGGAGAGAAAAAGGCTCGCATTCGGCCCTATAAATCTTCCTAACAACCTCGGCACATGTGGGAGCCAGACCATGCCCCGGTTTCCCCCCACCCCCGGCTTCTCTCCGGTACCCGCGGGCCGAGCTCCATCCCCTCAGCCCTGGGTGGTGCCCGTGGCCGGGGCAGGGATGGTCCAGCTGGCACAGAGGGCAGCAGCCTCTGCCCTGTGGCACCCCACTCCTTGCACCGTCGTTCCCAGCTCTGCGGCATCACCCCGGGGAGTGAGGGATACCCTGGGGAGTGAGGGATATTCTGGAGTGAGGGATATTCTGGAGAGTGAAGGATATTCTGGAGTGAGGGATATTCTGGAGAGTGAAGGATATTCTGGAGAGTGAGGGATATTCTGGAGTGAGGGATACTGAGGAGTGAGGGATACCCTGGAATGAGGGATACCCCAGAGTGAGGGATATCCTGGAACGAGGGATACCCTGGAGGAGTGAGGGATACCCTGGAGTGAAGGATACCCTGGGGAGTGAGGAATACCCCCGAGGAGTGAGGGATACCCTGGGAAGTGAGGGATACCCCAGAGTGAGGGATACCCTGGAGTGAGGGATACCCTGGTGAGTGAGGAATACCCCCAAAGAGTGAGGGATACCCTGGAGTGAGGGATACCTCAGCAGAGTGAGGGATACCCTGGCGAGTGAGGAATACCCCAGAGGAGTGAGGGATACCCTGGGGGGTGAGGGATACCCCGGAGGAGTGAGGGATACCCCAGAGGAGTGAGGGATACCCTGGGGGGTGAGGGATACCCCGGAGGAGTGAGGGATACCCCAGAGGAGTGAGGGATACCCCCGAGGAGTGAGAGATACCCTGGGGGGTAAGGGATGCTCCCACCCCTCTGGGCAGCACCAGGACTGCCCCTTGTGCCCTCTCGGGATGTCCCAAGTCCCCTGGCACAGTCCCAGGCCGACGGGACTGAGGAAGCTGCGAGGCCGGGGATGATGAGGGAGCTCAGAGAGCTGGTTGTTCCCAGGGTATCCATGGGGAGGAAGCAACACAGCCCCATCCCAGGAATTCGTGGCACCACACGCTGGTCCTGTCCCGGCCCATGTCCCTCTGCGCTGTTTGGGGGAACAGCACCACTTCCATCCCTTCGCTCTGCTTTGATTTTATTTCTCTTCAACTCAAGCGAGACCTCAGGAACCGAATTATTTATTCCTGGTGTAAATAACCCGGCACGGGCAGGGAACGCCGGACCACCGGCTGCTGGATCCCTGGGAGTGTTTAATACCTGTGTGAGCTCTGCTGCAGCCCGGCAGCAGCTGCGGGAACAAAGGCTCTGCTTTGCTCTTCTTCCTTTTTTTTTTCCCCCCCGAAAATACACATCTATGTTTTGGGAGCGATGCCAAAGCTTCTGGAGATCAAAGTGAAAGCAGTGTCCAGAGATGATGGAGACAATAAAAGGGAAGAAAGGGTGAGGAAAGGGAGGAAGAGCCGCGGGCTGAGCGGGGCAAGGGAGCGGCGGACGGGAAGCACCGGGAGCGCCGGGAGCCGGGAGCGCCGGGAGCCGGGAGCGGGCGCTCCGCAGGCCGGACCGTGCCCTCTGCTGGCGGCGGCCCGGGGGGATCGGGGGGATCGGGAAGAACAAGGAGAATGGGGGGAACAAGAGGGAGCGGAGCCGGGGCAGAATCACGCCCCACGCTCCATCCCGCTGCGTCCCATTCCCCCCGCAATCCACAGGGAATTCCCTGCCTGCGGCCAGACCCCCGCGCCCAGGGGGTTTTCCCCTGCTTGTCCCGACCCTGGGAGGTGACGACGAGGGGCCGTGGCTCTTGTCGGTGACCCCTGGTTCAGCACGGGCACAGCTGAGCCCGGGGACAAGGAGCAGAAACAGGGAGGGGAGCCTGAGTCTGCAGCTCAGGGTCTCCACACTGATGTCAGACTGGAGATTCCAGGATCATGGAATGGTTTGGGTTGGAAGGAGCTTAGAGATCACCCAGTGCCATCCCTGCCATGGGCAGGGACACCTTCCACTATCCCAGGTTGCTCCAGCCTGGCCTTGGGCACTTCCAGGGATCCAGGAGCAGCCACAGCTTCTCCGGGAAAGCCATTCCAGGGCCTCCCTGCCCTCACAGGGAAGAATTCCTTCCCAATATCCCATCTCTCCCTGGCCTCTGGCAGTGGGAAGCCATGCCCCCTGTCCTGTCACTCCAGGCCTTTGTCCACTTGCTGCTGCCACATTTGTACCCCAAAACCAACGAAGCTTCCAGGGCAGCAAAGCAGAGCAAAGCTCCTTCCCCCTTCATGGACACCTTTCTAGGATGGGGACCAAAACTGTCCCAAAAATCATCCCAGATTCCCAGGGACACAGGAAGGATCCCTAAATGGAGCACCTGGCCCATACCTGAGCCACATCCATTGGTTCCAGCTGGAGTTTGGTTTTTTCCTTCCTTCATTTCATCCTCCCCATTTTCCCCCAGACTCCAACAAGCCTGAAACTCGACCAACCAGAGTCCTATAAATCACATTTCCCCAGCTTTTGCATCCGAGCCAAGAGAGGCCATGGGTTTATTCCTATTTTTGAAGTGAAACAGCCCATGGGCCAACACTTGCTGGAAAACCAGGATGGATCCAGACCAAGCTTGCCCTCTCCCCCTCCAACACCCAAACGCCACATCCAAAAGCCCAACACAGGTGATGGGTTTGGGACTCAGCAGAGAGCTGAGGAACAGATGGGTCTTTCCTCGAGCTTCTCCACCTCCCTGGGGCTTGGGTTGGGCTCCTCCATCCCTGCACCGGGAATAATCCGCACCCCTTTGCTTTGAAGCCCTTTGGAACAGGGATGAGCAGAGCATCCTTGTCACAGCTCAGCTCTCCCCTCTCAGCTCTGCCTTCAACTCCCTGCTTTAGATGCCCGGGGTGAAGCGAGAGCTCTGCCTCACCTGGACATGCTGAGCAGGCTCTTTCCGAGAAGAAAGAGCTGCAAACAACCCGAGCAGCAGGATTTGTCTGTGAACAAACTGTGAACTGCGACGGGCTTCGCTTTCAACCTCCAAATCCACCTAAAGCGCCGCGCGCCCGCTGCACATCGATCGCGCCCCGCAGAAAAAGGGAATATTTGTTTCAAGGGCTCACCAGCCATCCCCAAGACACTGGTTATTTGGTAACTTATTCTGTAAACATCCAGGGGTGGCTCACTCAGCCTGCACGAGGTATTTGCTCTCGGCTCTGCTTCCTTAAGGCTGGTTTTGAGTGCTGCCTGTCCGGCTCCGCTCTCGGCTCAGCTGAGCTCGGCCGAGCGGGTTTTTGGGTGGGGGCAGAGGTTTGGGCCTGGCTGCGTGATCTGAAGGAGGATTTAATCCTGACCATCAGGAAATCAGAGCTCCCGCCTCCCCCCACCTGAGGGAACGAGCTTAAAAATCCTGAAGAAAACCCAGTGTTTACTTTCTGGGTTTCACATTGCTCTGGTTCATATTTTTGAGCTTTATCTCAGCCACAAGGACAAGAAAATATTTTTTTTATAAAAGAGGAAACAGACGAGATTTTCACATAACCACATGATTCCTGAGGCTTTAAACATCTCCAGATTTAGGAAGACTCACCAGAAAAATCCTAAGGATTGGTAAAACCTTGGGCTGCTTAGTTTGGCCACTCAGTGTGGCCCAGACCTGCGAGGAGCCCACACGGAGAGCTCTGAGCCCAGGTTTTATCCAAGACACAGGACCTGTTTGCAGCTGGGGCTTTGCTGCTGGCTTGGGTCTTGGAAGGGCTGAAAAAACCTCTTGCAGCAGCCTCTTGCAGTGAGCTCTGGATTTGGGAAGAGCAGCCCATGAGGATTTAGGAGAATTTTCTGTGAGGTTTTCCCTCCCAAGTTTCACCAAGCAGTCACCGGGTCCTCAGAGAGCAGGTCCCCAGCAGGTCAGGGCAGCCTTGAGCAGGTGGAGCCGGCCTGGGCTGCTCAGGTGGGATATTCCCCTGCAGCTGGGAAATTCTCCTGCAGCTGGGAACATCTCCTGGCCTTTCCCAGCCCTCCCTGACCACTGCCAGAGGCGATGGAAGGCAGCAAAACCACTGAGCACCGCAGGCAGCGTTCCCCACCAGCTGCCAGGGCTGGTGCCAACCCCAGGGGCTGCGTGGGACTCTGCAGCCCATCCCTGCAGCAACAGTGCCAGGGGAGGATGAACCCAAGGGCAAAAGGCTCCTCGCCCCCCGAGCCTGGCGTTGGTTGGATCCGTCTCTGTCTCGCCGATCGCGAGAGATAAGTGAATCCCCCGCGCCGTCTGACAGGCGGGGAGACATTAATAATTATGTACTATTTAAGGCTGATTGAAAATGAAGAGGTGGAGGTGTTGGGACAGATGTGGCAGTGCCAGATGGATTGTGATTAGATTAGCACCGTTCCATTTGACGGGATCTGAACCATGCTTTAATCATTTATCGTGAAAGCTCCGCTCCGCGCGGCGCCCTCCCTGTTGCTCCGAGTTTGGATCACCCAGCTCCGAGTTGTCCCGGCGTGAAACGTGTCGTGTTTACAGCCGGTATTTCCAGCCCCGAGCCCTCCCTCTGCCTCTCCTCTCCTTGTTTGTACAAAGCCTCCCGCGATTCCCGAGCGGAGCCTGTCCATCCCTGCCAGAGGATAAACAGCGGCTGAGCCGTGAGCCCGACGGCCCCTCCGAGTCACACCCCGGGCCACTCACACCCCAGGCCGGCAGGAAAAGCTCAAAGCAGAGCTGGAGCTGCTCCTGGAGCAGCTTTTGTGCTCCTCTGCTGCCTCCGATCCCGGCGGATTCCGAGCGCGCCCACCCCGCTCCATCCCAATGGGATTTTGGGAGGATCCCGCGCTGCTGTGAGTGCTTTATCTGCACCAAATACACCCAAAAATGCCTCTCCAGGCCGTGCCACAGGACAGGAGCTGTCAGCTCCTCAACAGAGCAATGCAGCGGTCCAGGAGGACAAGGGAAAAATGACATAAAATGCCAGTATCCACTTGAGATCCCTGGAGCAATAACGGGAGGCGGGAGAGGATTACCTGGGTAACTGGGAAGCAGCTCAAGACCCTCACTGGCAGTGTCATGCAATTTTAATTATCATAAGTGGTCCAGATCTCCATGGATGGAAAAAGTTATTATTGTTATTATTCCCTCCAAACGTGAGAGGTTTGAGTTAAACACACATCCACGGCCATTAATCACGCCACGTTGGAGATGGAGCCAAAGTAATTAGCCAAGAGTTAGACTGCAGGGATCGCCTTAAAACAAAGAATAATGCAGTTGCCTCCTTGTAACCCTTCAGAGAATCAGAGAATCCTGGAATGGTTTGGGTTGGAGGGATCTTAAAGCTCATCCAGTTCCATCTCTCCATGGGCAGGGACACCTTCGACAGGGTGCTCCAGCCTGGCCTTGGACACTTCCAGGGATCCAGGGGCAGCCACAGCTTCTCTGGGAAATCCATTCCAGGGCCTCCCCACCCTCAGAGGGAAGAATTCCTTCCCAATATCCCATCTATCCCTGCCCTCTGGAAGTTTGAAGCCATTCCCCCTTTCCCCGGCACTCCACCCCTTGGAGATCATCTCTCTCCATCTCCTCCCTTTGTACAATTTACTGTTCCCTGGATGCCAGACTTGAGGTGTGCAGGGAATAGAAACCTTTGGGATCCCAGAACCCATCTTCCCTGCATCCTGGAAGGGGATTTTGGGTGGATGCTGTGGGATGCTGCTGATGCCAATCCCCGAGGTGCAGCAGAGGTGGTTGGATGTCAGTGGATCCCTGCACTGCTGGGGAAGCAGGGCCAGATGAAAGGCAGACGAGCTGTGAGCTGTTATTATTCTGTCTAATAGAGTTTCAAATGTGAGCCCTCCTTTCTGGAGAGCGCAGCACAATCAAAACCACATTTCTGCTCCATGTGGGCACTTTTCCTGCGCTGACTCGTTTCCAAAACAGATGTGAATTCTTCGCGAGGGCTCCCGCCCCTCTCCTTAAAGAGGAGAAAATGTCATCTCTGCTCATGTGTGTGAACCCAAAAGGCCCATAGGAACTCAAAAATGCCATTTCCAAGTAGGTCAGGGGCTTCTGTGGCCCAGTGTCCCACCCCAAACCTCAGCTGTTCCCACAAGTTTCCAAAATGGGTACAAAGAGGTCTCATAAGGAGGGAGAATGGGATAATTCATGCAGCTGGTGGCCCCAGCCTCAGCCTGGTGCTGGTGCATGCCCCGAGGCACACTCAGAGCTTGTCATTCTCTCTACTGCAGCTTCAGAAGTTTTGGGGTTTTTGGTGATGCTTTCTAAACTTCTTAACCCTGACCTCGAAACCTCAACGTCTCTGGAAATTGCAAATAACTGGGATTCTCTGCAGATCTACCTGTCACTTTCCAGAGCCTGGAGAGCACCAATCGTGCCCTGGAACACTCGGGTTTGGCTAAAAAGGCTCCCAGGAGGGTCTGGGGCCCAAACCCTGCTTTGGGCCATCTCCTGTGGTGCCCATGGATGGCTGCAAAGCTTCGATGGAGCATCCCCAGACCCTCCTGGGGTTTCTGTGCACAAAGGTGCTGGAATTGGGTGGGTGAGAAGCTGAGGGGATCCAGCTGGGACTGCCCAGTGCTTTCCCTCCATCCTCGGAGCAGCCAGGGAGCATCGGGTGCTCCCTGTGGGGCAGCCAAAACCTCCCTCACACCATCTCCAGAGGGCCTGCAGGGGGTTTCCATGAGGAAATGCCAAATTCCCCTCTCAGGGATGCTCCCTTCTCCCAGCCTGGCTGATACAGGAGAGGTGAGGACCGGGCAGGGACAGGAGGCCCAGAGCTGTGTTTATCCATGGAGTTGCTTCCATGGATCCTATCCCCGGCCAGGGAGAGCGACTGGGATGACTCAGGGAGGCAGAGCAGTATAAATTCATTAAATTTCCTGGGATTGGAGTATCCCAAGGGCTCAGCATCTCAGAGGCAGCAGCGAGGCACGGATATGCCAAACCCCAGGAGAAAGGTCCCACAGAGGGACGAGTTGGGACAACAGGGATGAAAACACAGGGATGGAACACCCAGGAGGGAGCAGGGGACAGGGAGACCGCGGGGCAGGGAGAGCTCTGGTCGGGGCAGCTCTGAGAGGCTGCACCTTGCACGGCCGGGCTGCTCCTGCCCCTTCTCCAGCCGCCTTCCCGGCGCTCCGAGCCCGGCACTCGCTCTGGCGTCCGGCCCGGCCCCAGCTCCCAGCGCCGCACTCCTGTTTACAGAAATGGGAATTTGCATGATGAAAATAACCTGGGACGGATTTTGATTTTTTTACTGCCCTTGGCAGAAGGCTCGGAAAAAACCGGTGCATAGTCAATTACTGGAATTTTTAAACACAAATAATATTTTATGTGATCAGCAGGCTGGCCCGGGGCCTGGGCACCGCGCTCCAACAGCAATCCTGAAAGGAACAAGCCATCAATTGTGCTCCTGCACAGGAGCCCGTGGGCAGGTGCAGCCTGTGTTGACCTTAGCACACGCAGCCCCGGGCTCGCTTAACCCGTGAGGGATGGGCCGGGATTTGCGAGGCTCAGACTTGGCTCCGGCTGGAAATTTCTCCTCTCCCTCCTTTTTTCCACCAGACACGGCAGAGCGGACACGGAGAGGGGGATGGAGGCACGAGGCTCCGACGCTCCTCCCTGCTCCCTCGGCCGGGCCCTTCCCCGTGGAAATTCCCAAAGCTGGCGCCGGCAGGGAAGGGGTTAAGCAAAGCAGGGGCCCCCTCGCTGTTCCCCCCAATCCCCCCCAATCCTGGCAGGCTCCCCAAACCAACAGCGCTGGGAGCTCATTCCCAGAAACGCGCGAGCCGGGCAGGCGGGTTCCGGGAAGGGCCTGCACGAGCCAGCGGTGCAGGAACCTCCCTGGCAGCCACAGCCCCTCCGGGATGTGTTACTGGGATCAGGGGAATTAGGGGAATTACTAATTACTCTCGGGCAGCGAGGCCCAGAGCTGTGTTTATCCATGGGGTTGCTTCCATGGATCCCATCCCCAGATGGGGAGAGCGACCGGGATGACTCAGGGAGAGTGAGCGATATCAATTCATGAATTTATCACAAATACTTTTTATTTTAAAGCACCGGGCAGTGGAAGGGCTTTAAATTTCCAGGACTGCTGGCAGTTTCCTCCTTTTCCGCACGGTTCCCTTGGCAGAAGCCGGGCTGTGGGGTGAATTTGGTGTTCCTGCTTCCTGCAGCTCCATGGGGGAACTGCCCCAGGGCTGTGGCAGAGCCACTGGCAGAGGGGCAAACCCTTGGCACAGCCCCTGCTCCTGCCTTCAAACAGCTCCAGACAACCCCAGCGAGGATGAGGATGAGGATGAGGATGAGGATGAGGATGAGGATGAGGATGAGGATGAGGATGAGGATGAGGATGAGGATGAGGATGAGGATGAGGATGAGGATGAGGATGAGGATGAGGATGAGGATGAGGAGGATGAGGAGGAGAAGTGCCCGCCTGCCCTGCTCCGAAATAGGCTGGAAGGAAAAAAAAAAAAGGTAAAAAAAAAAAAAAGTGCTGTTGTTGTTGTTCCAGAGCCAAGGGGAAGAAAAATTCCTTCCCAGTTTAAGGATCTCTAACACCTGGGTAGGGTTTCACTTCTCTCAGCTGCCTGTTGCAGGCTTTGAGAGCTACTTCCTAATAACTCCGGGCTGCATCCAAAGCTCACTAAGTCAGCCGGATTCTTTCCATCCATCCAAGGCCGATCAGACTTTCTTGGATGATTGGGAATCATTTGACACCCCGAGTGTGCCCAGGGGAGCGCGAGGCTGTTTTCAAGTGGCTCCCTGAATGACTTTTTCATGTGCGCTGAGCTGGGGCACAAAATTGGCTGCAGGGAAGCTCCCGGTGCGTTTCCATGTGCCTCTCCCAGCTGGAGGCTCACACGCTGCTCCTGCCGGGCCTGCTGGAATTCCTGCCAGAATTCCTGCCAGCTCCCTGCCCAAGGGAAGCCTCTGCCAGCAGAGCAGGAGGAAGAGGGTGAGGAGGAAGCTCTCTGCATGCCAGGCCAGCTGTGCACGTGCCCCTCTGCCCAGCCCGTTGTCCCGGGCTCAGGTGACGGTGGCAGAGACTGGAGCAGTGGTGGCTCTGCAGGATGGGGACAGGGTGACACAGCTGGATGCTCCCCCCGAGCCAGTGCCACCCCTGGGGCACTCAGTCCGTGCCAACCCTGAGCTCTCTGCAGCTTCCTCCACCCACCCACGCCCATCCCATCCGGGTGTCGCTGTTCCTGGTGGCTCCTTGGATGGGATCCCTCGTGCAGGAGCCAGGGAAGCGCTGAAGGAAGGGCCGTGTGACCCCCCCCCTGGCCTGGCTGAAACTGTTCCTCGCTGTCCCTCGACCAGATTGTTCTGCCTGGCTGCTCCGAGCTGCCGAGCAGATGCTGCAGTGCCCCCAGCCAGGGCTGCATCTCATTAGGGGAAGAAATGAACCCTTTCAGCAGTGGTCACAAGCTGGAAAAGCTTTGGGATCTGTCCAGAGCCTGGTGGTGGTCAGTGAGGGCCGGCTCTCCACCCATCAAAGAGCCTTTGGCTCCCAGAATTGCAGCACAAGGAGGGCTTTGAGGCAGAACGGCTTCAGGCTGGGTTGGGAAAAACAGCCAGGAAGGGAAAAGGCTGGGACAGGTCACAGACAGGCCTCGGCCACCCCAAGAGCCTCGACAAAAGCGAGGGGACTCCTTCCTCTGCGGTGTCCCAGCCTTGCTGGAGTGTCCCCAGCACAAGTGAGGTGACAAATCCCCGTCACCTGAAGACACGAGCACTTAAATCCATGATGATTTCTGCCCTCAGTAGTACCTTGGGCATGCCAGGGTTTGGGTCCTGGCCACCAAACGCTGGGGAATTTGTCACCTGCAGCAGCTGGGCTTGGCACGGGGACATCTGTCCGTGCTGCATGTGACAGAACTGTCACTGTACCCTACAGTGCTGTGCCCTGCTGCCCACTGGAGCCCTGCCAGCGCAGGTAGCGAGGTGCCACCCCTGCGGGCACCCTGCCAGCCGTGTGTGTCCCCCTGTGTGTCCCCGAGGGGGTGTGAGCCCCCACGTGTCACCAGGGCACCCGCAGCCCCCGAAACTCGGCAGTCCCGGCGCGGCGCAGCCGCGGGGTTAAGTAAATATCTGCTGTGAGCTGAGGAAATGAGTCAAGAAACATCGGGGGAGAAGAAACGCAGATCTCCGGAGAGACAAACTCCGTGCACAGCCTGTCCTCAGCGTGTTCCCGGCTTCCCTCCTCCCGGCGCAGCTCCTCCAGCTGAAAGGGACACGAAGAAGGGAGCAAAAGCCGGGCAGCCCCAGCTGGGAGCTCCCTCTGCACCCAGCTGAGCCCCGCCTGCCCCGGGCATCCCCCCTGCTCCATCCTCCGTGGGCAAGGAAGGGGCTGCGCCTCTTCCCCGCATCGCGCTTTCATCTGGAACGTGTTACGGCACGAGGAGTTCCCCGCTTCACCTGGGGAAATCCCAGAGCTGGGAGAACGTGCCCAGGTGATGCCAACTCCCCCCGAGCACCCTGGCAGCCCGAGGGGAGGCTGCAAGCCCATTTTGAGTGGCATCCAGAGGCGGCGGCTCCGGAAAAAAAGCCAGGCTGAGAATAAAACAAAATCGGCAATCACGCCTGATGGGAGAGGAATTGGACTGTGGCCTCCCCTCTGGTTCCCCCCTCCTCCCCCAGCCTGCTGCGGGCTGAATGCAGCTGGCTTCGTTTGGCTAATTGGCTCTGTCAATCAAGTGTCAGTCAGGGGCTCACGCGGCTCCTGCCCGGGTGAGGGGAGTTGAAATCCGAGGGCTGGGAAAGCAGAGGTGACCGGAGCTTCTGAGGGGGTTGAGGGAGCTGTGAGACCCCACGAGGTGTGGGGGAAGCAGAGCTGGAGCTGGGCTCGAGCTCTGTTCTGCTGCTTGATCCCAGGGAATTTGGTGCCTCAGTTTCCCTAAAGGGACTGAGGTGACCAGAGGGACCCCAGGAGAGCACAGCTGGTGGAAAACCCAGAAATCCAGGGCTGGAAGTGCCATGTTTGCCCAACCACACGGATCCCAGGCTCATTCTTTGCCCCATGCCAGGTCCTGGGGTCACAGCAACAGGCACTTGGAAATGAGGGACCAGACAAGAAGCAAAGTCCTCGTTTCTCCTGTGGGTGAGAGAGCAAAGGGTTAATCCGAGGCAGATTTTTGGGAGGAGATGGCAAAGGCTGGCAGAGATCCCCTTCTGTGTCACAGGAAGGAAGAGGTGAAGCCGGAGGTGCCACCTGGGAGGCAGGGGCAGGTCCGAGGATGCTCTGCCAGTTCCTTCACTCTGCAAACAGCTTTTCCTTCCTGTCCCCAGCAGCACCTCCCCGTGCTGCACCCATCACCCCGAGCACACAAAAAGGGAAGGAAAAAAAAGAAAGAAAGGAAGAAAGGAGGGATTCTGGAGCCGCCTTTCAGCACGGGCTGAGGGCTCTGGCAGCAGAGCCAGGAGGGGACAGATGCTGCTGCTCTGTTTGCCCGAAAACAAAGGAGCAGAAGATTACTCTTGGATTCCCAGTTTGTTTATAGAGAGATCAAACCCGCTGCAATTTCCTTGTCTGGCTTTCAAGTGGCAAAAGCCTCAGGCTGAGGGGATGTAGCCCCTCACTGCCAGGTGGGCACGTGCCTGGGCAACCTGGCACTGCCTCTGGCCACCCCCAGGACCGATGGCACGAGCTGGGCACTGCTTTTTGCGGGCACTTTCTTTCTCCCCTTTTTCCAGGAGGGGAAACTGAGGCAGGGAGGGATTTGCCACAAAAATGCCGAGCAGTGGATGGGGAAGGGACAGGGATGCAGGGAGTGGGCAGGGATGTGGGGAGCTGCTGAACAGGGGATTCACTTCTTGATGCTGGGAATTGAGGATGGGCTGAGGTTGCTGTGAAGGGAAGTGTGGTGGCAACACCACATTTACGGCTCCAAACCCGCCCCAAATCCCTGCATTTGGTGAACCACAAACTCCAGCCAAACTCACTCGGTGGCGAAGGAGTTAAAAGCTCTGGGCCCAGCAGCTTCCAGCCTGTGGCTTCTTCCCCCCCCCCTCCTCTTCTCCCTCCCCGGTTTACAAAAACCCCACATTATCAAAAACCTGCCTGGAATCCTCTCAGCCAGTGACACAGAAAATTCACATTACGGAGGCTGCCAGGGCGACAACAAACAGCAACAGTAAATACAGCTGCCGGGAGCTGCCCTGCCCCGGGGACCGTCACGCTCCGCCACCGCCCGCTGCCACCGCGGCTCCAGGGGACACTCCGCTTTCTTGTCCTGCTCCTGCCGGCCCCGCTCGGGCACCCGCAGCTCCCGGACGTGTCCTTTGGAGGAGTCACAGAGAGCTTTTGAAGCGCCTCACCTCGCTGCTTTTCCCTTTCATCCCTCTCTTAACCTCTCTCCGGGGTTGTTTCCCTCTCCTGAGCGGTGGGATCCTGAGCAGATCTCGCCCTCCCCAAGCACGCCCCAAGCTCCTCAGGGATTTTCACCCACTGGGATGGGCACGGAGTGGTGCCCAGGGCACAAAGTGGGTGCTTGGCGAGGCTCTGGGCAGGATCCTGGTGAATGTGCTCACAGGGAATCTCCGTCCCCTCTCCCAGGAAAAACTCGACCATTCCCTGCCCCAGCCTGAGGCTGCATCTCCCCCTCTCTCTCTTCCTCTTCCTCTTTTTTGCACATTCCCCTTTTCCTTCCCCCTCCAGCCATCCCTCAGCTCCTCACACACCTGCCAGGCTCACATGGGCCACAGGTAACGAGGCCCGGCAGTGGGAATGCTGAAGGAGGTGTATTTTTTCCAGGATCACTTTTTTCCACGTCATCTGCAGCGCTGGTGTTTATTTGAAGTCTGTGGCCAGGTGGAATTTGAATCCCTGCAGTTCCTGTCCTTAATCTCTGCTTTTTTTCACCTCTTTTGCTTTCTTTCCTCTCCTCCCACCCTGTTTACAAAGTCGATTTTGTCCTCGGGGTCACCGAGGTGGCTGCAGGAAAAATCACGGTGGGACTGGGAGGGAACTGGAAAGACCCCGGGAGAGAGGGAAGAGCTGAGCAGGGACAGTGACTCCAGAGGAGGATTCCTGGCAGGCCCCAGCTGGGATCCTGCTGCTCCCCAGCCCAGAAGATTGTTGGGATGGAGGAGCTGCCTTAATTGTTTGTCTTTTCCATGGGAACAATCCTCATTCCACTTAAAATCGGCACCACAAAATCCACCGTGAAATCAAAGCAAGGAACAGAGGTGGAGTTCAGAGCAAATCATGGAAAAGATGGGAACTCTTCCTCTTGGCTTAGCAGGAGGGCACGGAGCGAGCCTGGACATCCCAGGACGGGGTGATTTTACACCAAACCACTAATTACTGCCGAGTTATCCAACCGGGAATCCCAGCAGGGAATCCCAGCAGGGAACACAGCGGAATTCCCAGTGATCGAGAGGCTGGGAACCACCTGTATCACAGCAGCCCCTGGAAAATCCAGGACAGCCCCTCCAAGCCACACCGGCTCCACAGGGACACCCCAGGTGCCACCAAGGTCGCAGCAGGGACGTTGCAGGGACAGAGAGGACGGAGTCTCCCACCTCCCACCTCGGGCTCCCGGCACGGCACATCCGCCTCCCAGCGCATCAAAGCAGGGAAAAGAAATGAAGATGGAGAGGATGCAGACACCCGGCCGCCTGAGGGGTTTGGGAGGTGAGATTTATGAGGCTCTGTCTTGCAGAAGCTTCCAGGGAAGGGAAAAAAAAAAAAAAAAAAGGAAAAAAAAGAAGGAAAAAAACTCTCCTCCTTCAGGTGGCTGGAAATCCGTCTTGCTGCTGAGAGCACAGATCTGATCCTGCCAGGCTGCACTCGGGAGGGTCTCCTCTCCCAGGATGTGGCAGAGACCTTGGGAAGGGGCTGTTTTTTGCTGCTCAGAGCGGCTCAGTGCCGTGTTCCAGGAGTAGGAAAGGATTTTCCTAGGGAAATCTCCCGCTCTCCTGCTGCTGGGGCTGCTGTGGCTGGCAGGGGGGATGCGCTGAGGGGGACAACGCCGGGGTCACACGGGGACAGCCCTCCCTAAAGGGGACCTGCTGAGTGTCCCCAGGGTGCTCCGTGCCCTGCCCTCGAGGGTTTGGGTGGCAGCAATCCGTGTTGGGAGCTGAGGGCAGGAAGGGAGGAAGGCCATGGGATGATGGGGAAGGCAGGGCTGAGTGTCCTGGCTCTCCCTGCTCCTTCCATGGGGGTCCTAAATCATTCCCTGGGGGTCCTAAATCATTTCCTGGGAGTCCCAGCATTCCCAACTCATTTCCTGGGAGTCCCAACTCATTCCATGGGAGTTCCAGCTCTCCCTGCTCATTCCCTGGGAGTCCCAACTCATTCCCTGTGAGTTCCAGCTCTCCGTGATCATTCCCTGGGGGTCCTAAATCATTCCCTGGGAGATCCAGCATTCCCAACTCATTCCCTGTGAGTCCCAGCATTCGCTGTTCATTCCCTGTGAGTTCCAACTCTCTCTTCTCAGTCCCTGTGCATCCCAGCTCTCCCTGCTCATTCCCTGTGAGTCCCAACTCATTCCCTGGGAGTCCCAACTCATTCCCTGCTCATCCCAGCTCTCCCTGCTCATTCCCTGCGAGTCCCAGCTCATTCCCTGTGCATCCCAGCTCTCCCTGCTCATTCCCCAGCTCACCAAGGGCTAAGCAGAGTGGAAGGAAGCAAGAGCAAAGCCCGGAAAACTCCTTCCCCATCATATTTACTGAACTGCTCTGAGTTATGACTGGAGGCCAAGATCTGGCTTCAGGCGATTGCCTAAATCATTTAGGAGCTGACAAGGCAGGGAGGGGGGAAAATGTTCTTGTAATTCTTCAGTCTGAGGTACATTAAGGAGCCATAAGCCATGTCGAGAGCTTGAATTACATTAGAGAGATTATCCTGTTACAGTTCATAATCCTGGATAATATAGCATCCCGCAGCACACCTGCCAAGGATAAATCTCGCCCCGTAATGGGGCAGTCGTGACCCTGGCGCTCCCGGAGCCCTCCTGGCACGGAGCAGCAGCACCGGGCAGACGGATGGAGTCAGCAGGGACAGCACGGAGCAATAACAGCCTGGCAGAGGGGGCTGCACCCTCGGAAATTCATGGTTCTCCCCGTGCTGGGATGCTCCAGGGCCACCGTGCAGGTGTGGGGTGGGAGGGATCCATGGGGAAGGACACATGAGGTGTCCACCAGGGTGTGAGCTCCACTGAGGGGCTTTGCCCCACGCCAAAGGCCAGAGAACAAGGAGGGGAGTGTGGCAGGCAGGTGGAGAGCAGGATGTTTCCCCCCAAAAAAGGGGATTTCTGGCCTCCAGAGACATGAGTGAAAGGGGGTTACGAGGAAATGGGGAGGGACAGGGCTGAGTCCCAAAGGGATCAAGCAGAGAACCAGCCCTTGGAGCAGGGCACCACGAGCAGTTACGCTGTCCCAGCCCCTCTGGAAAAGGGGATCAGTGGGTGGGATCTGCAGCTGGGCACCCCAGGGGTGCTGGGGCCTCTGGCAGGGCACTGTCTCCGAGCCTTCAACCTGTGGATGTGGATCTGTGCCAGGGGCTGCTGCTCCAGAGGGCATCCTGGGGCTGCCAGGCCGTGGGATGTTGGGCACTGGGAGCTCCAGCCCTGCTGCCTTTCCCCAGCGTGGGTAACACCCTTCCCACGGAACCCACGGCCCCTCTCCATGCCATAATCCCGCTGTAACCTTTTATAGGGATCCCAGCAAGGCCTCCTCCATCTCCTCCCTACCTCCTTGGCTTCCCCTGTTTGGTCCCAGTCACCTCCCAGCCCCATCCCACAGCTCAGGGTGAACAAACCCCCCGTTGTTTCACCTCTCCCAGCCTCCTCCAGCCCCAGCTCCTCCTGCACCCTCGAGTCCATAAATCCCGGCGTTCCCTTGATGTGAAGTGACCATGCAAACATGACCGGGCAGCTCCTGCCTCTCTGCCAGGCAGCCTCTCCCTCTCCCAGCCCTCATTCCCCTGCACCGGAGACTGAAACTGCTCCATTTCAGTCTCTCAACACATCCCAGGGGAAATTCCCAGGTAAATCCCACCTGCCCTCCATCCTCAGAGCCCAAAACCTGCCCCGGGCCCAGCTCTGGGGTCTGACAGTGTAAGGAATGAGCCCCTCTATCCCACAGGGATTTGGGGTCTCCCTAAGGAATGAGCCCCTCTGTCCTTCAGGGATTTGGGGTCTCCCCTAAGGAATGAGCCCCTCCATCCCACAGGGATTTGGGGTCTTCCCTAAGGAATAAGCCCCTCTATCCCACAGGGATTTGGGATATCCCCTAAGGAATGGGCCCCTCTGTCCTGCAGGGATTTGGGGTCTCCCCTAAGAAATGAGCCCTTCCATCCCACAGGGATTTGGGGTCTCCCTAAGGAATGAGCCCCTCTATCCCACAGGGATTTGGGGTCTCCCTAAGGAATGAGCCTCTCTGTCCCACGGGATTTGGGGTCTTCCCTAAGGAATAAGCCCCTCTATCCTGCAGGGATTTGGGGTCTTCCTTAAGGAATGAGCCCCTCTGTCCTTCAGGGATTCGGGGTCTTCCCTAAGGAATGAGCCCCTCTGTCCTTCAGGGATTTGGGGTCTCTCTAAGGAATGAGCCCCTCTATCCCATAGGGATTTGGGGTCTCCCCTAAGGAATGGGATCCCAGCCTGGCTCCTGGTTTCATAAGGAACTGCATCAACCCATGGAGTGTGGACTGATCTGCACCAAACCCCACAGGAATGGGATGGGTTTGTGTCCCCCCACTCCTGGGTGTCTCCTTGTCTCCCCTTCATGACCTTCTCCAGAGCTGCTCCTTGCTCCCTGCTCCCTTGATCCCGGCTTTAAAAGCCTCTCACTGCCAGGCTGCTCCTGCTGAGCTGGGGTTAAGCAGCTCCCAGGAATTGCTGGAGTCTCCAGGCCAGGTAAATCCCTCCTGCCCTCCAGCCCCAGAGCCCAAAACCTGCCCCAGCCCTGGCTCTGGGGTCTGATAGTGTAAGGAATGAGCCTCTCTGTCCTGCAGGGATTTGGGATACCCCCTAAGGAATGAACCCCTCTATCCCACAGGGATTTGGGGTCTCCTCTAAGGAATGGGCCCCTCTGTCCTGCAGGGATTTGGGGTATCCCCTAAGGAATGAGCCCCTCTACCCCATAGGGATTTGGGGTCTCTCTAAGGAATGAGCCCCTCTATCCCACAGGGATTTGGGGTCTCTCTAAGGAATGAGCCCCTCTATCCTGCAGGGATTTGGGGTCTCCCTAAGGAATGAGCCCCTCTATCCCCCAGAGATTTTCCTCTCCCACGTGGCCCCGCCGGACACTTGACAGAGCCTCTTCTCTCAGGCTTGTGTGTTTTGTTGAAGTGCTCTGAGATAAAGCCCTTTTATCCCGATAAGAGCCGGTTGCCCCGGTTTCCCCCTCTGGCCTGAAGGCCATTCTTCTCCTCCCTCTTGTTCCTGACCTCAGGTTCAAGAGTGCCAGACCTCCCTGGTTTGGGGCAGACCTTGGCGGCCGCTGTGGGAAAAGGCAGGGCAAGGGTTGGACAGGGCTCCAAAGGCCCCCACTGCTCAGGGAACAGCTTCCAAACCACTCAGGAAAGCAGCAAGGGAAGGAACACCGGAGCAGAGCATTTCTTCAAACCTCTCCTGCTCTCCCTTTTGTCTCCTTCCCTCCGCTGCTTCCTTTTATTCACCCCTCCATCCTTTCTCAGCCCTTCTCCCTCTCTCCCCTCCTTTCCCCCCTTCTTCTCACCCCTTGTTTTGCTTTCCTTCCCTTCCCTCCTTTCTCCCTCTCCCCCTTCCCCTGCGGCTTTGCCAACTGCCAGCAGATGACATCTCCTTTCATGTTTGGGGCTGAGCGGAGGCTCTGAATGTTCGTTTGATTCCGTTAAGATAATAGCTGGTTCACTGTCAGACGCAGACTGATCAGTTAAAACCTTAATCACTGCCTGTCTACTCACATGGCACTTATTTTTTAAGAGATTAATCCCCTAAGCACTGCACCAGCATACATTGAGGCTCAAAGAAAAGGGTGGGTTTTTATTATTATTTGATGCGTTTACAGTTTCTTTTTTTTTTTTTTTTTTGGCTCTTTTTTTTAAAAAAAAGATGCCTCCTCCCCACCCCGCCACCTTTTTGGGGTTGATGCTCCAAAGACACCTGAGCTTTGTCCCTTCTCCGTGCTGTGCCCGTCCCTCACACCGGGCACAGCCAGGAGGGAAGGAGGGAGGCGATGGGAGGAGGTGGGAGATGGAGCTGATGCCGCTCCTGCCGCGGGCTCTGGGAGCTGAGATTTGCAGGATGCCGTGGTGGGCTCTGGATTAAGCCTGGCTGGGTTCTCAGGAGAGCCGGGCTCCATCCATGCTTCCCCATCCAGCCAGGCCTCCCTTCCCTTCCCGATTCAGGAAGCAGCTCTGGATAAACATCACAGCTCGGGCGAGAGGCCCCGAGCACATCAAAGCCGGCTGGGGAAGCTCCGTGTCCACCTCGGATGGGGATTTAGGCAAAGCTGCTTTAAAGCACCTCGGCTTAGCACCTGCCTGCATGAGAGCAGCACCTCTGCAGGCAGGCTGAGCTGGCACCCAGACACGGGACATCACCCCTGGGTGTCACCGTGGCTGTCACCACAGCCCCGGCTCTCCCAGACGTGGGGCAACCACATCCCAAACCCGCTGCTGCCACTTCCAGCACCAAGCAGACGATGCTGGGATAACAGCAGCTCACATCTCCTCCTGAGCCAGGATTTTAATTCATGGAGAGCACCCCCAGCCCTCGCAGCTGGAGTAGGAGCAGAGATGGACATGGGACAACAGGATGGGGACACGGAGCTGGGCTCCGCAGGGCAGCAGCAGCAATGAGCGGCTCTCAGGCAGCATTTGGTATTCCCAAACTTCCAAGGATCCACGGAGGAGGCTGCCATCCTCACCCCCACCTCCAAAGGGAGGGGAAAAGCTCCTTTGCCTCAGGTGAGGGCACCTCCCACAGGTGAGGGCGGAGCTGTGCTTCCCAAACCACCGCAGCTGCCAGGAAAGAGGATCTCTGCGGTCCCATTCCAACCCAAACCATTCCGGGATTCTGTGATGCTCCCTCCCTCCTGCTGCGAGGCCCCGGGGCTGGCCTGGGGAGGGAGGTGTCGGTTTTACTGCTTCCAGCAGCAGAGACACGAGGCAACATCTGAGTGCTGAAGGTTTGTGAAACTTTTCCTTCATGTTTGACTTGTGATCAAAGCAGGATGAACAGTCACATTCCCGGGCTTGGGGTTTGCTTTTGCACTCGTAAGGAAAGTTCCAGAAAAGCCAATGTTTTATCAGCTCCTGGTTAACATTTCCAGACTCCAGTTGCCTGTGATGGCCACCAGAAATGAGCGATTCCTGCATCCCACTCACCATTCCACCAATCCCTGCATCCATCCCACCAATCCCTGCATCCTGCATCCATCCCACTGATCCCTGCATCCATCCCATTGATCCCTGCACCCTGCATCCATCCCACTGATCCCTGCACCCATCCCAGTGATCCCTGCATCCATCCCACCAATTCCTGCACCCTACATCCATCCCACTGATCCCTGCATCCATCCCACCAATCCCTGCATCCATCCCACCAATTCCTGCATCCTGCACCCATCCCACCAATCCCTGCATCCTGCATCCATCCCACCACATTCCCAAGTGCCCAGGGCTTGGATCTGCCTCTCCCTGAGGTCATGGCTCTCTTTAAGTGGGGCCTGGAGCTCAGACCCAGCTCAGGGGGGTCCCCATCCCTTCCCTGTCCCCTCCACAGCAGCTCGGCCAGGGGCTGTTGTGCTCTCCCAGTAAAACTTCTCCCCCTGGCACAAATCAGCTTCCAGGAGCCACTTCCAGCAGCTCCTGTGGGAACACAGCCGGGGTTATGCAGCCCCAGTCTGTGCCCTGCAGGACACCAGGACAGAGCCCTCGCCTCCAGTCCTGCTCCTGACCCCACACCTGCAGCTCCAGCAGAGCAGCCACAGCTCCAGGATGAAAGAGAAGGAATTGCTGGCAGCAAGGGAGGACTCGGGATTTGGTAGAAGAAAATCGGGAATGTGTGAGAGGGGTTTTGTCAGCTGCTCTTGGAGTTTCCTATTGAAACTGAGAATGGAGTGAGAGAACAGGCCCTGAGTGTATTTTGGCAATTTTTTGGTGAAGTAAAACAAAGCTGACAGAAAGATCTGGGCTTCTATGGAGAAGCAGAGTTCACCTGCAGGCCTTCCTCTGCTCATTCCCCAAGCGATTCCCAAGGAGTTGGAAAAAAAAACAAAGAAAACAAAACTACGGAAATTGAAATAAATGATCCCCAGAATCACAGGGATGGAGTTTTAAGAAAGCTCACACAGGAAAAGGATGCAAAATTCCTCTCTGTAAAAGGATAAAGCAATCTCGAACTAATGGAGATTAGGAAGAACCTCTCCCAAAGGACTGGTTATCCCATAAATTAATGGGATCAGTGGTGTCACAGCCCCCAGCCACAGGGTCCTGAGTCATTGCCTTAAGTGCTACAAGGGCACGAGCACCCTGTCCTGGAGCAGCTGGGGCTGGGCACTCCTGGAGATTGCAGAAGGATCCTGTTATCCCATTATTCTGTGACAGAAATCCAGGTATCCCGACAGAACTCCTTCCTCAGGGATTTCTGCTTCTTTAACACGAAACTTCTCAGTTTTATTCAACTTTTATGACACCAAGGAAACACTTATTCAATAAATTTGTTGCTATTTATTATTGAAGCTCTGGCTGTGCTTATTGCTCCACAGCAGCAGCTTTGCAGTGAGGGTTGATATGAATAAATAATAGCCAGGAATTAACAATAATTCCTTAATTATGGATGGGATCTCCATTCCGGGGCCTTTCCCTGCCTCACACCACTCCTGGGCAGGGTCACAGCTCCCATGTGCTGAGGGGAAATTGCTGCCAAGCTTCCCAGGGGTATGGAAGTGTTTAATTCCTATTGGAAATGCCAATGGCTCCAAGGCTTTGGCCTCAGAGCCCAAACCCGGGGTGGATTTGGGAATACATTTCCTCAGCATTTCACCCTGAGATCCTCCCTTCTCTCTCCCAGCACCTCAAAACCATTTAAAAGCCTTGAAAACAAACCTAATGAAGAGAAGGGGTTGTTGTTGCTTCTCAAAGGGGCTCCAAGGCAAAGGGATGTGAGTGAACCCTCCAAGATCCCGTTAAATTTTGCTGGAAGCGCTGAAACCCCAGCGCCTGCTCCTCATTCCTTGACCTCCAGGACCATCCCTGCTCTCTCATCAGCAGATGGGAACGGGGCAGCCTGTGACAGATTGACCAGCAGAGCTTCCCGGAGGTGTTTCCCACAGATTGCTGCGGGGCCCTACAATGGGAGCCGATAAATATCCCAGCGGGAAATATACGGCACCTCATCTCCCGCTTGTGCCGCCGAGCGGAGCCGGGGATCCATTTCAAAAAGCCCTTTTCCCTCGTAGGGGATAAATCCTTCAGGCCCAATCCTCTGGTGGCAAGCAGAGAAGGAGCAGCAAACCCCGTGACCCCGGAGGGAGTCGCGGAGTCAACAAGTGGTCAAGCAGAGGTCAAGGGGCCGAAACGGGGCCGAAAAGGGCATTTTCTGGAGGGCCCATCTGCCGGCAAGCAGCCAGGCAGCACCCCAAAGGTGCAGCACGGCTCAGGCTCCAGGCCTCGGCTGTTTCTTCCCCCCAGACAGTAGCAATTATCATAATCAAGCAGTTGACTCCAATTACGCCTTCCTCTCCTCGCAGCCAGGGGATGGACACAGCCCAGGGAAAGTTCGCAGCCGTGTCGCCTTTGCATATCTTAATCTAAAATGACAGGGTGTGACACGGGGGGCCGGTGACCCTGCCAGCCTTCAGCTGTTCGTGTGGCAACAATTTCCAGCCCCAAATTACTCCCAGGCAGGGCTTGATTGGAGGTTCAAGGCAGCAGGAGAGAGAAGCCATTTAGGGGACTGAAACATTCTTCACAGCCCTATTTAAATACAATTTACATTCCAGGCTCTGCTGTTGGTGCATTGTTAATTGCACCTTGTACCTCAGTTTATTTTGTACTTGAAGGGGTTTTGCTTTGCTGTTGTTTTTCAAAGGCCTCCTTTGCCTGCTTTTTTCTCTTTTCCTAAGGGGCTGTTCTCAGAATACAGTTCCAGTTCCTGGAAGGGAAAATAGATTAGTGGATTTAAAGGCCAGAAGGGACAAACAGATCATCTCGGTGACCTCCTGCAGAAGACAGGCCAGGGCATTTTGCTCAGTAATTCCTTTGTCTCCGTTTGTCCAGACTTAACCCAATCCCCTGCAGTGACCAAAACGCCCCTTCCAGAAAGGTTGGCTCCATCCAAAATCATGGAATCACGGGAATCTCCAGGTCCTGAGGCAGCTCTGAAGGTGCAGCATCACCTGGAGCTGGGCCTCAGGGACAGCAGGGACAGCCTGGTTTGAGCTCCTGGTGGCATCTCAGGAGCTTCAGATGAAAGCAGGTCCCTGCTGTGCTTGGTGCCAGGGAGAGAGGACAGAGCCAGCCAGGAATGTCACCAGCACCAAGGGACAGGGCAGGCAGGACAAAGCCAATTGTGGAGGCCTCATTTTCCAGCATTTCTTTAGCACTGCTGCGGTTGTTGCTTCACCTGAGGTTAATTCAATCTAAATATGGACAGAAAACCCTACACAGCTGAATTTTGGGGGTGCAGACGTTTCTCTCTTCTCAGGACTGACCAAAGGTTGAATTCTAACCTGGTCCTAACAAAGCAAAAAGTCTTCCAAAATGCCTTTTCCTCAGCCATGCAGAAAGGGTGACTGGAGAGATGGAAAATGGATTTTGAGTTTCCCAACGTGGGTGGAATTTCAAACCTCAG
This sequence comes from Falcunculus frontatus, assembly GCA_013398115.1. NCBI lineage: Eukaryota > Metazoa > Chordata > Aves > Passeriformes > Falcunculus > Falcunculus frontatus. The sequence goes on along the minus strand of VZRV01004963.1, from coordinate 44,581 downwards.
CTCTGCCTGCAAAAAAAAAAAAACCCAAACAAAACATCTGTTGGGGTGAAACTGCAGAACTTCCCACCCCTCTTTTTCCGACTTGTTCTGCTCTTGGGTTGGAAAAGCCAAAGTCTCTCCAAGTGCTCGGGATTATTTGTGACCGTGGGCTTCCCAACAGGCCGAGAGCCAACTTCAGATCCTGGCAGCTGGAGCTGGGATCCAGGAATTCTCGCTTTAGGAATGCCCTGAGAGGTTCAATGTCATTTTACACGTGGGATTGTTCGATCTGGAGAAGAGAAGCTTCAGGGTGACCTCACTGTGGCCTGCCAGTGCCTGAGGGAAGAGCCTGGAGTGCCAGGACAAGGGAGAGTGGCTTCAACCTGCCAGAGGGCAGGGATAGATGGAATATTGGGAAGAAATCCTTCCCTGTGAGGATGAGGAGGCCCTGGCACAGGGAATTGTGGCTGCCCCAATCCCTGGAAGTGTCCAAGGCCAGGTTGGACAGGGCTTGGAGCAAACAGGGATGGTGGAAAGTGTCCCCATGGCAGGGGCCTGGAATGAGATGAACTTGAAGGTCTCTTCCCGATTCTGAGAGCCATCCAGGTGGCAGCCAGGAGGAAGGCAGAAACCTTTCCCACTGAAATTCTTCCCCCCAGGACGGGTCTGATTCTGCCCCAGTGACACCCAGCAGCACTGCCAGGCAGGAGCTATTTTGGCATCCTTTTCTTTGAGCCCCATCTGCTGGAGTCCCACGATTCCATGACACATTTGATCTCTTCCCTCATTTGTTCCTACTTAAAAAGCCCCCTCCGAGCCACTGCAGCCAAGGGCAGAAGCCATAAACCACAAGAAATAAAATAAAACGATCAAACTGAGGAATTTCAGGGCAGCCCCGTGATTCCACAGTTTCTGAGCGCCGGTGGCTGGGAATCCCTGGTGCTGCCACTGCTGAAAGGAACCTCCTGGGCCTGGTTCTCATTTCCATGGAGCCCCTTCCCAGCGCTGTGGCCACGCCGGGAGCTGCTGCGACATAAAAAGGTGTCGGTGTAAATGACAACTAAGCCCACTTGACCCCAGCCAGCCTCCTCCTAATTTACTCCAGCTCTGGGGAGGTCTGGCTCAGACACCAGCTCGGCACAACTTGACGGAGAGACAGACAAATGTACTCCCCAACCTGCTGCTGCTCCAGAGGCCTCGGAGCCAATTATCCCGGTGATCTCACTCCTCCCTTCCTTCTCCTCTCTCCCCCTTTTCCCATCACGTGCCCGCTCCCAGCACACGCACGTCCTCCTGCGAGGGGAAAAAAAAGCAGCGCCGTGGAGGAATGTGGAGGGTTTGGGAGCCCCCTGAGAGCAGGTAGATCCATCTGAGCAGCGCCTGCCTCCTCCGAGGCGGGAGGAGATCGGTTTACATAAGTGCTTTGCCATATGAAGGAATAATTCAGCGGTATTAATAGAGGTTAAAGTTTCCCAGGAATCCCAAACAGGCCCCGCAGACACAGGTGGGTTCTTTCACTCGCAGGGATGGGGGGAGTGAAACAACTCCTGTGGGTGGTGAGGCTCTGCCCTGGGCTGGGGGTGCCTGTGAAGTGGGTCAATGGCAGAGGGGTGAGCCAAGGAGGGTGGAAATGACACCAGAACCTCCACATGGCTGCTGGGGGGACAAGAATGGCCAGGCAGGGTGCTGGGTGTTCGTAGGATGGTGGAATGGGTTGGTAGAAGGGATCTGAATTGTCCCATTCCATGGGGACACCTTCCACTATCCCAGGTTGCTCCAAGCCTGGCCTCGGACACTTCCAGGGATCCAGGGGCAGCCACAGCTTCTCTGGGCAATCTCAGGGCCTCCCCATCCTCACAGGGAAGAATTTCTTCCTTGTATCTGATCCAAACCTGCTCTCCTTCTTATCTGGGAGGTAGGAGCCGAGTTCCAGGTCAAACTTGGGATCAGGGAGGGATCCATGTGTGGGACACTGGCAGCACACACCCAGGTGGGGACACACGTGGGATGAGGGACAGGATGTGTCCCACAGAATCCCAGAATCACCGAGGCTGGAAAAACACTCCAAGGCCGTCCAGTCCAAGCTGTGCCCCATCCCCACCTTGTCACCCACCCAGAGCACTCAGTGACATTCAGTCCTTCTTTGGACACCTCCAGGGATGGGGACTCCAAACCTTCCTGGGCAGCCCCTTCCAAAGCCTGACCACCAGTTCCATGGGGAAATTCTTGTGGATTTTTCCCAGCTGGAGCACACCCCAAACAAGATCAGTGATGTGTGGAGTGGGCTGTGCCAGTGCCACACTGGGAAATTCACTTTTCCTGAGCTCAGGTGCCACAGACCAACCTGAAACCACCTCCTGCTTTGGCACAAAGCCCCAGCTGGTGCCCAGCCATGATCCAGCTCCTGGAGAGGTGGCTCCATCCCAGCTAAGAGGATAAAACAGCATGGAGCACAAAGAGGGGGGTACAAGAAGAGCCTGGCGAGCCCAAATCCCCCTTTGTTTGGATTAGGATCCAGGATAACGTTGCTGATTCTCCACCACGGAGCTTTTCACAGCCCGGCGAGTTTTACACCACCCCAAAACCAATCATCTCTCAAATCTCCAGTGATTACGTGGCTTTCACCCTGTAAACACACACGGGACCAAGCTCCAGCCCACCCTACCTGGGCCGTGCTGCCTTGCACGGATTTGGGATTTGGCCCAGAGCCTTGGGATCATGGCCCTGCCCGGAACATGTGGCGGCTGCTCTGCCCCAAAAGGGACTAACAAAGAAATAAGAATATTTGTTAATTTTTTTTTCCCCACTGCAAAGCAGTTAAACCTCCTAAGACACTTTTTCCAGACATCTAAATCCTTTAAAAATATTCTCTAGACTCCATAAAACTTACATTTTCCCTGGGTTCTCCCGTGAGTTATTAAAAAGCTGAAGTCCCTACCTTAAGAGCTTAGAGCTTGGTCATGAGCAGAAAACCAACAATGTGGAGTGGCACCTCCTTGTGTATTCAGAAACACGGCCCAGACGTGGTGGGGAAGAGCAGGGGATGCAGAGGAGAACAGCCCAGCCTGGGGATTTTTGGGGTATCCAGGCTGAGGCAGAGGGAAGGATGAGTGTTTGGGATCACAGAGGCTCTGATGGATACCCTGGATGGGCACAGCAACGTTCGTAGCTGTTGGAAAACTGTTACCACATCCTCAGTGTTTGCTCTTTTCCCAACAAACACCTGGCAGAGTCGGAATTTTAATGGTATTTAGTTCAGTTTCTACCAAAATCAAGTTTTATTGCCAGGAGCTCTCGATACATAGGCCAGAAGAAAGTTTTGGGATGCTGTTGTCCATCCATCACCAGAGCATCCGAGCGCTGCAGTGACAGGACAAGGGGGAATGGCTGAAAAACTGAAAGAGGGGAAATTTAAATATATGGATGTCCCTGTGAGAGGGGTGAGGCCCTGGCAAAGGTTATCCAAAGAAACTGCGGCTACCCCATCCCTGGAAGTGTCCGGGGCGAGGTTGGGGCATGGAACAACCCGGGACAGTGGAATATTTTAGGGGGTGGGACTGGAAGAACTTTCAGGCCCCTTCAAACCCAAACCCTTCAGTGATTCCATCAGAGCTCAACACGGAGGGGCTTCAGAGACAGCTGAGGGTGGATTTTTCCGTTGCCGCTTTCCCAGCCCAGAACTGTGCTCCAACAGGGCTGGAATCAAAGGGATCTAATACCTCCCTGCTTCCCTTAAAAATCAGTTTGTCTGGGGCGTGAACTCTGCCGACAGCAGCTCCCGCAAAGTGCTCGGCTCTCGCTTTCCCCCTCTTTTTTTTGCCCTTTTTAAAAAGCTTTCCCTTCTCCCTCCCTGCTCTTCCCCGGCTCCCTCCCCGCAGCCTCCCAGAAGCACCGGCGTGTTTTTAACCCAGGCATGAAACAATCCCAGAGCCCCAGATTGTGATGTTTCAGATAACATACGGAGAATGTAAATCCTGTCAGCAAGTGCAACAGCCATAAAAGGCTAAAATGGATTCCTGCGGATTAGAAATAAAGCACAGAAAGGGCCCTGTTCTCTCACTTTCCTCATCCCACAACCTCCTCCGCCCCCCTCTCCTCACTCCCCTTAAAAAAAAAAAAAATCTCCTGGAAATGCAAGGGGCGGGTTTTAAATTTTTTTTATTATTTTATTATTTTTTCTTTTTTTTTTCATCAACTTAAAAGAAAAATAAAATACGTTCCAGGAAAAGGACTGCTGCTAAGAAAACTCAAACCAGAAAACGCTTAAAGATGTTTTAATGACTTAAACACAGGGCCGGGATTGTGCCTAAAAGTTTCCACATTTAAAAATGAAAAAAAAAGAAAAAAAAACAAGAAAGAAGAAAAGAAAAGGAGGGAAAATTCAATATGAAACGTCCCCCACTACCAGTCCTGCTGGATTTCTTGCCGGATTTCTCTCCCAAACCATCGGGTTTAAGGCGGGGGTTGTTAAACGAGCTCCGTTTAAGCAAAGTTTACACCGCTGTTCCAAACCAAAGGCACGACCGNGTTTAAAAAAAGTTTACCCCCCGTTTCCAAACAAAAGGCCCCACCAAAAAAAAAAAAAAAAAAAAAAAAAAAAAAAAAAAGAAAAGCTCCTAAAAATAATGAAGGCCACGTGAGCGCGGGTCCGAGAAGGCTGTTAACAAGCAGCTGACAAGTTTCTGCTGCAGGAATTAGACCCTCATTTAGGAGGAGATTAGCAGAAATCTTCCTTCTCATTACGGAACGAGCCGCGCTCGCTGCGCCCGGCCCGGGCCCGGCCTCACAAAGAGCCCCCGGGCCGAGGTGGGGTTCAAGGGCCGCTTCAAAGCCCGGGGGCAGCCGGAGGGGTCCCCTCTGAAGCCATCCCATGTAATTTGTCACGACTGTGTTGTGGAGGGCCCCGAGAGCTGATCCGGCGTGAAGGGCTCGATCGGAGGCTTTGAGGGCAGAGCCGGGGAGCCGCTCCAGGGTCACGGCCCAGGGCAGGGCAGGGCTTCAGCTGCCTCAGGGCCTTCGGGCCCCGGCCACGCTCAGAGAGGGGCTGGGGAAAGCAGCGGGGAGAGACGAACTGGGCTAAAACGGCCCCGAAAGGGAGGGAGAAACCCGGCTCAAATGGCCCGAAAGGGAGAGAGAAACCTGGCTCAAACAGCCCCAAAAGGGAGGGAGAAACTCTGCTCAAATGGCCCCAAAAGGTAGAAATCTGGCTCAAACAGCTCCAAAAGGGAGAGAGAAAACCAGCTCAAACGGCCCCCAAAGGGAGAGAGAAACCCGGCTCAGACGGCCTCAAAAGGGAGGGAGAAACCCATCTCTAACAGACTCAAAAGGGAGAGAGAAACTCTGCTCAAATGGCCCCAAAAGGTAGAAATCTGGCTCAAACGGCCCCTAAAGTGAGAGAGAAACTCTGCTCAAATGGCCCCGAAAGGGAGAGAGAAACCCGGCTCAAACGGCCCCAAAAGGGAGACAAATCCCAGTTCAAAAAGCCCCAAAAGGGAGAGAGAAACATGGCTCAAACGGCCCCAAAAGGGAGAGAGAAACCCGGCTCAAACGGCCCCAAAAGGGAGAGAGAAACCCGGCTCAAATGGCCCCTAAAGGGAGAGAGAAACTCTGCTCAAATGGCCCCCAAAGGGAGACAAATCCCAGTTCAAAAAGCCCCAAAAGGGAGACAAATCCCAGTTCAAAGAGCCCCAAAAAGGAGAGAGAAACCCAGCTCAAACGGCCCCAAAAAGGAGAGAAAGGAAGAGAGAAACCCTGCCAAAACAGCCCTGAGAGGGAGAGACAAACCCTGCTTGAACAGCCCCAAAAGGGAGACAAATCCCAGTTCAAAGAGTCCCAAAAGGCAGAGAGAAACCCAGGCTCAAACAGGCCTGAGAGGGAGAGACAAACCTGGCTCAAACAACCCTGAGACATCCATGGGCAGCTCCATCATCCCCATGGCACAGCCTTGGCACAGCTCTGTCCCAGAGAGCTACATCTGGAGTGTGCCGGGCAGAACGAAACCCCAAATCCTTTCCCAAATAATCAGACAGGCTGAGCTTTGCCTGGGGGTGTCTCCCGTTACTGATGGGGATGTGCACACACACAGAGGTACCCCCAGGTAGAGCTGGTCCCCAAAACAACCTGGGAATGTGGGATAGGGAAGTTTTGGGTGTTTCAGAGCAAAAACATCGCCTGGGCGGAACACAAAAAGGTCCCCGTGTCCTGTCTGGAGCCAAGTGTCCCACCCTGCTCCCACATCCCCCCTGTACCACATCAAACCCTGAAGTCAAACTTGATGAACCCACGGCTTTGAGAGGGGGAAAGTCCTCTCCTACAGGGATCCTTGGTGAAGATAAAGCTGTGTGGGATCGGGGGATCGACCAAACCTCAGCTGAGAGCGACCCCACTGCTCCCCACCCCTTCCCACAGCAGGAAGGACCTGCTGAGGCTCAAACCCAAAACGACTCAGCAGCTGCTCTGCCACCCTCTCGCCCTCTTCATCCAAAAAAACCTCATTTCTCCTTTCCACTCCCCGTTGGGGAGGGCTGGGTGGTTGTTGGGGTTTTTTTATTGTTATTATTATTATTATTGAGAACGTGCAATCGTGTCTCAAACCCCAGATTTCCATCCAAAAGAGTAGGAGGCCGTAGTCAGACTTCCCAGACCACAAAGACGCACGGCTCCGTGGCTTTTCCAGCCAGAGTTTCCATTGTGTTCTTCCCAGATGAACTTTTAAAATGTGTGTGTGTTATGTGTCAGCGTGTGCGCAAACGTGCGTGGTTTTACCTCTCTTAAAAATTTAAAAAAAAAAAGACTTTAAAAAAAAAAAAAAAGAGTGAGCAAACGAGGCTTTCAGGAGGTTAATCACCGACCTGCTGCCAAGTTGGATATGTGCGTGGAAGGGGGGAGTCAAGGGTTTTAATCCTGGTTTTTGATAAATAGAAGACATTCTAGTCATAATAAAACGTGTTTTACACTTGAGGGGAGGAATAAGGGGGAGAAAAAAAGGAAAGTTTTGGCCAGGCACTGCGAGCTCCTGAGCCCAAACAATGAGGTTCAGAAACATAACTGTAACGCATTAGTAAATTGACAATGAAATTGCAGTTACTTCACTGGCTCTTTATTAAATAAACACAGCCCGAAAGGGACCTGTCTGCCCCGGAGGTATTTGCAGAGGGTTCACGTTACAAACCCAACACCGGCACCGCTCCCCCCGCCCCAGAGCAAACACATTCCAGTCGGACCCCGCGAGGTGGGGCCGGCCTGGCTTTTCCCCCTGTCACTTTTTCCCTTTCCCCGTGTAGATCCCGGGTTTTTGGAGCCTCTGGCTGCTCCTGAGGAGTCTCACCCCAGCCATGGGGTGGGAGAAGGGGGTGTGGGAATAGGACACTCGTGGAGCAGCCCCATCCCACACACCTGCCCCTGTGCCTGCCCCGCTCCTACACCTTTGGAAAGGTCTGAATCTCCAAAAAACTCCTTCCTATCCTGCCCCCAGCTCCTGGTGGCAGTTCTGCTGTTCCCCACCCTTCCCACTGAATCCCAACAACAAAAATCCCCCGCCCCATTCAACCAACCACCACGGACCCCTTTGCAGCTACAGCCCCAAGCAGTGACCACCAGCACTTCCCACTCAGCAGCTGCACAAAAGGGGCTTCCAACAACATCTCCATCCCTGTCCTGCTCTGGATTGATCTCATCAACATTCCTGACACTTTGCCAAAGCTCTGCCCGCAGCCACCCGACGCCGCAGCGGCGAGTGGAACCGAGGTCACCCACCAGGAACCTCTGGAGAAACGGCTGCAACTCCCACGCAAGGTGAAGCCACCTCACAAACCCTTCACCTGCAGCTCTACCCTACGATTCCAGCCAAATCCCAGCCCCATTCCGGCAGGGAAGCTGGGATAATCCATCCCCACACACACACACACACGCCGGAGACAAAAGGAACGTCGGCGTGTTCAGCACCTTGCGAGGCCTTGAACGGCTGCCAAGGGCCTTTGGAGAGGGGCCAAGGCAGTCCATGAGATGTGAGGGATAGGGATTCTCAGCAGCCCATGGGGTCTGGAGCAGGCTGTGCTACTGTTGGAGCCTGGTCACGACACGCTTCCCCCTTGTTCCAAGATGTACCTCCTGTGGAGGCAGCTTTTCCCCGGCAGGAATTCTATCCCTGTCTGCCAGGAGCAGGGAAAAGTCTTTGCTCTTCTTTCCTGCAGCACCACGACTCAAAGAAGCAGTGGGTTAAGTGTTTTGCTGCTCTGCTGTCATCGAGGGCTTTGTGGGAAAACGTCAGATCCCCACAAAGGTGAAATGCAGAGATGGGAGGAATCGTGTGGAGCAGAGAATTTACCTGTCACTAATTCCTTCCAACCAGTCTCCACCTGGACTTCACATTTCCCCAGCTCGAGGCTCACGTTTCTAAACTTTCATGCAGAGGTCTGAAGTGATGGGAAACCACACCAAAATTCCCTTTTTCTGGGCTGATTTCTTCAACACCTTCTACACAAACCCGAGCACTGAGGAGCCTCCAGGCCTGTTCCTGCAGGGAGCAGCCAGAGTCAAGGGGATGAAGAGGAAGCAGGAAGCACAGAAACAGCCACTGATGGGAATTTCAGTAACATGGAGGAAGAAATTGGCATTTTTTTGGTCGTGTCTCCCCACCAGAGAAGTCAGGAGGTGAAAGCTCAGGGCAATAACTCGATGTGGCTTTACACAGCTCTGTTCAAAGACAGGGGTGGGGATGCTCTGCACCTACACATGGGTGTAGGGACCACTGGAGAGTGATTATCCAGCCTCCTCCTCTTTGTCCCATCCCCTCAGGTGTCCAACTGCTTTAAAATCCATCAGGATCAAGCTCACACCGAGTGCTTCTGTCACCATCCTGTTTTTCCATAGGAGCAAACGGTGGTGTTGGCACATCGAGCCTTTGGAAGGGTTTAGCGAGGGGGGAGGCAGCAAATTCTCAAGGATTTTGGGATCTTAAAGCAAGGCTGGATGTCTCTGCCTGAGAGACGATGCTCCAGCTCCAGCAGGGAGTGCCTGGAGTGTGCAGGAGAGGGTGGGAATGGGCAGGGGGTGAGCCCAGCTGCTCCAGGGGATTCCGTCTGGCCCCGAGGCTGAACGTGCAGTCACAGACACGGCTCCTTCCCTGCCAAAAGCAGCTTTAATTTGGTGACTGAGTGCAAGGGAGAGCTTTCCACAGAGTTCTTTCATTCCTATAGACCGGTGGAGTTTCAGATTTTAATTTTTTTTTTCCTCCCAGCTTGGTGCAGCCTCCAAGTTTCCCTGTGGAAATTCCATGCCGGGATAATTTTCTCTGTGAGCTCCCTTTTGCAGACTGCTCAGGTGCAGCCCCCTCTTTAAAGGGGTTCTGACCTTTTCCTGACTGGGACAGGGGTGAGTTTCCTAATCCTGCTTTAAGAAACTCATATCCACTGTGGATTTGCCCTTTGTGGGCAAGGCACAGGGGAGAGAGACTGCAAGACAGAATTTCCAGGGAGCCACACTCTTGGAGTCTCCATCTTTTCCCCATCCAGGTGGTTCTGAGCATCCTCTCTCCTCACAGTGGGCTCCCCTTGATTTCAGAATGCTCCCACCTTCCCCTTCCCCATTTTCCAAGCCTTCCCTTGCCATCTGGGAAAGAAGGCTCGGAGCCACCCTGCAATGAAACCTTACCCTGCCTCTTTTTCCAGCCTGGCTGACAGAACAAGTCAGCTGTGGGCCTCAGCACCAACTTTAACCAACCCCCCCAGTCCAGCAGCTCAGGCCATTTTAGCATCTGTACCTTTTATTTGTAGCAGACTGTTAATAATTAAGTGATGCCTTTCATACAGACATTTACAATAATTTAACCTTGCCCTTGCTGTGTAATTTATTCTTCGCAGAAGCCAATAAAAATAAAGGCCCCATATTTCGTCTCTCTCGCTCCTCTGTCCATATATATAAATATATACACACACACACAGCCAGGAGAGTGTAATAGGTTTCACATATTGTTCCATAGGTATCATTAGGGTAACAGAGCCAAGTGTCTCAGTTCATATGACTCTTTATAGGTGCCTTATAATCCACATAAAATTGAGTTTATGTTTCCTTTCCATCTGCTGATTCTAAAACAAGATGAGGAAGGGTTTTCTCGCTCTTTTTCTCTGTTTTTTCCTTCTTCGTTCCAGTCCTCGCTGCACCAAACTCGAAATTTGCCACTAGTGGTAAAGAGGAACCAACCATCACCAAACTGGGCATCCCTTGTTATCCATCTTTTGTGATGTCTTATCTCTGACCACCATAAGCATTAAAGGCTCCAGGAAAAAGGCTGGAGCAAAGACAAATATCAAACCTCCTGCCCAGGGAGGAAAACCCTTCCCAAGTTTGCCATGGAGTCATTTTTCCCATTTCTAAATCCCCAGAACAGAACCCAGCAGGTAGGTGGAATAGGAGCAAGGGAAGGGACTAAAAACCGAGATTTATTTCTTCTCCAAAAAAAAAAAAAACCAGAGGAAAAACAGCGCAGGACAGGGGGAAAAAAAGAGCCAAAGCTCAAACTATTGGCTGCACTTCCCCAGCAAATCCTAAAGAGGCTACGCAGAGAAACAAAAGAAAAATATTTTCCCCTAAAGAAACATTCGTAAAAACACATTTATGAAAGCCCCAAAAATTCCATAACACTTCAGAGCCCGGTGCTCTGGAGAGCGCTGGGCTGAGCACGGGGCCTGCCCTGCAGGGCCTCCCAGTCTGCCCAGTCCAGTCCAACCAGGGCCACCAGCACTGCTCAGCTTGGCCTGATCCTTATGGAAGAGGGCCTGGAACCTCAGCTGGGCTGCTCCTGCGCTCCCAAAAATCCCCTTTGATCTCCTTCCTGAGGTCTAACCTGCTCTTAAAACCCTCCTGCTTTAGTTATTCCACCTTTTTAGGGGGAATTGTGCCACGGGACAGGTTGGATGGGGCTTGGAGCAAGCTGGGCTCGTGGAAGGTGTCCCTGTCCATGGCAGGGGTGGAATGAGATGGGATTTAAGGTCCCTTCCAACCCAATCCAGGCTGGGATTCTGTGTTGGAGAGGCCTCGAACCTCTGGGGCACACAGGGGACCCACTTCCCTTGGAAACACCGCCAAAACTTCCCCTTCCATCCCAAACACAGCTTCTTTTCCAGGACCCTCTGGAGCAGCAGCTCCATGAAATGCCCCTCATCGCCTTGTCCTCGTTGCTGTTTTCCAGCAGGAGGATGCAGAAGGACACCTCAGCTCCTGATCCCTGGCAGGGCCAGCTCGGGGCTGTTCCGTGATCCTCATGAGGCGATGGAAAACTTTCCCCAGCATCAGGTGCTGCTGCTGAGTGTGAGCTGCTGCAGTCCCACCCCGAGCAAGTGTTATAAACACACAGGCACAATCTAAATATTTATGGCACATGAAACCTCCCGTCTGCTCTTGCTCAGCGCCGAGAGCCGGCGAGGGAGGGGGAGTTAAGAGGTGATTATTGTGAGGGGCCTGGAAACCCAAAAGGTGGGATTGAGCTGTGTCCAGTCCTCGGGAATGGTCAGGGCACCGGGGCTGGGCATCAGCTCAGCTCCCTGACGCTGACCTGAGGGGTTTGGGCTTGGCTGGGCCGAGCCACAGCCTGGCTTCCATGGGGAAACAGCAGATGGAAAACACGGCCCTGGCTTCGTGGGCTCCTTTTCCTCTCAAGCACCTCCTGAGAGAGCGGCTGCTCCAGCTCGTAAAACCTTCCTAAGGCTGGGAAGGAGGAGCAGAGCACGCCGGGCAATTATTTCCCTGGCCTGGAGAAAAATTACGATAGAATATGTTTTCTTATTCGGGCTATTTTTGCTCGGATCTCTGGGGGTTTTGTTAAAGGTTGAAATAAAATTAAAAAAAAAAACAAAACCCCCAACGAAAACACAAGACAACAGAAGGAGAGAGGCAGGCTGGGGAAGTTCCATGTGTTTCTGGAACAATTGCCCATTGATCCAGCCTGGAAAGTGCTGAGTATCTGGAGGTGATAGGACAGCCTTGGCAGCAAAAAGCGGAGCTGCTTTAGGAAAAATGCTCCGCTTAGCAAAGTTTGGGGAGCTGCTATTGCCCCAAAAGGCCACAGCAACACAAATCCCGCCTCTCTGGGGCCACACCAACTCCCCCAGGCCAGCACAGAGACCTGGCAAGGTGAATGATGCCCACAGCACGTCCTTCCTCCCCTCATTGGAGCTGCTGCTCCCACAGACCCCGTGGTTCCCGTCAGGAAGGGTGACACCACAAGGAGCAGTGGGATTTTAGCTCCTGGTGGCTTTGGTTCCTGGCTGCCAGAACCCAGGAGAGCAGCACGTGGGAATTCCTGCACTGCTCTGCTTTGCAGGGAGCGTGGTCAGCTGAGCCCCCAAAGTCACTTTAACTCAGCACCAGAAAGGGAGCAGAAGGCTTTGATGTTTTTCCTGAATGAGTCCCCAGGGGTCAAATTATAAAATCCAGGCAGTTTCGGCTCCAGTTGGGAATTTATCCAGCTTTGCACCTTGATTTGTGTAGTGAGTGTGAGCACAGGATCAGCAGGACACGCGTGGGTCCGTCTGGGCTGAGCTCCACCAACCACGACCTCCTTTCTCCAAAACAGCCCCGTTTTTTCCCAGCCCTGCTGTGAAAAGCCACTCTCACCTTCGAGGAAACCCTCCAGAGCCTCCAAGGGCTGCCAGAGGAGAGCAAACACAGCAACTTCCACACGCCCTGGAACCGGGAGCAGGCCGTGGATCGCTCTGGAGAGGCTGAGGAGGAGCAGAGCCCCAGCTTGGCACAGCCAGGGCACGCTGGGCTTGGCACACCTGGGGCACGCTGGGGATGGCACACCTGGGGCACGCTGGGGATGGCACACCTGGGGCACACCGGGCT
>VZRV01004963.1:20016-30935 GCA_013398115.1 Falcunculus frontatus | reverse complement strand
GGGCACCCCGGGCTCGGCACACCTGGGGCACGCGGGGGTTGGCACACCTGGCTCGTTTTGGCACTCGTGGCTCGTTTTGGCACTCGTGGCTCGTGTTTACACCCACACCCACAGCGGCGCCAGCCCCGTGCCCCGGCCATGGCAGCGACAGGCCCGGCTCTGCCAGGCTTCCCGAGCACAGCCCCTCCGAGGAATTCTGCTCCCAGCAGGCTGAGAGTGTTTTCTGCAGGACTTTGCCCTTGGGAAAGGTGCTATTTTTGGTGTTTTAAAGCTGGGCATCACCTCGTGCTTCCACGGCCTAACTCCCACAGCCATCCCTGGCACGTGGGGATTCACCGGGGTCAGCGGCGAGACAACGGGCAGCTTTTGAATTCTTCCCGTTCCCTATTTCCCAGATCTCTCATTTAAACCTCTCCTACACCTCAACAAAGCACATTCCTCCAGGAACAACAGCCCAGCCAAAGGTAAAGCTACTGTGGACGTCCAGAAGCCTCCAGGCTACCCCACGTCTGAGCTCAAGCCTCCAAAAAAGCCAAAACCCTCCAGCTCGAACTAAATAGACACATCTGCCAACAGCTTCTTTTAATTTGTTGGAACCACTCTCTAGATTGCTTCATTGCCAAGAAAAAGAAGAGATATTTATGACAGCAACTGGAAAGCCTTGAAATTCCAAGTCAGATCCCCTCGGTGGTGTAAAGTGAAGCTGCTCCAGTGAGGGGGCCACTGCCAATGCACACAGGTTGAAGTGGCTCTCTGCTCTTATCTCCTGGCTCCCCAGCACGCAGGGACAATTAAAGGCAGCTCAGGCAGGCACTCCAGGGATATCTGCCACTCTCTGCTCCGAAGTGATCCCGTTGGAAAAGAGATGGAAGGGCAAAAATGCAGGAGTGAAAGCAGAGATTTGCTCCTACCTTGAACTCGGAGCTGCAGCTTCAGCAGGAAACCAAAAGCTGGAGGGACAGAGATCACCTGCTGAGAGTCTCCAGTAATTTCCTTGAAGGCTTTGTTTTATAAACCAGGGAAAAAATTAAGCATTTTTTAGTTTGCAGGAGGTTTGTGAGTATTAAAAGCAGGTAAGGCATGGAGAGGTTTCAACAGCAAAGGAGCACGAGGGAGCTCTGGAGACACAAAACCCCTGAGCAGGTGCCTGGTCCTGGAACATTCAGCAGGTGCTGATGTGCAGCTCAGGGAATGCCAAACTTTCCTGGAAAAAAAAAAACCCGGGTTTTTCCATCAAAAAAACCCCTTTTCCTGAGGTGGGTTTGGTTCTGAATCAGGGCCTGGTGTGACACGGGGTGGGTGGGGTTGGTCTGGGACCCACCTGGGCTCTGGGTGCTTAAACAGGGCTTAAAGGATAGGCTTTGTTCTTAGGCTTTGGAATTTAAAAAAGAGGAGAATTCGGTCAAAAGGAAAATACCGACTGAGGTGTGCACCGAACACACACCAGATAGCAGCAAACACATAACCTGTGAGTAACTTTACTCAGGGTAACAGCTCCCCTTGTCTTACCCTGCTCACACTGGGGAAGTGGCTGGAGACTCCTGCAGGACCCCGCAGTGCATTTTTAAAATGATTTTTTAAAATTTTAATTTTTTTAACGCCTTAAAAAAAAAAAAAACCCCATAAACCAGTTGTGAGCTCCTCATCGTGGGAGTTTGTCTGCACCAGGAACAAGCCCTTTGTTAGATCTGAACTGAATCTCAGGATGGATTTTTACAGCCATGGCATCACCCAGCCCTGCAGAGAGACTTCATAAAGGGCAGGGTGCCACAATTTGAATTATAGGGCCGTGAATGACAGCGCTTGAATCACCCCATTAAAGCCACCAGTCCCTCCCAGTAAAGGGTGCTGGGGGCACTGGGCAGGTGGGAGGATCCTCGTTGGCTTCAGAGGTCTTGGGATCAGGCCCAGATTGTGCGTGGATTTCAACTATTTGATATTCTTTCAATCCTTATCCAGCCAGATATTTTAAAACATGCTCAATCTCTGCTGTTTCCTGATCTTGAATTCCAGATTTTGCCTGGGTGTAACTGTTGTGCCAACTGGTGCTGGATGAGCTCCTTGAAGAGGCTCTTCCTTGAATTTGGATGGGATTTTCCTTCGATTTTGGTGACACTTTGATTGCTTTAAAGCACTCGTCCCCTTTTGTTGCAGCCCACAGTGACATTGCAGTGCGGGGATTTTAATTGTGGGGATTAAAAAAAAACCCCTTCCCAGTTATTTGGGGTTTCATTTTCATTTTTTTTTCAAGAAGAAAAGACACAGAAGAAAAAAAAATAAGAAAGAGAAAATGGAAGGTTGAAAATGATTGGGTTTCGGGGGAAAATATATTTTTGGCATTGAAATGAGGAAAAGCACCAGGGTTAAGGGAAAAAACCTGAACTGAGCTCTGAAACTTTACCTTCCTTTAATTATCCAGGTGACATTTCAGACATTTAGTCTGATTTTTTTTTTTGCATCTGCATATTGAAACCACCCTTTTAAAAACACTTTCAAGAAAACAGCTGCTCCCGAACATTTAGTTAGCAAAAAGTAAATCTTATAAAAATTCAATCGCAAAGTAGTTAAGGTATTTGAATTTTTTATATATATATATATATATTTTTTTTTTTTTAAAGGAAAGAAGAATCCCAAGAAAGAAAGTATTTGATGGCTAATAATCTCATTTCAATATAATAGGACCTTTCTTTTGCAAAGAGCAAGACAGGTTAAAAGATATAATTATGACTTTGCAAACTCTCCCAAGTGCTACGAGATCATCTGACAGTTCTGATCCCGGGCTCAGCTCTCAGAGGGGAAAAGTCTTTGTCTAGTTAGAGAGTTAAAGAGACAGGATCCCTATTCCACCCTCTGCCTACATTGCAATTTAACTGTCAAAAAAATCCAAGCTGCAAAATTGTCTTATTCCAACACAGCGCAAGGAAAGAGAGGTTTGAGACTGACCTGTCAAACGCACCCTCTTTAAAAATGTATAATATATTTTAAACATTTTTTTCCAGAGGTACTTAAAGGTTAAAGATGTGCCAAAGAAGGAGGATGGATTTTTTTTTTCCTCCTCCTTTTTGCTAAAGCTTTTTAAAACAATTAAAACCAAAAAAAAAAAAAAAAAAAAAGAGGAGAGAGAGGGAGAGAAAAAAAAATTCAAAATTAGGGATCATCAGCGTAAAAAATCCCCTGAAGATCAAAAGGAACACATTAGAATCACATTAATTCTGATTAAAAAAAAAAAGGGGAATAAATCCCCTCTTTCAATGGGAAGAGAAACTTGGAGGACATTTAAATGGTGTTTGCATTGTCAGGGGGTGCAGGAAGGTGGAGCAGAGTGTCAGGGAGAGCCGGAGCCCACGGAGCCATGGGCAGAGCCTGGTGACACTCCAGGATATTCCTGGGCTCTCAAAACCTTGGCTTTTTTCGTGTTTCGAAACAGTGCGAGAAGGAGAGGAAAATATTTTTTCCCCAAGTAACCAAACAAAAGGAGCCATTTCCACAGGGGGGGGTTTCCAAGGAGCCACAAACAAACAATTGCCAGTCGTTTTTTTTGACCAAATATAGATGGCAAACGGGCAGCTGGACACGGCCAGAGGTTTGCCCGTGGTGCCACCACCCGGGCACGTGGCCGTGTCCCCACACACCCCCTGGCACTCCGCAGGGACACAGGGGCTGGGAGCAAAGCCTGGGAGATGCAGGAATTCCAGGCTGGGATCTGTAAGCACAGGATTTGGGTGTTTATGGAATCGCAGGATGGGATCTTAAAAATCATTTTGTCCCACCCCTGCCATGGGCAGAGACACTTCTGCTGTCCCAGGGTGCTCCAAGCCCTGTCCAACCTGGCCTTGGGAACTGATGCCTCCTGCAGCCACCTAGAAACAGAGACTAGACAAGAGTAAGGGAATAAAGACAGGTATTTATTTGAAGGGCCTTCAAGGTACACCCTGGGGGAGCCAAAGGCTGCTTCCAAAAAATGGACCCCAAGATGGACCCCAGCTCACGAGTTCTTCACACTTTTATAGGTTTGGATCATTTGCATATCAGGGTTCATTCTCCAATTAAAGCCCCAGTTTAATGATGTAACTCCCCTCAGCTTCCCCTCCCCTTAGAATCTTTAGTTTACACATTTTGGGCCTAAAAACAGCCTGGCTGTCCTTGAAGGCAAAGCCTGGAGAGGCTTTGTTCTGTCTGCCCAGTACGAGAGAGCAGGAATTCCAGGCTCCAAGGAACTTCAGAGTTACACTCTAAGCAGTACAGAATTTGAAAATATAAAAGTTAAAACCTAAGGCATCAGCACTTCCAGGGATCCAGGGGCAGCCACAGCTTCTCTGGGCACCCTGTGCCAGGGCCTCACTGTAAAAAAATTCCCATTATTCATCCTGCTGCAAGTCAGGAGCGAGACCCCCACAAATCAGGAGTCAGTTCCCTGGAGACGTTTTCCCACCTGGCAGAAACCAAGTGGGAGCGAGTTCAGGTCCATTATCCACCTCCATCCCACCCCAGCAAACTGGGAACTGGAACTGGGAGAGCTCCCAGCCCAGCAGAGTGTTTGGAGTCTTTATCTGCTGCTTATCCAAGGAGCCAAGTGGGATTTCCTCCCTCCTAAAGCGGGATCTGCTCCTTCCCGGCCGTGCCTCGATGGATGGTCCCACACAGCCAGGGCTGGGTGACAGATCTGTGCTTTGGGACAAAAGGAAATAAAATCCCTCCCTGCCCCACTTGGCACTGGGGATCTTTCCCATAAATGAGTCCTCTCCCAGGCACTTGGGTCTCAAACCCAGCAGGAAAAACAGGAATCTCCTCCAGGCTCTGAGCTGATCCTTGAGGGGACCCATCTGAAAGTCACCAGCTGAAATCTGCTCAGGACTGAGAGCCAAAGGACACAGCCTTGGGGATTTTCCCAAATTATGGAAGATCCAATAGTCCCAATCCAGCAGCACCTGCAGGCTTGGATCACCTGCACAGGGGCTGCACAGCTGGGCTGATGTTTCAGCCTTTAAAGTGCTTGGAAACAGCCCCTGATTTCCTTGGATTTATACAAACACCAAGGCTGTGGGCACACCCAATAAATCCACCCTGAGTGGTATCAGCACAATCCGAGATAACCTGGCACCAGGCAGAAAAGTGGCAGGAAAATCACCTCGCCCCTGTGCCAAATTCCTGCCTTTCCAGCCCTCTCCATCCTGTGTTTCCAGGTGGGTGGGGAAATCGAGGAGCTTTGCAGCAGCACTGAACGTCAGACACGGGAGCCTGGGAACAGGGGAGTTTGTGTGCTTATCTTCAATATTTAATAGATATCAAACTCTGGTGAGCTGGGGGTGACCAAATTAAAAAAAAAACCCAGAGATGGGGATCTCCTGAAAGCATCCTGGCAAATGGATTTGTCCTTCCTGGGACTGGGAAGTGTCAGCACAGCCCTGATTCCATGGGACCTGCAGGGTGACCGGGCTTTCAGGATTGCTCAGTGAAAATGAAAGCCAAACTGGACTCCTGCCCCAGGAATGCCGCCAGATTCCCACTCAGAAAGGAACGATAAAAGCGTTTGGGATGCTGCTTCTCTGACTGTGCAGAATCAGGGGCGAGTCTGGGATGAGAGCTCCTCGTGAAATGGCTCCAGTCCCACTTCCCTTCCCTCTGGAGGGGTCTTCCTTGAAGAGGAGGCCCAGAACGCAGCAGCTGGACCAAGGCGTGCTCCTGATGGATGATCCCAAGGGAAAGGGCTCCCAGGAGGTGTCCCTTCCATGGATGTCTTCCTAAGAAGCCAAGAAAGCCTTTCCCATCCTTTCCATTCCCAGTTCTCCTCAGTTTGCCTCGGCCTTTCCGGGGATGAGGTGGTGATAGGGGTTTCCAGGAGCAGGATCTGGGTCTCCTTGGAAAAATCCACGTGCCAAAGGTGAATTCCATGTGCCAAAGGTGAATTCCTCGTGCCACTGGGAAGCTGCCGGGGTTCTGCCCACAGATGAACCCAAACTCATCTGCTTTGCACAGCTTCCTGCTAATCCAACCCATTCTCCAGCTCATCTTTCCTTGTTTGGGATGAGTTTGGAAGGATTTGTCCCTCTCTGTCAGGGGCAGGTGGCTGTGACAGCACCAAGAGGGCTGGAGGTGTTGGAAGGGAATTCCAGCAGTGAAAATCATGGATGTAGCTCCGAGGAGACAGGGACAGTGGGGAGCGAGACACTGAGAGTGTCACCTGCTGAGAGGACAGCATGTGACAGAGGGGACACAGTGACTGCAGGAACACCCATCCAAAGGGGAGAGGGAATCAGCAGGAGAAACCCCAGGAAATCACAGAGAAACCCATCCAAGTGTGGATTTATCCTGTTAAAAAATCATGGAATGGCCGATCCAAACCATGGGTAGCACCAGCAGCTCCTCCAGGATTTTCTCAGGAGGGGAATTCTGCAGGGGCTGTGAGGCTGCTGGTGCCAGTGCCACCCTGTCCTCAGTGTCCCCACAACAGGAGTGGAGCTGCCTTGGGCTGGGCCAGGCCCTGTCCCCATCCTTGTCCCTGTCCCTGTCCCCATCCCCAGCCGGGCCCCCCTCGGCGCACGGCTCTGCTTTGCTTTGATTGATTTTGTAATTGCTCCTTTAATTGAACAGTTACAGCAACACTACCAGGGAAAGGTTTCAGGGCTGGGAAGGGAGGTGGGAGGGTGTGGGGGTGGAAGGGGAATTGGAGCTGGGGAAAAGAGCAAAATGGGTTTTTCCCTGTTTCTGGAGATGAAAACACGGGGAAGAGGCAGGGGATGAGTTCCCTTCAGCAGGAACTGAGGAGGAGGAGGAGGAGAGCTGAAAACAATAAATTACAGGAGGAGAAGAAGAAAAATGAGAAGTGGGTTGAAAAGTGTGGCAGGGCCAGAGGGTCCCAGGGACTGCTCAGCCTCCAACTGACATCGGCTTCCTGCGGGCTGGGAGTGCTGGGAGGAGGAAAATGGGCCACCGAGAAGGAAAGCTGGGAAGCTGTGATGATGCCTTAGGTTTTAACTTTTCTATTTTCAAATTCTGTACTGCTCAGAGTGTAACTCTGAAGTTCCTTGGAGCCTGTAATTCCTGCTCTCTCGTACTGGGCAGACATAACAAAGCCTCTCCAGGCTTTGCCTTCAAGGACAGCCAGGCTGTTTTTAGGCCCAAAATGTGTAAACTAAAGATTCTAAAGGGGGCAAGCTGAGGGGAGTTACATCGTTAAACTGGGGCTTTAATTGGAGAATTAACCCTGATATGCAAATGATCCAAACCTATAAAAGTGTGAAGAACTCCTGACCTGGGGTCCATCTTGGGGTCCAATTTTTGGAAGCAGCCTCTGGCTCCCCCAGGGTGTACCTTGAAGGCCCTTCAAATAAATACCTGTCTTTATTCCCTTCCTCTTGTCTAGTCTTTGTTTCTAGGTGGCTGCAGGAGGCATCAGTGAGAGCTGGGAGAGGGGGGAATGAGCAGGACAAGGTGGGAAAAGATCTCTGTGTGCCTCAATAAAAGGTGCAGGAGCACCATGGGGAGGCAGGGAAAGACATCCCTGTGCCAGAGGAGCTGCAGAGAGCGGAGTGGGGGAGCAGCACAGGGGAGCACAGGAAGGGCCGTGCTTCCAGAGGGATTCTGATGAGTGGAAAGGACAATGGGACAGTGGGACGGAGGGACAGAGGGACAATGGGATAATGGGACAGCGGGACAGAGGGAAGGAATTGCTCCTTGTGAGGGTGAGGAGGAGCTGGGATGGAATTCCCAGAGAAGCTGTGGCTGCCCCTGGATCCCTGGAAACGCCCAAGGCCAGGCTGGACGGGGCTTGGATCACCCTGGCACAGTGCGAGGTGTCCCTGCCCATGGCAGGGGTGGCACTGGGTGGTCTTTCAGGTCCCTCTAACCCAAAGCACTCCGCGATTCCCTGTGTAACCCCACCGTGTGCCCGGCTGTGGGGTGGGCACGGCGAGCCCCTCGGTGGGGTCTGTGCGAGCCGGGAGCTCGCTGGGAGCGTGTCAGGAAAAGGACGGGAGAATCCAGACGGGGTCAGGGGGGAAGGTGCACGCAGAGGCCACGGTGCAGCTCCACGGCGAAGCAGCTCAGGTTTCAGGAGAGCCTGGAGCCGCGGCTGCAGGGGGACAGGAGGTGGGCTCTGCATTCCCTGGCAGGCAGCACAAGGCAGGTTTAAAGAATATCCTTCCATTTAGGAATTTGTTTATTATTCTTAACTAAGCAGCTCAGACGGGCAAGCCGGCAGCAGCGCATCCACGCTGCGGCTTCCCGGGAAGGGAGGGTCAGGAAGGCAGAGTTGCAGACTGGGGGCAAAGGGGTTTGTGCCCCGCTGGGCGAGGGAAGGGGGCAGAACGCTTTGGCAACTCTTTAGGGAAAGCGTGGAAGAGACTCAGCTTTGGGATGTCGGGGTGGGATCCAGCCGGGTGCCCCAATGGGGTCAGAGCTGAGCCGCTGTCCCAAAATCCAGCAGCACCTTTGGGGTGGCTGCTCCTCTGACATTTCAGACCTTGAGAGTTTTGTCTGAAATTCCTCAGACCCTGGAGCAGAGACTGAGCGATGTGGGAGGAGGGAGAGGTGATCTCTGTCCTGTTAAAATCCACTCATTCCATGAGGAGTCACGAGGCACCAGGACATTTGTGGTCATAGGAATTCCCTCACCTGGCAGGTGTGTCCATACTGGGGAGTCAGGGCACATCTCCCAGCTCTGCATTTTGAATTTCTGGACCATCTGGAATGTTTTCAGCTGCTGCAGTGATGGCCAAGAACACGGCAGCCCAGGCCAGGTTGGAAATTCCTCCCTGTGAGGGTGCTGAGGCCCTGGCACAGGGTGCCCAGAGCAGCTGTGGCTGCCCCTGGATCCCTGGCAGCGTCCAAGGCCAGGTTGGAACCACCTGGGGTAGTGGAAGGTGTCCCTGGCATGGGGTTGGAGCTGGAAAAGCTGTGTTTTTCAACCCAAATCTTCCATATCCCTGACCCTGGGTGCAGGGAAGTGCTGCAGATTTGGGTGCTGGACACCAACCCCGGTGTGGGCATGAGCAGGGCAGCGAGGGAGGGACAAGCTGCCCTCCCCCAGTGCCCTGCGTGCTCACACCCCTGGAAATGAGGGCGAGGAAGGTCATTCTGGATAAATCAAGGAGGGAAGTGGGAGCCTGTGGATGCCGGGGACATCTCAGCGGTGGGGGGAGGAAAGGCTGATGAGACCGGGAATGCCACACGTGGAGGAAGCAGAAAACCCCGGGAATGGGAGCAGGGAAACGGTGGCAGCCAGAACAGGAGGCAGGAAAGGTCCCTCATCCCGGCCATAACCAGGGCTGGGTGTTAACTCCCGGGATTATCCTGCCCCAGAGGCAGGAGGGCTCCACACCCCCGGCCCTGCTGGCAGGAAACCTTTCCCTGGGAGCTCGCTGGTGCTCGGTGCAGAAGGTCTCGCTGCTGGTAGCAATCTGTTCCCCATCGCAGGCATTCCTGGGAGCAGGGAGGAGGGCGGGGGCTCCCACCTGGCTGCCCCAGCAGGGAGCAGAGAGCCGCCTGTCACCACCTCCCGCTCCCCTCCCGGCCCTCAGCCCTCCTTTCAGCACCTCCCCTGCCACCTCTCCCCTCTCTCCTCCCTTTGCCAGCCTCCTCGCTGCCATTCTCCACTCTCCCTCTCCTCTCATCCCTTTCTTTCCCTGTTGCCGTGTCTCTCCCGTCTCCAGGCCTCCCAAACTCATCTCACCTGTGCCCCACCAGCAGAGCTCAGCACTTTCTCTTGTGGCTCAGGCCGAGCCTCCAAAAGCCTTTTAGTGGTCAGTCCTCCCCCAGCAGTCTCTGGACAGAGTCTCCCTCTTTCCCTTTTCCCTTCCCCCTCCTCTTTCTCTCCCTCCCATAATATTTTCCATATGAAGAAGCCTTCCTGAAGCCTCACACTGCCCTCTTGGCGAGTCTTATGCGGGTTAGAGGAGACCCTGGGAGCCTTTAATCCTCTCTCTCTCACTTGCTTTCATCCTCAGCCACAGCTGGACGCCCCATTGATGTGGAACAGACCAAACACCAGGCCCCTCGCTAAGCTGCTGCTGTGGGGCCTCTTCTCCTCCAGAGCCGAGCCCACAGCCCGTGTCCAGCTCTCTGAGCGAGGGTCCGGCGTGTCCAGCAGCCCCTCCACACCCAGCGTGGGGGTCCCGGCTCTCCCTGCCTCCCCCA
Organism: Falcunculus frontatus; assembly: GCA_013398115.1. Lineage (NCBI taxonomy): Eukaryota > Metazoa > Chordata > Aves > Passeriformes > Falcunculus > Falcunculus frontatus. Next base: position 20,801 of record VZRV01004963.1, on the reverse strand, counting down.
GCCCTGCTTCCCCCCCTCTCACTGCTCCTGCTCTTTTCCTGAGCCATCTTTTACCGCTGTATTCTGAGAGTCCCCCCCTTGTCCCTCATCCCAGTGTCCTCATTTCTCAGGATTGCTGAGGATCGATTCCCCGCAGCCTCACGTCCCTGCAGAGCCTGGGCGAGGGTGAGGGGCTGCTCTCTGTGCATGTGCTGAGGATGCAGCTCGTGGTTATGTCCCAGGAAGGGCCTGGTGGGCTCCACCAGCTGAGCATCAGGTGTTGAGTCTGCAGCCAGTTTTGGGAAGAAACATCTCTTAAAGCCCACTGCAAGTGAGGCGAGAATATCATTGAATTGTGGAGTGGTTTGGGTTGGAAGGGATGTGAGAGATCATTCATTCCCACCCCCTGCCATGGCAGGGACTCCTTCCACCATCACAGGCTGCTCCAAACCCTGTCCAACCTGGCCTTGGACACTTCCAGGGATCCAGGGGCAGCCACAGCTTCTCTGGTGTCTCACAGGAATATCCATCCACCTCCTCTCCAGACTCTGCAGCGTGGAGAAGCCAGGCTTGGGAGGGCAAAGTGCCACGTTTGGGGACCTCTCTGCAGCGTGCAGGTGACAGGGACGGTCCCTGAGCAGAGCTGCTCGTCCTCAGGTCAAACACGGGAATGTCACAAGGCCACGGGAGTGTCACAGGGAACGGGCTGTGGCTGCCCCATCCCTGGACGTGTCCCAGGCCAGGCTGGACGGGGCTTGGAGCAACCTGGGCTGTGGGAGGTGTCCCTGCCATGGCACAGGTGGCAC
>VZRV01004963.1:181-19473 GCA_013398115.1 Falcunculus frontatus | reverse complement strand
CGGGTGCCTGGGCTGTCACACCCCCATGGCTCAGGTGGCACAGGTGTCCCTGGGCTGTCACACCCCCATGGCTCAGGTGGCACCGGGTGCCTGGGCTGTCACACCCCCATGGCTCAGGTGGCACCGGGTGCCCGCTGCGGTCCCGTCCCAGGCCCGGGGGGGACTCGCGGGTGTCACCGGGGCTCATTCCTGAGCCTCCCCCGCCCCCTGGCGGCCTCGCTCCGTCACTGCAGCCCCCCGCGACCCCCGCTCGGGGCTCCGAAAATCCCCAAACCCCAAAAACCCCGATATTTTCAGAAAAGTCTGACCCAGAGAGGCTTCTGCGGATGGGACAGCAACCAGAGTCAGTCAACTGCAATCAACTGCAAGCCAGGATTTCCTTGGAAGGCAACAGGGAATCCATCCTTAAGCTCCAAAGGAACTTTGGGGAATCCAAGGAGACAGTCAGGGAAGAGGTGGATTGATGAGGGAGTTCAGAGAAGGGGGAGAGAAAGATCCAAGCTTTCAGGAACACAGCCGAGGAGGGGAAATTAATATATTTGGGATGCAACCGTCTGGAGTCGGTCTGGAGTGGAAGGACCGTGGGGGAGGAGTGGAGGTCCCTGCGTGCAGCAGGAGAAGGGGAATGATCTGAGCTCCGAGGTCACGGTGGGTACAGAGGGAACAAGGCATGGAAGAGCAGGGAGAGGCAGAGCTGGGAGGAGTCCTCAGACAGGGCTGGTGCAGCACTGGAACAGCAGAACGCTGCAACCTCGACTGCTTGAAGAGATCTTTAGAAATTACACGGCCAGACCCGATCCTGCTGTGTCACCGGGCTGGATGAAGTGACCTCCTGAGATAACATTCATCTTCTTTCCTGTGATTGTATAATTAAAATCATCTTCATCCTCTGTCAGAGATGCAGCCAAAGGACCAACTTCATGACGTTCCTGCTGCTCCAAGGTGCCAGGCCCTGGACAGGCATCTCCCTACCGCCTGTCCTGCCCCACAGAGCCTCTCCCCTCAGACAGGACCTCCCAAGGATGCAGGAAACACCACGAGAAGGGCTGAGGAGCAGCTCCTGGCTCAGTTTGGAGGCAACCAGTTGCAGAAACTGAACTAATTGCAGACTCCTGGGATTTGTTCGCCGGAGCCCGAGCGCGTTCCCCCTTCTCGTTACTGCGCATCAAGTGCCTGATGAGAGAGGGATTTGGGGACAAGACAATGCGGAGATATCTAGCACAAAATGATTAGCCAGAATGTATTGTTAATAAGCTGCTTATTCATATAATTGGAAATTATTTGCAGCCAGGGTGTCAGTGGAGTCTGTGTGTGCTGCTCTGCTGGAGCGGGGCAGGTACCGGCCCAGGGGACGCTGTGCTGGCACAGGAGCTCCCTGCTCTGCTCTCGCTGCCTTCAAGGGCAGGGAAGGACACAGGGAGGTGAAGGGGAGGCAGAAGAGGCTCAGCTGATGAAGGACAGGGCTCCCACTGTGGGAAGCACAGGGTGTCTGGGAGCACAGTGAAGGACAGGTCTTCTCCAGCATCCTTACAACACCTTCAGACAGAGAAAGGCCAGGGAAGCTTGGCCTCGAGGCAGATAAGACCTGACACTGCTCCTGCTTCCCAAAGCAGCTGTTTGGGACAGAGCCAGGTGTGCCAGGTCATGAGGGAGTCCCCCCAGAGCTGGGACAGCTGTCACCCAAGGGGACTGTGGTGGTGGGATGCCCACGTGGCAGCTCCAGGACTGACCTGGAGGATTCCACAGGTGGCTTTGCCAGGAGAACTGGCTTTGTGTGGATTTCCAGGAGGCAGAGTCCTTCATGGAGGCTGAGGGAAAGGAGGGGAAAAGCTGCAGAAGCCATTCCCCATTCTGTTAGACCTGGTTGAGCCCAGGCCTGCACAGCACTTGGGTGCAGAATCAGCTACAGGGAAGTTTATGTGACATTGAAACCTGGAACATTTCTCTCCTAGCAGCCAGGAAAGAAGAGGAACCAGGTGGATCGACCTCACCACAGGCTGGGGGGGACAGGAGAGTGACAAAACAAATGCCACCAGCCAGGCGAGAGCAGCAACAGCATTTGAGACCAGGACAGGCCGTGCTCTGGGCTCAGCCACTTCCCCAAAAGCACCCTGACATTGTCTTCATATTAATGTTGTAACAAAACATGGGGAGGTGTTTCCGCTTGAGGCAAGAGCTTGGCACTTCCCCCAGCTGTGTCACTGCCAGGCAGGAGGGGTCACAGGGCACCCACACTGGCACAGGACACTCTGGGCAGCCCCCAGAGATGCCCCTTCCCTGGCCTTGAGGATGGCCATGGAGCTGAGAGCCCTCTTCCTGCTGCCTCTCTGTTTCCCAGGTAAGAGAAGGGCTCGGCGTGTCCCTGGGGACGGGGACACCCTTCTGCACTTCCTGCTGCCCGGGGAGCTCCTCCAGCACCATCCAGGCTCTGATTTGGGCAATTGCTGCAGGGCTGGGAGGGAGGGCACAGCCCCAATTCCCACCACCACAGACCCCTGGCTGCTCCAGGCTGCCGGGATGATCCACCCTTGGAGCACAGAGCCTCTCCCAGTCAGCCTTTCCCACCATGCTGGCCCCGCTGAGCTCCTCTGGTGGCAGTCCTGGGTCAGGACAGCTGGGAGGGCACCACCTGCACCTCACCAGCCCTGCAGAGAGCACAAAGCTCCCAGAATATGCTGGGCTGGGCAATGAACCTGCACCCAGCACAGCTTCCCAGGCAGGAGCCGCTGGCATCGCCGGGGATGGGGCACGGGGGAGCTGCAGGCTGCACACCCTGCCCCAGCTCCTTCCCTCTGCCCCTTCCCACCATCCCAAACCGACCCCCAGGGCGCTGTGTGGGCAGGGGGTGGTCCCCATCTGCCTGCAGGGAGGAGCAGTGACAGGGGGCTGGGACAGCTCCAGACACTGCAGCACTCATGGCTTGAAGGCCCAACACCTCGGGCACCCTGTGCTTGTCTGTGGGCTTTAAACCTCAGCTGCAGCCCCAGCTCAAATCTCACCACTGCCCGTCCCTGCTTTTTTGAAGCAGGTGAATTCAGCACAGGGAAGGGATTTTGTGTTTTGGAGTTCTTCCAGCCACCAGTGTCCACAGGGGAAGGTCGGAGGCAGAGTTTCCCTGTGTCCCTCGGGAGGCTGTGGGCAGCCCTGTGATGCCTCCTGCAGCCACCTAGAAACAGAGACTAGACAAGAGTAAGGGAATAAAGACAGGTATTTATTTGAAGGGCCTTCAAGGTACACCCTGGGGGAGCCAGAGGCTGCTTCCAAAAATTGGACCCCAAGATGGTCACGAGTTCTTCACACTTTTATAGGTTTGGACCATTTGCATATCAGGGTTAATTCTCCAATTAAAGCCCCAGTTTAACGATGTAACTCCCCTCAGCTTGCCCCCCTTAGAATCTTTGGTTTACACATTTTGGGCCTAAAAACAGCCTGGTTGTCCTTGAAGGCAAAGCCTGGAGAGGCTTTGTTCTGTCTGCCCAGTACGAGAGAGCAGGAATTACAGGCTCCAAGGAACTTCAGAGTTACACTCTGAGCAGTACAGAATTTGAAAATAGAAAAGTTAAAACCTAAGGCATCATCACACCTTCACAGAAACAGTGATTGGGCATTGGAATGGGCTGCCCAGGGAGGTGGTGGAGTCACTGTCCTGGGTGTGGCACTCGGTGCCATGGTCTGTGCAGGGTGGTGTTGGGGCAGAGGTTGGACTCAGTGATCTCAAAGGTCTTTTCCAACCTCGTTGATTCTATGATTCTGTGATTCTCTGATCAGCTCCTCTCTCCCTCACCACATCTGATACTTCCAGGTCTCCAGAGCCAAACCTCTGACACCAAGAGACGGCGGGAAGGGGACTCTCTGTATGTCCAGTGTTCTTATGCAGCAGGGATTAGTGACCGGCAGGCAAAATACTGGTGCCGCCTGACAGAGCAAGGATGTCAAGAATTAGCATGGACATACAGCCAACACAGGGGACAATCCAAGGATGGGAGAGTTACAATAGAGGGTGACACCACTAGTAAGACTGTGTCTGTCACCATGACTGACCTCAAGGCAGAGGACTCAGGCACGTATTCCTGTGCTTATTTTTCCACTGTGTTTATACACCTAAGGACGATCTCACTGAATGTTTTCAAGGGTGAGTACCTGGACTCCCACCCAAAGCCAAGCGTTGTCAGAAAGCAACATCATTCCTTCCCCTGCTCTGCCCCGCTCTCCCCCACAGCTGAGCAGCTTCCCCTGATCCCCCCAGCCCCATTCCCAGCCTCTCTCCCTGCTTTCCTTCCCACACAGGGAGACCTGGCTGGTCCTGCTGGCTCCCGGCTCCCTCGTGTCCTGCCCCACCTCACCCCTGCCCTGATGAGGGGCTCCCCTGAGGGAGGGCATGGTCTGTCCCAGGTGCCCGTGTGCCCAGCACTGACTGGGCAGTGCCCACCTTTGGTGTTTCACAGAGCTGCTCAGGTGGGAGTTGGACTCCGTGTCAGTGCAGTGCCCGAGTGGGTACGGCATGGCCTGGTGCCGGAGAGGGCAGACGGGCTGCACAGTCCTGGTGGAGAGAGATACATCTTCAAGGCAGAGTGAAATGAAATCCCTGCAAGACAGAGCACAGATCAAGTACAGGACCCAGCAAGGGGCTCTCATCGTCACCATGAAGAAGCTGCAGACGCAGGACACTGGTGTGTACTGGTGTGTACTGGGCCCTGCTCGCACCCAAATAATGGAGGTCGTGCTCTCTGTGTTCAAGAGTGAGTATCTGCTGTGCTCTGTGTCCAAGGGTGGGCTCCTACTGCACTCAGTGTCCAAATGTGGGTTCCTACTGCACTCTCACTGCCCAGCAGTGAGCCCATCCTGGCAGCCAGGTGTGGGTGTGGGCAGGTCTCAGCCCAGGTGACACCTCTCTCTCCTCCTGCCCGTCCCTCCAGCACACGCAGTGCCAGCTGATCCCTGGCACCTTTGAGCCAAAGCTCAGGCCTGGCCCTTCATGCTCTGTCTGCTCCCAGCAGAGACTCGGGGGAGGTTCCTGTGAGTCCCACAGATGGGGCTGCTCATCCCAACCACTTCCCACAGGGCCAGACTGGTGGCTCCAGCACTGGTTCCCTCTGGGCACTGCTGGGACCCTCCCCCATGCCAGGCACTGCTCTTGCTCTGGCCCCACAGCCACCAACCCTCCCAGACCCGATGGGCTGAGTGTCCCACCCTGGGGGAACTAGAGGAGGGGGCCAGGACCCCCAAATTGGTGACACCTCTGCGTGGGGAATCTGGGTCCAGTCCCCTTCTGCTGCACGTGTGTGGAGATGGATGCAGCTCCAGGGTATTCCAGTGCTGGGGAGGGGCTGCCGCTGTGGGATCCCACTTTGGGGTCTCAGCACACATCCTGGCTGTGTTCCAGGGACCCAGCAGCTCCGGGCCGAGGAGTCAGGCAACGTCTCAGTCCAGTGTCACTACAAGATCTCAGACTACGGGGCTGTCAGCAAAGCCTGGTGCAAAAAGGAAGAGGGGAAAACGTGTAACGTGCTGGTCACCACCGGCTCAGAGCCCCCAGGGGGACACAGCGTGGCTCGGGAAGGTGTCAGGATCCAGGATGACACCCAGCAGGGCGTTGTCACCATCACCATGGAGCAGCTGCGGGTGCAGGACTCGGGTGTGTACTGGTGCGTGCTCCAGGAGCGCGCCGGTCTGTCCCGCATGGAGGAGGTCACGCTCAACGTTTCCAAGGGTGGGTATGGATCTGTCAGGACACATTTGTAGATTCCAAACTCCTTTTCCTGCTCTCTCCCTCTGCACTGCTCAGTTTACCCCACCTCCCACCTTGCCTGTGTTTGCCTGCCCAAACCCTACAGCTTTGGACCTTCTCGTGGCCACCACCCTATGGAATAGCAGCAGGGATGGGAGCAGATCCACATCGGTGCTGTGCCACTCCTCCTTAACCTGAGAGCAGCTTCAGCTGGCCTGAGGGGGGTTTCTGTCCCTCAGTGTCTGATATCAGTTCTTTACAGTGACTTTGTAGCCTCTTTAGAGTCACTCATCCCTTGGCTTTCAAAGACCTTCCTGTTGGGTTGTCACGGGAGCAACCTTAGACTCGGATTTTACAGCTCTGTGACTTCTGGTTTCTCTTTCAGATGATGTTTTAACGGGAAGGGAAGGCACTGAGGCCCCTGGTTGTGGCAGAGCAGCCCCAGGCTGCAGCCTGGCTCGTGCAGAACTAAGATCAAGCAGTGCAGACAATGGGAGGGGACATTGGGATAAACTCACGGGATAAACTCTGGATAAACTCACGGGATCAGGGCCCTGGGTGTGGGAACAGCAGTGGCAGAGGTTTCACTGCTGAATGCAGAGCAGCCCCTCAGTGACCATTCCTCTCCTCATGTCTGTGATTGCAGCGTTGCCTCCAGGAGGTTTTCCAGGCAGTGAAAGCAAAAATCAAGAAATTCTTTTGGGTGACAGCCCAGAACCCAGGTAAGGCCTAGAAAGAGTCTCTGAGCCTGAGCACACACACTTTATTCACGTTGTACACCTGGGGCAGGCCCTGGGCACTCTGAGTCCTGCCTGCAGAGGAATTGGATAGGACAGGATCCTCACCAAAGGTGGCTTCTCCTCCTCAGCAGATTGGTAAAATCATGTCACAGCCTTCTGTAGGTGCCTCTCTACTTCTTTATCCTCCTCTCTTTGGACTCTGCTCCTCACAGCAGCAGAACTCCCAGATTCTGCCCCTGAGCCTCGACTTTGCTTGCTCCTGTCTGAGTATTTAACAATGGGACAGTTCTTGGCTGCTCTTTAATCATTTAGCTGTTAAATGTCAAGGATTTTTCCCCCTTTGGACATCTGCTGTCATCAATGCTACAGCAGCACCTAAGAGCACAATCCTGCTCCAGAGAGCCTGGAATTGTGCTCGGAGCTTTGAGCAGTGGCTTGTTTCTAAAGCCTGGAGAATGGTTTAGGAAAAGCTCAGAAGGCACAGCCAGGTAGAAAAATCAAGAGCCACGAACCAGGGAAGGTCCTCTGTGCCTCTTATTCCCATCTGGATCAGCAGGGACTTGCCCATCCTCATAGATGGAGGATCCTGCAAGGAGATCTTGCAGGAGAACCAGACCCTCCTTCCAACTGAGCACATAAAACCTGTCCCTGTCCCTCTTTTGGTCCCTGTTTGGTGATGGGCTGTTAAACCCCACTGGTAACTCCCTTCCTCTCCTCCAGCTCTAATGAGAACACCTTCCTCATCCTGTCCGTGGTGCTGCTCATCCTGCTCATCCTGGCCCTCATCACCTCCATAACTCTGTGTGTCAGGTACTCCAAGCTCCTGGGGAGAACAGGTATGTGGAGCTGGGATTGTCCCAAGCAGGGCCTTCCCTGCCATCACTGCACTCCAGCTGAGCTCATTCCCAGTGTCCTGGCAAGGTCAGGCTGGGAGGCCCCAAGGCTCCTCACTGCCTCCCCTCACAATAAATCCAACCCAGGTTCCTTCAGACCCTGCACAGGGATGCAAACACCTCAGAGGAGGAGTAAAGTGAGAGTAAAGTGTTCCCAGACTCAGGGCAGAGGCACATCCACTGCTCCCATCACCGGGCAATCCCACGGCCTTCCCAAACCTCCTCAGGCAGAGCTTTTCATGGATTTCTCTGCATCTAAACCCTCTGATTTTGGCTCATTCCAAAGGTATCAGAGAAGCAGAGGACACCAGTGACAGAGCAGAGGGCACAGCACAGGTAAGGAAAATGAAACATTTCCCCCGTGGTACCAACAGCCTGGGAGGAGCTGTCAGACCCACTTGGTGAGGACCTTGGGGCTCAGTTTGGTTATAAACAGGAGGGAAATGGTATTTAATGTCAGCAGAGAAAGGAGCATTCCTGGCTGGAGAGAGAGGGGGATAATTAATGCAAGGAAACTCCAGTAGGAACGAACCCAGTGGAGCAAATTCTAGTAACCCCTGAGAAAGGACTCAAGGAGTAGCAAGCAAGGTCAGAGCATGAGGTTGTCACCTGTATCCAGGAGAGGTGGTGAAGAAAAGATTTCTCTGTTCTTTCACTTCTGTCACGAGCAAAGGTAAATTTTGACATGGCTTCTCCTCTCCGTGTGGGAAAATCTCGTTCTCCCAGCAGCAGCTGTGGCCTGGCACTGACTCATGCTAACGAGTGTTTTCCCTTTCTTTTCCCAGCCTGGCAGCACTGGAAGGAGGGAAGGTTCTCAGGATGACAGCAAAGGGCCAGCGTACATCAACCTGGACATGCAATCCCACTCCAGCCCTGAGGATCCTCTTTACTGCAATGTGGAACCGAGTCAGGCTCCCAGGAACCCCCAAAATGTGGAATATGCTGTGATCGCCTTCAACCAGTCCCCAAGGAATGGCAGGGAATGAAGCACAGAATGCCCAAACAACCCAGAAATGGGAGAAAGGAATTGGACTACAGAGTGGGAATGAGGAGTGGGAGGTGTGTGGATGGACACTGGGGGATGAGCTGAGTTTTGCTGCCGTGTGTGTGGTGGTGCCTGAGCATTTTCAGCCCTCCCTCCTGTTAGGGCCAAGCAGAGGTTTTGCCACTCTTTGTGGCAGATTATCTGGGGGTCAGACAGAGCTGTGGGGGAATTCCCAGGATCTCTTGTACATCTGCTTTTCCAATTCCATTAAAGTGCAGAGTCTTGGAGAGGCAGGTGTGGAGGCCTGGCCTGGTGAAAAGGAGCAGTCTGGACATGGCTGGGTGGGGTATTCCAGCTGTGTCCTGCTGCAAACCCTGCCCCAATCCCAAGGATCCAGCTGCTGTGGCCAAGCAAACTCGTTCCAGTGCTGCAGGCATGGAACTTGAACCTGCTGTGGCTGGGTTCCTTTTTCATGGAATGGGTTGGGGATGCAAGTGCTGGATTCTGAGAATAAGCAGAACCAACTCCTGCACTTCCCTGTCTCTGCTGGAAATGCTCCAAATGACACGTTTTATTTAGCAGTCATGTGGGGAGCAACATGAAATGAGTTTCTGGGACTCAGTTCTATTTCTCCAGAAGCTCTGGCTCCTGATTTCCCTGCCCCAAGCCCTGCTGGAGGTGACAGACCAAAGGGGCCTGAACCTCATTCCCAGGCCAGTCACATCCAACAGGCTTCTCTTGCCAGGGCTGCAGCAGGGAAGATGATGGAAATTTTTTGAGATTTTCAGAGTTGACCTGACAGAAAGAAAAAGAAAATGGTTCTGGAAATGGTTCATTCAGCCCAACATTCCCCTAATGATTTGCTCTTCATGCAGTTGCACTGGGTCAAGCTGTGGAAGAGTAATAGCAAAAAACAGTGGAGTGGAAGAGAGGCATTTTCTGGGAGATTCTCAGAGAGAATCCAGCTTTGTGCTCACTGGGACAAGAAGGAGCAAAAACTGCAATCAGTCACCTCACAGAGAATTTCTGGTCGCTGTGAGGGACCATTTTCTTAACCACTAACTCGAGGAAAGGCACATTTAGGAATGGCCAGGCCTGCAGGTTTGGCACCACACCGGTTTAGAAGCCAGGCTCTATTTGTACTTGCAAGGAAGTAAATAAATCACCTCAAAAACGAAAAACCAGCAGCCCACCCCCATCAGTTTGCTGATGCTCTGGGGGTTCCATGACTGCATTCCTGCACCCCTCCAGCCCTGTGGCATTGGCTGGCTCAGAATCAGTGTCCCCAGCACAGATCCTGTGTCCTTTGTGCCAAACACAGGGGGGTGTTGGGCTTGTTTAAAGCTCCCACAGCTTCTCCCAGAGCAGTGCCCCTGCCCCACTGTCTGTTGGATTTCAGACCAGGATCCATGCACAGGCTCTTCTTTCTCCTGAAAACCCAGGGGGTGATGTCCTTGCCCTCCTTCACCCTCGGGATGCTGCCAGAGCTACCATGAGAGCCTCCCTTTTGGCTTTCCAGAAACTCCCCCCATGCACAGCTCCTGTAAATCATTTATCGTGATTTATCACCATGCTTGGAGTGCCAGGACAAGGGGAATGCCTTCCCATTGCCACAGGGATATTGGGAAGAAATTCTTCTTCTCATCCTGTGAGGATGGGCAGGCCCTGGCACAGGGTGCCCAGAGAAGCTGTGGCTGTGCCATCACTGGAAGTGCCCAAGGCCAGGTTGGATGGGGCTTGGAGCACCCTAGGACAGTGGAAGGGGTCCCTGCCCATGGCAGGGGTGGAGCTGGATGAGCTTTAAGCCCTCCAACCCAAACCAATCTGAGATTCCATGATTCCATGAAATCCTGCTCCGGTGGGAGCACACACCCAGGCCTGTGGCTTCAGGCCACCACACTGTGCCCCCTGTGCCCCAGGCTGTGCACACCGAGCTGTGGCTGGGACTGGGCAATGCTGATGCCTGAATTTTCAGCTCACGAGGGCCATGCCCGTCCCTGGAGAATTGCTCAATGTGCGGGATGAAAAAGATGCCAAGTTCCTGTGCTCCTTCCTTCCTGCAGAGCGGGGAGGGGGAGAGGAGCTGCCCATGGGCAGAGCCAGTGTCGCTCTGCTCCAGGCTCCTCTCCTGTCCCTTCTCTCCCTTGCTCAGCTCCATGGAGAAGCTCCTGCACCTCAGCTTGGTTTTCCTGTCAGGTAAGAACTGCACGTGGCTTTGGGGTTCAGGTAAAGGGTGAAGGATTGGGGCAAAGCTCAGTCTCTTTCTGAAGGCTCCATCCTCAGAGTTTTCCCTTTTCCCTTTCTTTACCAAGGGGCCAGTGGTGATCCCAGTGCTCCCAGATTTCCTCACAGGGATCCTTTTGAGTCAGAACAGGAACCACTGATGAGAGAAGTCCTTCGTGCAATGCGAAATTGCAAAATCCTGGGTGTTTGTATTTGCAAATGGGATTTACATTGATGCAAATGAGCACAGGCAGGGCTCAGGGGGAGGGAAATTAAACCCAGTGAAGGGCACAGCTCTGAGATCCCAAGCATCTGAGTATTTCCAGCCTGGAAAGGAATGTCCATCTGAAATGAGAACCAAGGTACAGGGCCCAGCTGGGGCTCTCTGCAGTGCTTTGGGGATGCCAGATCCCAAACCTGTCCCAAAAGTTGGAATGAATTTGGGAAAAATTCACTGTACTTTCCCCAGTAGCACCCAGGAAGGGAGGAGGAACACCAAGAGTTTATGATCTGTCAGAAGGATTGGTTGAAAAGAGGATGACACAACATTGTCCAGAGGGACACCGGGGAATCTTTTCATTCTGTTTGAGAGATGTTTTGCAGTGCTCTGGGAATTCTGGGGCTGAAGGGGCAGAGCTGGAGGAAGGAAAGGGAAGCAGGAGAAGCAGTTAAAGAGTTTTGGAGGGATTGAGCAGGACTGGACTGGATATTGCATGAGGTAAAGCCTGACTGGAACAATCGAGGGGAGAAACACATCAGGACAAAGCCCTGTAGGTGTTGGATACTTGCAGAGCACAGATCCATTTTAGGTCTTCTAGTCAAGCTGAAAGAACTTTAGATTTTTTAGTTTACAGTTCACTTAGAATTGTTGAAATTATTGAGGGGAGTGTTATTAAAAGGCTCAGCCAGCACAAAGTCCTCACAAGAGCCTATTTTTAAATTTACTTCTGTTTCATCATTACTTATGGTCTCACAGAAGCATTTGCCTGTGACTTTTTTTCACTAGAAATAGAGATTTCCACAAATACCACACTGCACTTCTCTCTGGAAGTATTAATAGCTCAGACTGTCCCCTCTGCCTCTGCCTGTCACAAAGAGGAATGGAAATTAGAAATGAGGAACCAAGACAATAAAAAAAAAAGCCAAGCCGACAAAGACCACTTGTCAACACGGTTAAAATTAGTAAGATATTAAAAGATAGGGTGGAAAAAAGCGTTAAATGGGATTTGGAAGCCAGGAGTGGGATTCAGAAGGAATCAGTGAGCAGGGCTGGTTTGGAGGTGTCACTGGGACAAACTCCAGAATACCTCAGCCGAGATCTGAGCACATTGGGTTGGTCATGGGAGATGCAGACAGGTGACACCCTACAGGTGACAGCCCCTTAAGTGACAGCTCTACAGGTGACAGTTCTACAGGTGGCAACCCTACAGGCGACAGTCCTAAAGTGACAGTTCTATGGGTGACAGCCTCATGAGTGACAGGCCTACAGGTGACAGCCCCTTAAGTGACAGCTCTACAGGTGACAGTTCTACAGGTGGCAACCCTACAGGCGACAGTCCTAAAGTGACAGTTCTATGGGTGACAGCCTCATGAGTGACAGGCCTACAGGTGACAGCCCCTTAAGTGACAGCTCTATAGGTGGCAGTCCTACAGTGACAGCCCTATGGCTCACAGTTCTACGGGGGGCAACCCTACAGGTGACACCCTACAGGTGACTGCCCCTTAAGTGACAGCTCTACAGGTGACAGTTCTACAGGTGGCAACCCTACAGGTGACAGTCCTAAAGTGACAGTTCTATGGGTGACAGCCCTGTGGGTGACAGCCCTACAGGTGACGCCCTATGGGTGACAGCCCCTTAAGTGACAGCTCTACAGGTGACAGTCCTACAGTGACAGTCCTATGGGTGACAGCCCTACAGGTGACAGCCCTGTGGGTGAGAGCCCTATGGGCGACAGCCCTACAGGTGGCAGCCCCTTAAGTGGCAGCTCTATAGGTGACAGTCCCACAGTGACAGCCCTATGGATGACAGCCCTACAGGTGACAGCCCCATGGGTGACAGCTGCCATCACTAGAGGATGAAAAGGACATTCAGCATCCCCACAGTGAGGGACAGACCTGGAGGAGCCTTGGCTCACCCCTCCCTCTGTCCCTCGCAGCATCCTGTGCTGCAGAGAACGTCACCGTGGTGGTCGCCGTGGAGGGGGACACCATTTCTGTCAACTGCTCCTACAACCCCCGGCAGTGGTGGCGGGAGAAGAGCTGGTGCCGGCAGCTGGACGAGAGCCGGTGCCAGCACGTGGTGAGCGCCCCGACCCTGTGGCTGCCCTTCCCCAGGAACAGGAGAGGCACCACCTCCATCAGGGACAACGCCCGCGCCGGGCTCCTGACCGTCACCATGAGGAACCTCCGGAAGGAGGACGCGGGGCTGTACCAGTGCAGAACGGATTTCCTGGGGGAAACCAGGAGCCTGAGGAAGGTGCAGGTGGAAGTGCTGGCAGGTACGTCCTGGGGCGCGGAGTTGGAGGGTTCCTACTGGAATTTCACCAGTTCCTATTGGAATTTCATGGGTTCCCATTGGAATTTCACGGGTTCCTACTGGAATTTCAAAGGTTCCTACCAGAATTTCACGGGTGTCTGCAGCTGCCAAGGGCCCACTTGAGTTAACATCTACTTTTATCTCACTCTAAGGAGGTTCTGTGTTTCGCTGCATCTTTTTATTCATGATTTTCAGCAATGTGACCTCACTGTTAGCAGGTATCTGACACATCAGCCCCTCATTGCTGCCCAGATTGCTCCCAGTGCCCCGTCTCACCTGGGTTACCTGCCCAGCTGAACATCACCCAGAAACATCTGCACACTAAACTCTTGTGTTTCCATCAGCAGCCAGCCTGGTGACCCACGTGCCAGAGGAGCCCAGAGCTGTGCAGAGCATCTCCAGGTGAGCCTGAAATTCCTTGGGATCTCTTGCCTTCCTAGGACTGAGGCGTCACTACAAGAGTTTCTGTCGAGGTGGAACCATCCCCTTCATGGTTGCATTTCTGGTTCCCCACAGATCCCATCTCAAAGTGGATTTCACTGTTTTCTACGTCCTCGCTGGATTCCTGGTGGCCAAATTCATGGTGGCTGTGCTGGTCTGTGTCGTTGGCCACAGGAGGAAGAACAAGGCAAGAGGGCAGAACTCAGCTCTGGGAGAGCAGCAGGTGCTCCCATTCCCTGCTGACCTTGGACGTGGTGGGATTGGCCTCTCCTGGGAGAGCTCTGCGTGAGCCGAGCCAAAGGGAATCCATGGAAAAGGAAAATCAGGCGTTTCCCACCTGCCATAAGAAAAGGATCGCTACTAAACACAGGTCTGGAAGAACCTGTCACTCTGGAGAGGGAATGTCACCATCTTCTTCATCACCTCTTCCCCGTGGCACCACATCCCCAGGCACTTATTCCAGACGTCATTCCCAAGACCGTTCCATCAGGGTCTGAACCGACACCCATCAGCTTCACATCACCTCAGGGCAGAGCCAGGTGACAGATTCTGTCTTTCCAAGGTGAGGAAGAGCAGCTCCCAAAAGCTGCTTTGGACAGTGGGGAATGCTTGGAGAAAATCCCTGTGGAAAGGCGTAAGGAGCTGCAGGAGGGACCAGGAAGGGATGTGGTCTCCTTGCAGCTCCAAGCTTCCTCCTCTCTGAAGGGACTTTGTGAACACAGGAGCTGTCTCTCTGTCGTTCTCGCTGTATTTTCTCTCCCATGTGATGGTTGTTCATCCCTCCCCACCGTGGAGCTGCACTCAGCTCTCCCAGGCTCCAAACCCACGGGCACTCATATTTCTTTTCCCTGCAAAACGAAATAAATTCTGATTTTAAAATCTGGCTGATTCTTTGGCTTGGTGTGGATTCCTGGTAGTGAGCTGCAGGACACCAGGTCACAGTGATGTCCCAGAGCAGGGGTGATGTTTGGAACATCCTGGTGTGTTTAGAGCATCCAGGAACACTCAGAGCCAGAGGGACAGGCTGGAACATCCAGAGCCAGCTCCATGCAGGAAGAGCAGCTTGGAGCCCGACCTCTCATTGCCCAGATGAGCAATGACTGAAATTTGCTTATTTTAATGACACTTTTGGGTTCTCATTTTTTAGAGTAGTTCTGTATTTTGTCCAGAAATTGAAATTCACGGTGGGACATCTGGCAACCTTTGTCTTTCTGAGGCCTCTCCCTCCCGCCACTGTGAGGTTCTCAGTCTAAAATAAGCAACTTTTGGGGAAGAAAATGTGTGTTTGTTGCTCTCTGCTGGTACAGACAGGTGACCTGCTGTATGACTGCATCCACAGAGAGGAATTTGCCATCTTAAATAAAATATCTCCAAGGAAATAAAAAGAAAATCATCAATATTTTACTGATTGCCATCAAAATTAATGAATGTAAGTTGTATTAATCAAAACCAAATGCGTTTGGGACAGAAATATTTCTGGGGCTGGTTCTGTTCTTCCCTTCCCCTGTTCCCTCTATGCTGACATTGGCTCTGTCCCTGCTCTGGGTGACCTGGACACTTCATGGGAGTTGTTTTTTCCTGTCTTCTCCCCCAATGAATCACAGCTCGAGGTTCTTCAGAACTTTTGGGGCTTTTTGCAAAAAAACCAAAGGGAACTCCATGTCCCTCAGTGCTCCCATCCTGTGAGAGCCAACAGGAGACTCCAACCCTGCAAAATGCTGTCCCAAATTCAAGGTAACTCTGATCAAAGTCTCATTAAAGCAGGAGGGACTGGAATGATGAATGAGTTCTCATGGAATATGATTAGAGTGCGGCTGAGAAAGCTCCAGCTTAATGACTCGGGAGAAGATCATCTCAGGAGTCATTTCCAGGGGAGAAACAAACTAAGGAACAGCATCAAGCTAGAAGTTTGGGGTGAGTTAATCAAGGGATTAATGATCTTCTAAAAGTCAGCAATTTCTTACCACTTGACAAGAAAGATTACAGGTCAGTGCTAAAGAGCTCTTGTCGGAGCCTGGAAATTTCCTGAGACACAGATAATTCCTGAATTTCTTTTTTTTTAACAGACTTTTGATACATGCTAATGGGATAAATAAATTGGAGCCAACTGGTGGAGGGGGGTGGGGCTGGCTTGGCTTCATTGATAAATGACATTTTATATTTACACCAGCAGATGGAACAGGCTCTGAGCAATCTGAATCTTTGCAGGAGGAAACGTCACCGATTTTTTAGGAGCAGAAAAAGTCCTGAGGGATGGATTGATGTGGGAAAATCACTTGCTCATTGTTGTTATTGTTGTTTTCCAGGGGGAAGATCAAAGACAGACCCTGAGAGGGGCCACTGCATCCCAGTGAGGTGATGCCTCCTGCAGCCACCTAGAAACAGAGACTAGACAAGAGGAAGGGAATAAAGACAGGTATTTATTTGAAGGGCCTTCAAGGTACACCCTGGGGGAGCCAGAGGCTGCTTCCAAAAAATGGACCCCAAGATGGACCCCAGGTCACGAGTTCTTCACACTTTTATAGGTTTGGATCATTTGCATATCAGGGTTAATTCTCCAATTAAAGCCCCAGTTTAACGATGTAACTCCCCTCAGCTTGCCCCCCTTAGAATCTTTGGTTTACACATTTTGGGCCTAAAAACAGCCTGGTTGTTCTTGAAGGCAAAGCCTGGAGAGGCTTTGTTATGTCTGCCCAGTACGAGAGAGCAGGAATTACAGGCTCCAAGGAACTTCAGAGTTACACTCTGAGCAGTACAGAATTTGAAAATATAAAAGTTAAAACCTAAGGCATCAGAGGGATGTCCTTGAACCCTGGTGGCCCTGCAAGAAGGGAATCCAAGCTCCTGAGCCTTCCCCAGGCTCACCAAGTGCCAAGGAAAACGCTGCTGGGATGGATCCCCTGCAGCTGTGGATCAGTGCTGACCTCACAGAACCACCCCTGTTACAGAGACAGCGGGGGTGATGTGCTGGGATTTTTATCCTGGAAACATAACCCAGTGTAAAACACACCAAGTCCCCTCCCAAATTAACCTCATCACCTGTAAATAGGAACGGAGATATCCTGGTTTTCCCTTGAGTCTCTGTGCCCTCGTGGTGCTGAGTTCCTTCCTGCCCACCACTGTTCTCCTCCTCCTCTTCCTCACCACCTGCAGCAGAAGGAAAAGGGCAGATGAAGCTCCTGAATCCTCTTGGCTGGTTTTCCTGCCCCTATAGTTCGTCATCCCAGAAACCCGGGATGTTCACAGCAATCCTTGTCCAGGGAGGAGGGGATGAGCTGGGAGTGGGAGGCAGGTTTAAAATGAGCAGGGAAAGGCACAGTTTTATACTCAAAAGAGTTTCTCTCCTTCATGGCAGGAAAAGGGATGGACTTTGGCAGGCCCCAGTCAGAAATCCCTGGTCCTTTACACTGCTTTACACCACTCCAGGGGATTTTCCAACAATTCCTCCAACCCCAGAGGGCATGAGGCATCTCTTCAAGCTCCCAGGCTAAAGCTGCCTGGATTTGTTGGTTCTCTGACACCTTTTTTTTCGAGGCAGACACAAACCACTTCATTGATTGGAGGAAGTCCCAGCCCTTCTGCTTCTTTTTGCTTGTGGTAATAACAAAAGTGCACAATTTTGATCATTAACTGGCCTTGAATCTGCAGGAACAACATCAAATCTTCATCAAAGGAAAGCTTTGCAATCATCCCAAATATTCCGTGTGCTGACTCTGCCCAGTCCCTTAAACCTTAGGAAGTGGAGTTTGAGTGAGTTTCCTCAACTTCTCTGAGCTCAAATTCCCTTTTGCCACACATCCCCTCAGCTGTTCCCCAGTTTCACGAGACGAGGAGGAGACATTTGCAGCTGTAGATGAACCAAGGCTGATATTTAGAAGCCAAAACCACCCAACTGGGTTTGTACCCAGCTGCTGAGGGTGGGTGATGGGGATGAGGGAAAGGACACACCTGGATGCACAATTTCCCTGGAAAATAACTGCACTTTTCTAACAGCACAGCAGCTTGGTGGGCAAACCCAGAGGAAAGCTGTGGGGCGTTTGCTTTTCCAAATTGCTCTATTTCGAAATGGCAGGGAGCTGTAAACCCAGATACAGGAAACTGGTTGTGTCTGACAGCAGCTGATACAGCACCACGGCCAGGCCAAGTGAGCTGCTTCCTCTGCACTTAAATACTCACAGATAAAGCATTAATTACTGCCCAATCTGATAAAATCCGGCAAAGTGGTAAAAATCTGCTTTATTTTAAACCTATGAGCTTTTCCCTGGGCTTCAGAGAGAGACAAGCAACACATTTGACATGATTTAATAAACAAGGGGCTTCTTGGAAAATATTTGTCTGCTTTATAGTATAAACTGTCATCAGCTTGAGCTCCTGGGGTGGAATTTACACTCCAAGGTATTGATTTGTTTTACAAAGAAATAACTCTATATTTCCCTGTTCGTTGTTTATTAACACACACCCGTGCTCCAGAATAAATCTAGCTTGACTTTATTACAAATTACACCCCTGTTGATCCAACTACAGAACCCTTTTTATCGTGGTGCTATGAGCAAACATCCCTCAGGGATTATGGATGAATCCCCAAATTCAGCTGACTGAGATTTTCCTCATAATTCTGTGAGCTGGAGACCGAGGATGCTGAAGAGGACACAAAAATGGGTTTAATTTTTGGATATCAAGATTGCAGGAAGACTCTGGATACTGGGTGGCAGGGGAGGGAAGGAAGGGGGAAAGGCAGGGAATACATCCATGGATTGGATAAACTCTGCTCTGCCTGTGAGTCCTGTGCAGTTCTGAAGGTGAGGGTGAGAGAGAAAAGTAAATTCTGTTGACTGCTTTGATGTACACGATATCAGGCTTTTTACCATTATATCTGAGATGATTTTATTATTCTACTGCAAATTGTCTGAAAACAAAAAAGCTAGAAAATTACATCATAATAGCTAAAGAAACTGATTTCTGACTTCCTAAACAGGCTTGTGTGATTGTTCTCCTCATTTCCTGTTCCAGCTTCCCACTCTCTGTTCTTACATACTGTAATTTCCTTTTTTTTTTTCTGTCTGTTTGGGTTGGGGTTTTTTTTTTTGTGATCATGACTGTATTGACCAATTCCAGAAAGAATTCATGACTGACAGCCTTGTGCTCTGGGAGATTTTGAGATGCCTAAATGTTGGTGTGGAGTTTTTACCATTAACTATTTCTCACGTTGCAGTGAGTGTGCAGTTCCTGGGGAAGAGCAGCGTGCCCAGAGGGATTGCAGGAAGACTCGGAAATTCAGCGTCTCTTAAAAGCTCTCAAAGCCCACCCAATCCTCCTAAAAGGAAAACTCCTTTTGTGCCAAAACACAGAAATAAGCTCGTTCTAAGGGTCTTCATTCAGCCGTGTTTGGGCTAAAAAAGATAATGTGTTTATAACTGGGAGTTGGGGACGAGGAGGAATCACCTTCCTGGGATATAAGGGAATTAAATCTTGGAGAGAAGAGCAGTTGGGCACGTGAGGATGGGGTGGTACAGGTACAGATTCCATTGCCACTTCCATGGACACCCCCAGGCTCCGGCGCAGCTTCCAGGCACCTTCAGGGATAATTACAGAACACAAGGAATCCTGCAGCAGGGAATGGAGCATCCCCATGAGCGTTGTGCCCACAGCCCTGCCAGGACATGGAGCCACTGCCAGGCACATTTCCCTGCCCTTCCAGGTGGGAATGGTGGCAGAGCCCTTCCCTTCCCTTCCCTTCCCTTCCCTT
>VZRV01004962.1:449728-812487 GCA_013398115.1 Falcunculus frontatus | reverse complement strand
CCCCCCCCCCCCCAAGTTTTAAAACAGTGTGAATACACAGCTATTTCTAGAACTAAAGAAACAGTTTAAAGTCGATGCCAAAATGTATGCTGTTAGAAAACAGAAGTGTGTCTTTCTGAACTGTCAGGAAATTAAAGGACTTTGCTCTCAGCAGCTTCCCAGGTCTGATACTTGGGATTCCTGATTCCAGCTTCCCCCCCCGCTCCCCACCCAAAAGGAACAATCTTCCAGCTATAATTAGTGACCGACTTTTAGAGACAAAATCCAAACTTTATGCATTTTCTTTCAAGGCTTAATATCTCCACCAATAATGTACTGACATCTGTCATGTTTATCAATACACAGTGCTAAAGTGAAATTAGGCAGAAAATAGCTATTTTAGCAAATTGCCTTGTCATTGGCCCTTCTCATCTCTGATGTGTATTCAGAGGCCCTTGATTCCAGAAATGGCAGAAGAATGAAAGCTAAATTTTCCGTTCTCCCAGGAAAACACACTTTCCCGTGAAGTTCCCCTTTGCTTAGGTAATAAGTCTGAAAAAAAGTCTTTATGATTAGCGGTAGCTGGCTGTCTGGACGTAGCCCTTAGCTAAATCGTGTATGGCTTATTAAATAGGCATTGGTTATGGAAAGGTGTAGCAGGAGGGAAGGGCGCTGGTTGTGCAGGCGTGCTGAACCCTCTTGAATCCTCTGGCCGGGACTGAGTGATCAGGGAATGCCTGTAAAAGCAGCAATTGCAACGCGCTGGAAGAAGAAGGTTTAACAATTAGCACAGAGGGGAGGGGTTTTTTTTGTTTTTTTTTTTTTTGTTTTTTTTTTAATGGAAGCGAAAAAAATAAGCCAGCGAAGAAGCGCCTGCTGCCCACGGAGGGGCTGGCCCGGAAGCGAACGGCGCGGCCACCGCCTCAGCACCACGGACAGCGGCGCGGCCCCGCCGCGGCTGCGGAAGGGCCGCTCCCGGGGAACGGGAATGTCCCCTCCCTACCCTCAGGAAAACACCTCGGTAGTGTACATGATATGGGTGTGGGCTTGGCGCTCCCTCTCGAGCACTTCGGACAAATGGTTCTTGACTCGTGGTGTGCGGATGCCGTCATATGGATGCGTGTGTGTGTTGTGCGTGCGTGTTACCGCACCCCCGGGACTCTACGTGTTCTTTTCCCAGTGCTAACTTATGTTTGTTCCCATTACTTTCACAAACAAACGGTAACAGGCATGAGGGTTTCAGACCAAGTCTTGAGACACACCCTTACTGGGATAAAACATACCTTCATGGCCTTCAGTATGGGTGTGGGATTGTTTTACTTACTTCTTCTCTGAGCCTCTCTCCTGTCATGAGATACAGACATTGTACAAAACTACGGTAGTATGAACACTGCAGTTGAGACTACTATATCATTTTCTATTCTATTACACAGCAATGTCTGAATGTTAATAAAAACTCTTTTCAGAAAGAGGTAAGTATTTGGGTGGGGAAAGGAAAGGCGGGTGTTTCACTTATTTTTTCAATTGAGACTAAAAACGTATCTTCACACTGCTCAGATTTTCTACAGATAACTGTGGAACCTTTGTCTGGAAACATTTAATACCTGAAAGAAGTAATCTATTTATATAAGCTATTATATCTTTGCTTTTTTCCTACTGTGACCGGGAAAAGGCAGGTTTCTGCTGCACCACAGCTGAGGTAACTACTTTTATTGAGGATTTGTATTTCCAGTGGTGTGAAATGCACTTTTAATTGTAAAATGAGACTGTGTCACCTGCCAGTCAGTTGCTGCCATCAACCTCTTTTGTGCTTGGATCAAATTATTGCACAACAGAGAAAGTGACAGCATCAGGGCACAGTGACAAAGCTGTAGTTTGCACGGAAAGAAGACCAAGGCCCAGAGAGACACTGCAGCTACAGAAACAGCTGTCTTATCAGCACACTGCAGAGATAGAGATGGCTCAAGAGGTCCTCAACAGATAATGACTTGAATAGCTTTGCAATGTGCCAAACTTCACGCTTGATAAGACCAGCCCAGTGTAGAGAGCAGCAGAGATCGAGCTCTATTCTATTTTATCTGTGCCGTAAATTAAGAAATTGAAATTCAGGTGGCACAGCAGCCAGCATGTTGCTGATAATCCAGTGAAGTAAACTGTCATTAGGACATTTTCAGCAAAGAGAAATAGGTTTCTCTTACTAGATGCTGCTTTAATAAAAACATCTTAACATCCTCATCCCAAATCACTGTCCCAGCAGTACCTGAACTGGGGTGGGGGTTCCTTGTCTGTTTCGCTGTTGTGACATATCTTTGAATCCCAGAACAAACCATCCATTTGGCTGTCAAGTTCTTTACAAAGGACACAACACTTTCACTTTGAAACTGCAGTAGCTTATTTTCAATTCCCCATTTCCTCTTCAGGAGAAGGAACTGCACTGTGATTTTTAATAAACAACAGTCAAGCTCACATTAAAGCACACAAGCTCAATTCTGTAGCAGACAATACAAGCATGTGTTTGTGAGCACAGCTAAACAAGAATTAATTGCTGCTGTGAAAAGGATCTGTAATGACCTTTGGAATTATTCACTTGAAAAAACATGAGCCTCAGTACACACATTAATATATTTTATAGGAGAAAAAAAATCCTTTTTCAAACTGTGTTTTTAGTTTGATTAATGGCATCAGATTAGAATACTATAGCTCCACCTTTTTCCAGCAGAAATACTTACTTTAGACTGAGTTCAACTTACCTTTGATCTGTGTTTTTTTGAAGAAAGCTTTGTAGAAAATTCAATTAAAAGGAATATAGTTGGAGCATATAACCTAAGGTTACAGAGCTTTTTTTCTAAAGAAGGGTTTGCTACATGCACTTAATTCCTTGTGATTGCTTCTTGAAGAGCCAGAGTAACCGTATAGGCTTGTAAACCATTAAGTTATCTAACTTTGGCCACTAAAGCTACTTCTCCATCTTCTTCGAATAATAAATTAAGACAAGATTAACTATTTCTTAACAGAAGACAAGGTACTTAAGCCAAAAGGAACTTGAACCTGAACAAAAACCTAAAGACTTACTGCTCAGACGTGTTAAATGGAGGGCAGAGAGGCGAGACTAGTTCTATCCTCTGGTAATCTAACCACATATATTTGGCCTTAACCTGTCACTTAAACATATCTGATAGCAGGAGCTAGCAAGAAAGAAGTAACGAGGACCCAGAAGATGAGTGATTTATTTCATATTTTAAGACAGTAAGCTTTCTCAGAGCCTAGAGGAAAGGCAGAATCAGGGGAGAAGGGAGGCATCTTTGGCACATGCACTTTTGTTACATACAGCTTTTTGCTTGTCCCTGAGATCTGGGGGCTTTTCTAATGAGGTAGTGGAGAGCAAAACCAGAGTGTGGTGTGAGAGAGCATAAGGCAAATGTGGATAAGGTCAGACTTGTTCGTCAACTTAGGTCCACTGTGCAGTTTTAGCACACACAAATTACTGCCAAGTGGCTGTCCCTGAATCAGAAAAACACTTAGTTTTTGAGCTGCATTTCAAAGTTCACTAGTAGGCAGGTTATTCTTATAAAATTCACAAGCCAGAGAACTCAACTATAACAATTTGCCCTTGCCCCTTCTAACTTGTAGGGAATACGTAAACAGAGCCTGAAGTGATTAATACCCTTGCCTGCAAAACACTGTATAAATGTGAGGAGAAATAACCTTGTGTAAAAGAGACAATGAAAAGCAAGAATGCAATCAATATTTTTAATGCTGCTTTTTATCCAAAAATAACAAGTCCTTTTTAAGTTATCCAGTGAATCATCCCAAATACTGTCAATTCAGTTAGATTAGACTTCCACCATAACAATAAGTTTCTCCAAGAAAAGGATGTATGGTTATAAAGTAACTGTAATGAGCATATCCTCTCGTGGTATTAAAGCTACAGGGATATTGACTTAAAAGATGGATTTTATTTTTTTTCTACAGCCTGTGCCTGTTTTCATTTGTTGAGGTGGAAAGCATGTATTACTCAAAGATAGCTTTTTTAGTATGCCAGCATATTTCCTGCTGACAGCACGGTGAAGCAATATAGTAGCTGTTGCTACCATTATTTTACTGGAAAAGTCCTTGTAAATTCCTAAGTGTTTGTATAATATGTAATTAGATCATTTTCAGACAATCAGACCACTTAGGTAAGAGATGGAATTTTTTTGACCTTGTAAAACAAGTATTTAAATTTATTCCACGTAATTCGAAGTATCAACTTGAATTTTTTGTTTTATTCAATTAAGATAATATGACTCCAGCTGGCAATTATGATTCAGTAGAGGTATACATTGTGTTCTGCACTAACATAAAAAGGCAGGATTTCAGAAGATGTATGAAACTAGTTTATCTTCCTCCTTCTCCAAATAAAGTTCATCTTTTTTTAACACATACCTGCTACGCCTGCTCATATATGGGGAGTGGACAACTGTCTACATACTCTTGAGAAGGGATACTAAAAATGCTTTTTTCATAGCGTTGTGTTAAAGGTGGTTACCTCTTTTTTCAAGTGTACTCCAGGCTTGCTTGAAGAACTTTACATAGTTCTTCATACTTTTCTTTTACGTTTATGTTACATGTTAAAATTTGTTTGTATAGAAGTGGCTTAATATTCAAAACATGTGGCATTAGAATTTGCCAATTATTTCTTGCAATTACTAGATATGAAAAATCTCACTTTCAAAAAGCAGTTCCCTTATCTTACTTACATCATCACCAAGATCTTTCTTTGAACTATCAAGCTTAAAAGTATCTAAATAACTATTTTTTTATTCTTTTTTATGTCAAAATTACTCACTTGTGGATGACATAATGGTCTTTCACTGGTGCTGACCTAGTTTTCTTGTCTTTAAATGCTGCAGCTTTTGTTTCTTCTGCTTATACAACTCAGTTTTTGCATCAGAAGTACTATGCATAGCTCTGTACTACTTTGATTCTGCTGGAGATGAGTCATCAGCAAATCCAGATTGTAAATGATCATGTAGCTGCAAATATCTAAAAGGTTGTTCAAACCAATAGTAACATACTGCACTGTTGTACGACTCAGTGGAACAAAATATGTCATAAAATTACAGCAAATGATTCTTATGATGTCGTGGACATTCACTCTCTTGAAAGTTCTTCTGTGTATTTGGTCATTAGGTAATAAATATACACACTGCAGAACAAGCATAAAGGTGTGGTTTGTTTTTTTTTTCATTATTATTGTAACAGATATAGATTCAGGAAAAAGAGACTAATGAATCTTATTTCTGCTTCTCAGTCCAAAAGAAGCCCCCATAATTAAGGCACTAAGAATTATAGATCTTCGAGGAACAAATGTTTGGGCAAATCCAAAATTTTCTTCTACAATCGGCATGCCACATAAGGCAGAGAGCTAGAACACACTGAATTTTAAATGTTTCTTGCCAACCTGCATTGCATTCTCATGGGATAAAAAGGAAGCATAGTGTTAGTTAAATTACTGTAAAAAGTGTATTCAAAAATATCTAGAGAATACTTAGAGATAGTTCATCACCAAATGAATGGCTCTATAAAATAAGGACTTACTGGAGTATAACTTTTAGGGTCAAGATAGTATTGCTGTCCATGCTTTGGAAGACGCAACATAGTGAATGAAAACTGTGGACTGCAGCAAGCAGAATGGTAATAAGCATTTGTTTAAGTGCTGAACACAAAATAATGTTTTCAGAATGGAGAGACTTACCAGCAAGATAAACCTCAGTAAGGATAAGTGGCAAGTCACGGTGATTCTTAGACAAGTAAGATCATAATCAAATGTGCACATAAAAGCAGAGAATAACAGCAGCACTGAAGACAAGGTTGTAGGATACTACTAGGAGTCATGGAAATATGATGTTGCAAGAAAGAGAGATTTCTCTCTGAGGTGTACAAACAAGAGTGTGATTTAAAAAGACATACATGATTATGTTTCTTATCTGACATTGATGATCTGAAAATAGAACACTACATCCAGTCTTCCCTTATTTTAAGAAAAACTGGAGGAAGCCCACAAAAGGGTGTTTAAAAGCAAAGATTTTAGAAAAGTTGAATATAATTTAAGAGAGAAACCGTTTAGAAACAGAAACTTTGACAACGAATACAGGGACATGCTTTTAGGTGGTAATCACCATTGGCAGATTATTATCAAGAATTCGTGTGTAAGTTAAAAAAAAGAAAGAACATGGCTTAATTCACAACTCATGAAATCTACTTTAGCAACTGGAAAACATTCTTTAAGAGTAGTTAAGTACTAGATCACATTACTTAAGCAAGTTGCTGAGTTTCAAAGTTAGATATAAAGTTTATTTTCCCTCAGAGAGTAAGATTTTTGTGTCAATCATATATAATTTCCCATTGCCAAAATGACCACAGTTCTACATAACGTTTTTCCCTTTTTGTCTTTTAAAATCAGTTGAATGTCTGAGAAAAAAAAAATCACATAAAACACCAAAAAACAAAATAAAACAACAACAAAAACCCAACACCCCCCCCCCCCCAAAAAAAAAAAAAACCCAAACCAAAACAAAAAACCACACCAAGACAGAAATATATCTGATAGGCTAAAAAACTTGTAAAGTACTCGACAATTTCTCTGCTTTTGTCAGTAAGCACTGAAACCAAGCAAATACAAGTCTGATGAGCAGAGCTATTTGCATTCTAGCATTTTTTCCAGATGAATTCAAAGACCGATTGTTGGTTTGGTTTTGTTTTTGATCTTCCAGACCTCTAACTTTAGAGCACCTTTCAGCATTTTGCTGTTGATTTTCCGCTTGCTTTTATTTGGTCCACCTGAGACATGGGAATCCAGAATTAAGCTAGCTACAGACAATCTGAATTCTGAAAAATCATGCATCCTTTCATAATTCCCATTTGGGCACTTAAAATGGTGAAACATTAACTTACTAATGATAACTGTGGGCAACAAAAAACCTGCATCAGATGCATAAATGCACACACCCACCTAATTCCTCCTCCACAAGAAGGGAAAATTTCTACACTTTAGACATCATTATCAGACATGATCAACGATGCTAAAGATTCACCTGTAATCTGTAGGATGTGAAACTACAATGAAGCATCTGCTTTTTTACCTTCAAATAGCAAAATACCGAAACACATGTGATTAAGGACCAGGATTAAATTTTCATAGTCTATAAATAGTTCCCAATGATGGGAACTGGTTTTAAACAGTATCTTCATGATACTGTGATTTCCACAGTATTTCCCCAATCATGTCTATATTATTTTCCTCATCCTTTACAGGAAATGGAAGATACATTGTGAGACTTAAAGCTGATTTAAATCATGTGATATTTAACACAAAACTGAAAATAGTCACGTCATGGGTCAAGAAGCTGTAAAGTATCTCTTTTGCTACTCAAATTTTCTTTGCAAACTTAAGACTTGTCTGCCTCCTTCAACTCACCTTTAACCACATGGAACGTAACTTTTTTCTGATTTTCCCTTTTTTGTTCTTGCTTTTATATTTCTTTCCTTTTTTTTTTCTTTTTTTTCTTTCCTTTTTTTTCTTTCCTTTTTTTTTTTTTTTAATGTGGTGACAGAGAGAAAAAGGAAAATTAGCATTATAGGATAACTGGATATTGCTTTTTGATTCTAGAAACATATTCCCAAAGGTGCGAGATCAACATTTCCAATGTGCATGAAAGAGGATGTAAGCAACAAATGCAATTAAGCCACAATTATTATAAATCCTGTAAAAAGGCTTACTTAGCCTTTCAATCAACAGCCTTTTTCCTTTTTCCCTGCATGGCAAATCTTAAAACTGACAAGATTTATACCAGATGTATTTATTCTACCTACCACATAATCAGTGCTCCTAGCTGCTACATTAAGACAAAAGGTAAATATCAAGTTACACTCCAATTATTTCTTTTTTTGCTACAGTTCCTCCTTAATCCTTATAAAGCATCCCTGTAACCGTCAATGAGCATTCAGAGCCAGAATAAAATAATTTAATTGTGAAACTTACAGGCACCTTCTCACTTTATAACAGTCAAATATGTGGTATTCATTTGCCTGCAAATAGGATCTTATTAGTTCTTCCAGTCTTTGTTTTATGTGTACAGATCCCCCATGTTTTTTTAGCATGCTCAAAAATAGACTAATTTTTTTTACATTTTTTTCTAGTTTGACTGGGTGTTGGAGGTCCAAAAAGCCTACTATGCAATAACTACGCAAATGAGCATTGTGGGCCATGCAAATATATTGCATAATGCGATGTTCAGACAGTCACTCATTCTGCAGTCTTTTCTGCTTGGAGTAATTGCATTTTCCATGAAAGACTGAGACAGAGGGATCAACTATTTACAGCTTGTACCTGTGTAGGATCTCCATACCTTCTATATAGTATGTGTTAAGATATATAGTGTGCACATATCTTAAGAAAATCAATATTTAATTGTGTACTTTGATGAAGATGGTTTACTAAAGTACTGCCCACTTCCACAACATGGGATAAAAAAGCTAGTAAAGTCGCAAGCAAAACCAGCTTCTCATTAGAGCCTCTTCTACAGCATCACCACCTAGTTTGCCATAAAATGGTGCTAAGTTGTGGCAATGCTGCATCACTCTGTGCCTGGAAGGTGTGGGTAGAAAACAAGCACCAGTAGCATGAGGTCATGCAATTTCTTCTCTACTGAGAGAAAACTGAGGTATTAAAAAATAAGAAAAGAAGAAAGTGAAGAAAGTATTTTAGGTTGTAGTTATTTGAATGGGGAAAACTGCCTTTTTAATACACAAGAAAGGAAGAAACAGAGACTCTGGACATGTGAGGAGACACATAGCAAATTAAAATAAAGAGAACCATTACCCCACTTAAGCTTGGGACAAGAGGTGGGGAAGTACCAGATGAATTCAGAACAGATCCTTTTCACTCTCCAAAACCAGTATTTTCCCCTAGAACTCAATGCTTCGAGAGGGACATTGTTCTTGCATCTCTATGGCACATTAGGAATAATTGATGAGGATCTGCTGTTTGGAGACATCATCTCTAACATCTCTCTTCAGTCCACAAAGCTCTGTCTTTCCTCCTCCTTGATAAGACTGACACAAGGAGAAACAAGGTTATTAAAAATGACAGAGCGGGGTTTGGTCTTCATATAATTGTTGCCTCTCACAGCTCTGATTTGCAAAGTGCTGATTCAGCCATAGCCCAGTATTGTCTTGATTAGTCAAAATGCTTCTGGACAGAAAGAAAAGTTAACTACAGATATTTTTTTTCTTTTTATTTTTCTTTAAAAACAAAGTTTCAACTCCAGAAAATGTTTGTATAGACCAGATGAGTGGACAGAATGTGTTCTTCCTTGCCTTTAAGTTTTGTTGCTGTTGTGGAAAATGGCTTTTTTTCATTTCCATTTGGGTATGACTTAGGAGTAGTGATGTAGAGCTGTAACACTGTGGAAACTTCAACATATAGTTTGCTCTCCTTGTTACAGTAATCTCACTGAGATGAATGGAAATATTTATAGCATGTGAAGTCAAACGTGTAGAATGATTCTCATCTATTTAACTGCAAAGAACTTTTATTGCTTAACAGTAAAATCTTATACATGTATCGTTTTGCCTGAGTTAATTTTTGTACTGTATGTAAGTGCTGTTCTCAAGTGGAATGGCAATGTACATCAAATGCACCACCTTCTTATTTCTGCAGTTTCATATGAGAAACAAATATTCTTGTTGCTTTAGGAAGTGCTTTAGTAATCATAAGCCAATTGTCTTAATGTAAAATGTAATAAAGATGTTTTTAAATTGTTTGAGTAGCAACAGATATTTCATTAATTATTCTGACATTATATACTGTGGAACTTCTCTTTTATTCTTACTATGCTGCCTTTAGATTACAGAGGAAAGAAGAATTCTTTCTAGTCTTACATTGTTTAACTCCCATTATGCCAAGAATTTTCAGTTAAGCCTTTTCTTCTTTCTTTCTTTGGTTTCATTGCTATTATTTATAATAGACTTTCATTTTCTCTCTTTTTTTTTTATTTTCAATGCATAGCACTCTGCCAAAAAGACTTGAGAATAAAGATCCCATATTTTTAAAATAAACCTTCCTTCTCAACATCCTCAGTCAATTTATATTCATATCTATTAAGTACTGAGGCATCATCTTCAAGAATTTCTTTGTAACATCACAGCTAATTTATTAGCGTTTACTGGTTCTGTAAGAATCTTTTGTAATTCTTTAAATTTTAGTTCTGAATTAAACAAGGAAATCACACCAGAAGCAGACATTGTGGAGATAAGATCAAATATCTACCATTAAGAAAGCAAAAACCAGAAAACCAATAAAAAGCAAGCCAAATACAAATTACGGTGGTTTTCCATCCTATTGAGGTACTCCTATCATGTAAAATTGTATTTTTGAATTAATCATGAAATATTCTTCTTTTGAACAGTTTTCTTTCAATGCTTATTTTGCATATACTTTCAATACCTTCCACTTTAATTTGGCTCAAGATGCTTACTCTGAATGATAATGTAACAAGAAGGAAACATAAACAAGTATTAAAAGAAGATGCCTAAATACCTCTTCAGCTGCAGAGTCTAAGAGCACTTT
The DNA here is from genome assembly GCA_013398115.1 of Falcunculus frontatus. NCBI lineage: Eukaryota > Metazoa > Chordata > Aves > Passeriformes > Falcunculus > Falcunculus frontatus. Next base: position 801,896 of record VZRV01004962.1, on the reverse strand, counting down.
GCTACTAGAAGAATGTAGTGTGGCCAGTTTGCAAAGAGGACTCTGAAGTACCATTTCCCATCGTGAAAATGCACTGTCTGCAAAGGGTTTGGTGTTTGATCTGAGAGTGATACGGCAGAACGCACATTGTTATACTGCAAATTCACTAGTGTAGAAACACATCTCGAACAGTTTAGGAAGTAGATATGCAATTAATCTACCTTCGGAAAGGTAATAAATTTAGAATCTAGATTTAGTGTTTTGTTTAATAAACCATTTATAAAAAGAATTAATACAACATTCTCTACAGTCTACAACCTCCTGCTCTGTTCCTCACTGAGTGTGTGACATTTTGCAAATACAAATTTGAATTATCAGCAATGGGAAAACTAAGTCCGAAATACACTTTTAGTTTGATTTAATATAAATTCATATTAAGCAAGAGAGGATGCAGAGCAAAGCAAAAAAGTTAAAGCATGGAGACAGGATTCACAACTCAGGATTTCCTGACCCGTGTTGTTCTGGGCTGAGCTCCAATTTTTAGGCAGTGGTGACATGATGAAATATTTATTGATAATGAATGAGAAGTACATGATAGCTCTGATAAAATCTTACATTAGCTGTTTTTAAGATAAGTCACCTATTCTTTATTTTCCTTATGGATAGGACTGATCTCAGTGTCATTATTCCTCTTTCAGCAACCCGTTTCATTTTCTTGATCAGCTGCGCAAGGAAGTGCACTGCTGCAGCTTCTGGAATCTTCCTGCCACAGAGCATGAGGAAGGGAGAAAAACACAGCTCAGTTCGGACAAAACTTGTCCCTCAACGATGGAAATGCAGACAAATGTAGATGCAGTATCAAGCCTTTGGAGAAAGTAAATAATGTTTTCATTTGCAAGCAGTTTTCAAAAGTGCACCTCTGCTGTCACCCAGCCGTAGTTTGAATATGTGAGTTTATAATCCTAAATATTCAAACAATTCAGGTCTGCACGTGACAGGGGCATGGTGATCCTTTCAGAGCAGACCTCACTGTTCTGGCTCCTGGATTACATGGGACGCTTGATTAGCGTTCTGAGATATTCTAGCTGGAGATAAAACTGCTGGCCATACTGAATATGGCTGTTTGAGAAGGGAAACGGAAAGCCACATTCCTGGCAGTCTGCTGCTTGTGCTCTGGGATTGCACCCTCTGCATTTTGGTCTCAGGGAGATGTGGATTATGCTGCTGATGCTGACAAGGCATTGTGAGTTTACAAGTGACTGTGTGACTCCCCATGCTGTACCAACAAAACTGCAATCAGTAGATGTTTCAGCTCTGTTCTATTTGAAAGGCCTTTTTTTCCCCTCCAGTCTGTAGGCCATGCCATTTTTCTCTCAGCTTACACTGCTACAGCCAAAACTCAGTAACATTCTGGATAAGCTAGAAAGCCATGGGTTGACAGAAGTTTTGCTTCCATAACTGATGGAAAGGACTTTCTGATGGTTGGCCGAGTTTAACCTCTGCTCTCACATAAGTATTTAAATTTAAGAAATAAAAATCCAAATTCATCCCTTTGTGAATTCTTACCTTTTTCCTGGTCATCTCCTTTGCATAAAAGTGACCTGTGAGAGACCGGAACTGTGAAAGATTCTTGCTTTCTTTGATGAAAGATCCACGTTTTAAGACAGCTGCTGCATTCTGTCTTTGAAGAAGAAACTGATGATGGAACTGGTTTTGTATCGGCCCCCTGGAGTGGTAAACTGTGATTTATACAGAGACACTGCCTCTGATTGCCTGCATAAAGAAAGTAGCAGTGGACAAATGGCAACACATATGGTCAGACTTCTTCCTGTAAACTGCAGGAATCAAACTTCAGAGAGCAGGTAGAAAAAAATCCAGCAACATTACTTGAATTTGTAAGATAAGGAAAACATCAGAAGATATCTGCAAAAATATAACTGTGTGAGGTTTTTAACCAATTACGTGAACCAAAGAACTACATATTTCTAGATCTTGAGAAACCTCTGAGTCTTTTGATCCCTCTTTATGCCGGTGCTCATGAACTGACAGATATTGCAGCATCTTGTTGCAATTCATGGGGATTCATTTCTCTGCAGCATTAACCTTCACTGCAAAACTCTTCCATGAATGTTCTTAAACTGGAATTAAGCTAAAATTTATTGCTGAAACAAATTCTAGAGAAACCTTCTGGTCTAGCCCAGCTCATTCCGAACACCACTACGGCTGACAGACATAAAGAGTGAACCGGTGATCAAAGCTTGTATCATTCGCCTATTTATTATCTTCTTTACTGTCTATGTTAGTGCCTGCTCCAACATCATTTCTTCCTCTCCCATGTTTCTGCTTACTCTTACTTCTCATTTCTTGCAGAGCAGACAGACCAGAAAATACCTTGCAAAATCAAAATCAGCTGTCAGTCTATGTTTTGTCCTCCAGAAATTGTCCCAGCCACAGCAGAGATCACAGCAACTTCTGCTGTCTCTGGCCTCTAGCAGTGTATTGCAAGCTGACATGAAGGGTCTGGCCATCCAGTTGGCACCCCTATTACAGTATGGGCTACATCTTAGTGTTTGAAAAGCCTCACTGCTTTAACACCTCCTGTTATCTCACTAAAGTGATGTTTAAATAACTGAACTGGCTTCAATGAACTGTAGTTGCCATTTTTCTGCTTCTTAGTGAGAAAAAAATGGAGATAATTATGAAGTGGATGAGCAGGTTTAATGAAAGCTGGTTTCTTTTGGTATATTCCTGAAGCAGCAATCATCATCTGTTTGGCTTTTGAAGAGCAACAATTATAATCACTCAAAATCCCAAGGGGAACAAAAATAGAACTTAAATTAGCATATAAAATATACAGCTGGATTGGGCAAGCCTATAAAAATCTGGGAAAATCATTCTAATTTGAAAGCTATTCAAAATCACAAGCAAAATGAATACAAGAGTATTTCACATGTTTCTTCCTTTCTTTCCCTTTTTGAAGTAGTAACATAACAACATTTATAGGATTTTCCTAAAACATGGAAATGAAAACCCATTGCCAAGAAAGAGACTAAGTAAAAATAGGCTAAAGGTGCATTTTCAAAATAATAGATAAACTTGAGCATTATAATATCGTTTCAGCAGTATTAATCTTCCAAAGCTCTGATACAACTGTATTGCAAAGTCATGTGCAATGACTTTCCAGAGCTGAAAAACAAAAATATAGCTGAGACAGCCAGTTAAACATTTCTGCTTTATCAGACAACTGAGCAATGATAATGCTTAAAAGAAACTAACAAAAAATGAGAAAAATAAGTTGCAAAAAATTACACTATCTGTGAAGCTTTCAAAGATCATTTCAGGTGGTCATTTTTATAGTTAACAGAAATTCAGCAATCAATAAAGAAAATTATTTCCCTTATGCTGCAACGTCCACATTTTGAACTCTTACCTAGTAATATTAGCTTCCGGAAATAAATCTTCATTTCAGTAAACTGTAAACTCAAAGATGGAATTGCTTTTCTAATACTACTGAATATTTATTACTTTAAGTAATTTTGACTTGAAATACCAGATCTAGTTCTTCTCAGTCAAGGTTAAATAAGACAGCATGCAGCTGCAGGAATGAGATTAAAAAAAAAAAAGACCCAAAACAGAAAAAAAAAAAACCAAACCAGCTACTTCTAAAAATTTATTGTGGACAAGAAAATGAGGAATTTGGATTGCTTACTATTTATAATATTACCAGTACATTAAATAGCTCCTAAAAAGACACCATTTTGCGGAATCAGATTTGTACAGTAGGGTCTGATTGTCATGCCCCTAGCACAAAACACATTGTTCGCCCTTGTTTAGAAGATTCTACATGCTGAGAGATTTTGAAACCATAACCAAGCAGGTCTTGGAGGCACAACTGTTATTTTCACAAGGAGACCTCTGAAATCGTAACTAAAAAAAAAAAAAATTATATTAGAGGTTGCAGGACTTAGCTTCCGCTATATTGTATACAAAAATATTTAAAGGTGTCTTGTGAAAGTCCTGATTAAATTTATTCTTCTGTGTTGTTCAGTCCTGTGATAAGCATCTTGAAAAAAATTTCTGCTCTTCTCCCCTTTACCACTGCAATTTTCCATTCTTCCTTTCATCCCCACAATTTCAAATAATTTTATTGTTCTATTGCCCTCAAATATGTATCTGTTTTTACATGTGTTACTGTGATTGAGTAAGCATGCCTTCAGAAGTTCAGCTTCCTGAACGCTGTGTTAAAGCCAAAAATTATAGCACACTTAACTCATCCTCTCTTTTGCTTTAAGGTAATACCAGAAATGGCCCAGCAGGTTTTTTTGACAGTCTTCCCAAGCCATCTGTTTCATATGCTGCATGTTTTGAACACCATAGTTTGCCATGGGATGTAAAAACCCATCACAACATAAGCAGTTTAATGTGAAATCCAGTGGTCACTCACTTTTAAAGAAATTATAACTGATGGTGGGATGGTAGCCAGGAAACTTTTTTTTTCAAGTCTCCCCCTCTCCCCTCCCAAATTTGCCTTGTGATTTTTTTAAATTTAAATTTGTAATATATTTACTAATATATTAAAATATTTTAATGTTATATTTCAACAGTCATCTTGAAACAATTTGCATCACCTGGATTTAGTATCCCAGCCTGCTTCAATGAGCACTTCATAGCTAGAAAGACAAAGTGAACTTAACATGCATTAAGATCTTCATACAGCTCCGAACTGAAACCTCGATTCACTGGTAAATATTGGATAAAAATAACACCCTGTACTCCCCAGGTCTCAATGCCCACTCCTGCTACTCTATTTATAAATTATCACTTCTGCAGATTGTCTGAATGGTCAGTAGGGCTACAGTAACAAGAAAGTGTGAAATCGTGCTTAGAGGGAATAATCAGCTTTAGACCATGTTGACCCCAGCAGCTACGACACAGTGTAGAAAAAGTACCCGCTGAAGCAGCAAACACTTTATACACATTAAATTATGCTCTTGGGGGAAAAAAAAAGCATTTGAAATTGTCATATTTGTAGATTTGTCCTTATGCTGAGGCTATATGTACCTCTTGATACTGCTAATGACATTAAATTTAGCTCTCATACTTTAAAAAAAAGCAATTATCAGAAATGTGGCATTTTCGCACTTTTGTGGCCATAGATACAGCTCACTGTGAGGATTTCATTTCTAGAAGAGAAGTCAGTCTTAACTCTCAGACTAAACATAAGCATCAGGTGAACAGGGGAAGGGAGTCTTCTCTACATAACCCCAAGACAAGCACAGCATCACAACACTCCCAACAGACTGGCCAACAGGTTCTGCATTTCACAGAAACAACTTGTTTAGCCATCAAAACTACTTGCTGACTATTCAGTAGAGTAACATCCTGGTCACATTAACCCTGATTGTTATACCTGCAATTTTGAATCCATACAGCTCTATTTCTGCTGAGCTAGACTAGGCTGACATTTTTGTCACCATGGCACCAAACAACACCCAGGGCAAGTAACACAAATTGTGACGAGAACTTCCAAGAAAAACACAGCTCTCATGACATCCCACTTTCCACCATCTAAATGGTTTCATTTCAATACAGATTCTCCTTCACAGTACATTTTCTTCTATTGCCAGAGGTTTCCGAATGCTTGAAATTTGAAGTACTGATTGTAATGTCACCAATACATAAGAAAGCAAAACTTTCAAGCATTGAGGCTTTAAAAGACTTGGTGACTTAAAGCAGAGTTTCTTAAGTATATATTACAATGTATTTTGCACTTCCATGATGCTTAAAGGTTTTAATTTCAAGGACTAGGCAAAACTAAAAATATTTAGTTCTCTGGAGTAAATATGAGGCATGTATCTCTGCACGTGTATTCATCAATACCCTGTTATAAATACAGAATGGACGCACATTCATGATACCTACAGTGCTTTTAGAGAGAATCAAAGATATATGCATTTCTCTAAGAGCATGTCTAAAGTTGGGGTGGTTTTGTTTTGTTTTTTTCTTTACAGGCGTGCAGAATTATTTTCAGGATTTGGGTCAACAGCTTTCCTTATATGAATCACCAAACATTTAGATTAGGAGAATTAACTGGCTCTAACAATATTTGTTTAAAAAAGACCCATATACCTCCTAAACAAAGGAATGTGATTTCTTTTTTTTTATTTATATTTCCCTGCATGTGAAATTTTAGCAGGTGGTAGACTCAATTAAATGAGCTTAAAATATGTAAGGTGCTGCAGTGACTTCATGACTGAAGCTAAGATAAATTTTAAACGATTCTCACACCTCTGACTAATAGATGTCTGCACTATTTGGAGACGGAAACCCTGAAATAACTGTAATCTTATTTTTCCATTACTTCCAATCTCTTCTGTAAAAACAGGCAAAGCAATGCCATTTAGAACTTTGATTCCCAAAATTTCAAACTCTCTTCTGAGGAGGAGAATCATTACCGTAAATTAGTGATTGAACTAGCAAGTGGTTCTATATGAACTCATGATTTGATTATATATAAAATCTGCAAAACAGAAACTTTCGAAGTAGTACAGATCAAGACTGCATGAAGTCATACAAATACTTTGGCAGAAAGGAAAGAATTTGAACTGATCTTATTTTTATTTTTTAATTATATTAAGGTGCTAAACCAGGAGGTTCTTGCTAGCTTGTTTTGTTAAGTGTTTCAAATATGAAACTATTGCTGTAATTATTTCTTCTAACAGAATAAATACCAGTGTCTTCTGTGCAATTTTGGTACTTGGCATCTAGCAACTAAGAGGGACTTTCACAGATTTTAGGTGGTTTGGGAAGGAAATAATCCCAAAGAATTATTTAGAAAGTCATAAAAGGAAGCAGAAGAGGGTGACCAGGAAGCTCCAGAAAATCACCTTTACCATAAATTTTCAAGAAAATCTTTCCTATTTGATGTAGTTCTGGTACTTTTGCTGTTGCCCTTCAATTTTAACTCTCATTTTTCACACTAAGGCTGGACTTTGAAGTTAGGAAGTGTGATATCAGAAGAATTTAAACTCATTTCCTACTTGCCTGCTCTAAGGTGTGTACATGGGCTTCCCATCCCGCCCCTTGTCATTTCACACAGGAAGTCTTAGTGTACATTTTGCTCACAGTCACTGCTCTAATTTTCAGTAACACTTTCATCAGAACACCCATCCACATATTCTTCAGGAAGGTAGCATACACAATGTGTTTGCACAAGCAAACTTTTGCAGACATTTTTCCCTAGGTATTTCTAATCAAAGAATGTAAAGCTTTTCCTCTACTATCATCTACTCAGACAAACAAATTCTGAGCCACTGTCAAGCAAGATAAATCTTTCAAATATTGCATCCACAAGTCTTCCAGTTTTCTTGGTTGCTAGTCTTTTATCAGCAGTTTTAGTAAATTTGATCTATGGCTTTTTTTAGATTTCTTGGATCTTTTGTTATGATTTTTTGTTTGCTTTGTTTGGTGGTGGTTTGGGGACTTTTTTTTTTTTTTTTTTTTTTAACATCCGGGGTCACTAATGCATAACCTGTGATTTCTCCATAACCAGATGCAGGTGAGGGTAAGTGAAGGTTCTGGTTATGCCTCTACACTGCGACAGAATGGGTGAGCTCTGGGCAGAGGGCACCAAAGGGTGGCTGCTGCCACCCTGTCTGAGCACATCTGTGTGAGAGGTGACACGAAAACAGACTAACCATGGGCACAGGTAAGTCTGTCTACTCCCTGCCCATGAACTTAATGACATTTGTGGAGAATATATGCAAGAAAAGTGAGTTCCCTTCTAGGTAGTTGAGTTTCCTGACAAATTCAACATCTTTTCCTCTCCATGCTCACCACTTTTCTACTGCTTAGTGCTTAAAATACGATGAAAATAAAAGGTGAGCCATGAGTGAAGACATAAAAATTATAAATACTTATAGCACTTAAATTCTGTGTCGTTGCTATAAAAGGAAAATATTAATACATGTTGGGGGGGGGATCTAGTTTCCTTGGAGAAACAGCCTTTGTGATAGGAAGAAAAGAAACACAGTTTTCTGTCTACAGAAATACATGTACAGTTTACCACCTGCAGTCTCTTAGAAGAGTTCAGCTAACTGCAGCCAGTGCAGGATAAAACTGTGCAGAAGTTACTGTTCCTAATGAATATTAAACTGAATATATAGATATATTTCACAGATTACTGACTTTTTCAGAGGAAGAACAGTATTTTTGAATAGAAGACACTGCAAACTAATCCTGCAATACATGAATGTTCACCTAGCTGTATTTGTGGAAAATATTAATCTAAACATTACTCTCTTTGTATAGACAACATCAAAAAATAAAATAAAGCAAAACCTTGTTTAACAATTATAAAATAATCATAGGATAAAACAACCCTAACTCTAGCTACAGCTAGGAATTTTATAGTTTGAAGTCTTCTCAGCCAGGGCAGACTTCATATTTTCCCCCTTTCTTTTCTTCTCTTAGACTCACTTTAGTGTACCTCACTTTAGGCTACAGGTAAATTCTGGTCCTTTCAACAACAGTCAATAGCCTACAAGTGTCATCAGAACAGTGACTAGATTTACAACTGCTGAAAATTATCTGTATTGCTCTAAATAATGGCGAAGTTAAGTAATACTTACTGCTACTCCCCGTATTCTATTATTCTGATATCCACAGAATGAGCTCGGTGCAAGTCAACTATTACTGTTTACCAGGCAACATAAATTCTCACCTATTGCTAAATGTTGCAATGAGCAAAGTTACCTACGGTAATCATGAAGCGAGGAAACTTACTATTTCTTTAGATGGCTGAAGCAGCTCTAAGCATCCATCCCTTAAGAAAATTAGATCAATATGATAGATTAAATGAATGAATGAATGAATGAATGAATGAATGAAAGAATGAATGAATGAAAGAATGAATGAATAAATAAAAAATCAGCCCTCACACTGCACTGCCCGGCTTCTTTTGTGAGTGCTCCCCAGGAGGGAGGTGGGGCTCTCTGCCGTGCAAACCCCCGTCTCGGCGTGCACGGGTGCAGTTTTCGGGCGCCCGTCCGGCAGCAGCGCTCGGCGAAGGGCAGCACGCCGGAGCGAAGGTCGCCTGCAGGCGGCTCCCGACCGCCCCGCCTTGCCCCGCCCTGCCCTGCCGGCCGCGGGGGGGACCCGCACCCGCCGCCACCTCCGGGGACACCTCCCGCCGCACGCCCGCGGCTCCGCAGCCCCGTCCCGCCGGCACCCCGCCCGCACCTCGGCTAGACACGGGGCTCATGTTACGTGCGAGGATTTTCTCTTCCGCCCACCCCCACCGACAGCGCTTGCTGCCTCCTTCTTTTCTTTTTTTAACTCCGATTCCAGAAGAAATTTCAATAATTAAAAAAAAACCCAAACAAACCAGAAAACCAAAACCAAAACACTTACCATTCTGACCTCATAGTGCTTTGTCATGGGCTTAAGAAAAACCCCACAGACACATACAGATAGACAAACACACGCGCGTATTTATGCGTTTTCAAAACATTTGTGCCAGGGTCACAAAGGGGATGGGGGGAACTGCCTGCTGTGCGGAGTACACCTAGAAATCAGCGCACAAAAGGAGGGCGAGCCAGGCAGCCCGGACCAAACGCTCCCCCCCCTCCCCTCCAGCCCACGCAGGAACAGCAAGGAAGGTGGGAGCAGAGGCGTGGGTAGAGGGGAGGGACCCATGCTCCCATCCGACTACGGGGAACACCCGCCTCTAAAAAAAAAACCAAAACAATAAAGACGTCTGGCGTGCGGAGTAAGGGGCGGAGGGGGGTGTGGGGGTGGCGATCCAGCCCCGAAGATGATACTATCGGAGCCCGCACCTGGCAGACCCGCACCGCTGTCGGCACGCAACGTCCCATCCGCCCAGCGTGCAGCCAGCCGCCGTCCTGCACCGCGTCCCCCGTCCTTGGCAACCTGTGTCATCCTCCTGGCACCCTCATGGCCTTTGCCCGAAACTGGTCCCCTGCGCCAGTCCCTGTGACTGCAGGTGGGGAGGTGTAACAGCAACAGCTCAGTGAGTGGAGTCCAAGATGTCTCTCCAGGAAGATGCTGCTTGTGCTTGTTTGGCAAGAGAGGATTCTGACTTTGAAATACCACTGTGGAGTATTGACGGTCAAAATGCACATCCACACATAAACTGTCGTGTCTGCAAAACACCCTCCTCTGACTCCCCCACTTCCCACACACTGTCCTTTCCTTCCCAGAGACTGGCATCACTCCTCTGTTCCAGTCTCTTAGCTCAGATGACATGGAGCCATGGAGCCTGTGGCTGTAGGCACCTTTGGCTGGAAAATATTGCCTCCTCATCTGTCTTCCCTGCACATCATGAACTCATGCTACTGCCTCGTCCTCCTCCTTTGCTCAACAACTTCCCCTCAGGTTCCTGTGCTGTCCAGCTGAAGCTCCTTGGTAGTCGTCAATCCCTGTCCTTACAAAGGGTGCATGTCATTCTTTGGCTTCATGGCATGAGTTTAGATAAATCAAATCAAAAGGAGTCGAAATTCTTGAAAGTCCCTTATCTACCCTCACTCATCTTCTCTCTGTTGTTTGCCCACCTATGATAGGCACCACAAATACATTGTTATTAACTTTGCTGGGATCCTTGAATCTGTGGAAGAATAAGAAATTACAGTCTGCCTTCATTATTTGCATTTCTCCATGAAATACATTCCTGAGCTGGAGAGCAGCATACAAAAAAACCCAAATATTTTGCTTCCAAACATTATATACACACAATGAATACTTAAAAAATAGAATTATTCTCATGCATAAAGACAATGCACAAGCTGTGTGACAACCAGAACTCAGGTTTTTGACCCCAGTTTTTCCAGAGAACCTGAGAGATGAGACTCAAGTTTAATGTTTTCCAAGTAAGTCATTGCACTGGTCTCTACAGTAGTCCATACCTGTGGACAGAGAGGTAGAGGTTTGTGTTTGGGGCAAGGCTCATTCCACCCATAGCCCACATGGAAATGATGGCCTGCTCTTGCACAAAGGCTAACTCATGAGGCAAAATGACAGGGGATGACAGCTTGCTGTTAAATATTAGGAGGAACAAAGGCCTCAACAAAGTCCCTAAGCGTTTGGTGGTCAAAAGTTGTTGTGTTCAGTGTTAAGTGTTTTATAGGGATGTGGGAAAGAAGAGAATAGTTCATAATGGAAGAAATTATAAAAGCATTAAAAAAAAAAAAGGAAGTTATTTTGAGCAATACCATCCTTCTTATTTTTTTCTTAGAAGGTGTATACTGGATATGTTTGCTCCAAAAGACTATCTAAGAAAGACTCCTGTAGTACTAGCAAGGGCAAGTACTTTTTGAAAATTTTTGAGGTCCATGTCCTCCTGTGCCTATTTCATAATGTCCCTAATTTCGTTGCAGCTTTTACAAGCACTCTGCTTCATTGATGTTATGTCCTGTTAGCTAGTGAAGTCCAAGGAGAGTTTGTTGTACCCTGTAGTGGATGTTGAATTGAAGGTGACTTTTCTTTGTTTGTTCTTAGGTTCTTCTGTGCCTTTCTATCCTGCTTCTATGTTCCTCCGATTTTAAGTTACTGAAAACAGTTGGAAAACTAGTGATTTTCCTCAATATTGTCTGGAATTGGTGGAGATCAGGATGATTGCATCTTTGAAAAAGGAAACCTTTACACTAACAAGATTTCTGTCCCTCAAAAACATAGGGAATGAAAAAAACCCCAGTAATTAATGTAGACTATTATAGTAGATGGTAAAGATTTCTCTTTCATTAGCCTACTGATGTATTGATAAATTTGTCTGAGAATAAAAAAAATAATAATATAGCAGCACGTTTATTACTATGGATTACCTAAATTTCTGACTGAGAGCTTTTTTGTTCCTCTTGTTGGAGGTTGTTCTTGCTCACCTCTTTTTCTGAGTTTTATACCAGTTTACAAGTAGCTGAACCTGAGCAAAGTATGGATATAACGTTTCAGCTCTTGAGTCATTACAATGTCTGATTATGAGATATTTTAAAGCCAAAATTCTTCTAAAAACTGCATCTCCTATTTGCATGTCTGTCTTCACTGTTTCAACAGATTTTGTGCTCTCACAATCTGTGTTTTTAGGTCGATGTTATTTATGTAACATATGACAAACAAAGAACAATTAGTTTCTCATTAGCTGCTAGGCAAATGTCATGCCCTCAGATTTTAATCAGCCAACGCAAATATCATCAGAATATAATCCGTTTGCTATGTTTTTCTTATTATATCCTCTAAGAAAATGGCTAACATTTTTTATTTCAGTTGATGCGTGTGAACTTATTTTTAGATCTAACTTGCTGAGAATCTATTGGTTCCATAGATACGAAAGTGTTTTATTTTATTAATAGAATTATAATAAATAAATAAATATATGTATAAGCCTGGTTGTTCATTCTGGATTTGGATAGAAGTATGTCTTCATTCTGGACTCTGGAAAGTGAATATTAGTAAATTATAAATGTTTGGTTTTGGCTTTCTGCCAAGATGAGATGACTTAGGCTTTTTGTTTTGTATATCTCTTGGTAATTCATGTGACTTTGATTTACCATCCCCAGTGCAGGTGAACTGCTCACTTAAATTATAGGCACACCTATGGCAGAAAAGGATGTGAGTCTCCCCACCGAAAGGACTGGAGTTGTCTTGTTTCTTTCTGTCTTTCATTTTGCGATCCTGCGTAAGCAGTTTCAAATTTTCTCTTCTGCCTTGGGGCCTGGACATACTTAGGTACCATCTGGAAAGACGGGTCAGAATAAAATTTGTAATTTTTTTTTATTAGTAGAGTAAATTCATATTCTAAACACAGAGATACTCAGCCTTTAGCAGTAGGAAAAACACTGTGTTGTCGAATAGTACTACAGAGAGCTGCAAAACCGTTGCATTGTGGCACCTTTGTGACAACAGCTAATGATGCCACAGCATTATCTGATGTTTCTGTAACGTACTCACCCAGCTTGATGATACAGATGCAACATCATTTGGTTTCCACTCCGAAATTTCATACCAAGTCCAGTTGTTAAAATGCAGTGATAGATTCACCCCACTTCATGTCCTTTTGGGGGTCAGGGATATGCTACCTTTCCTCTCACTCCTCCTAGCAAAGGTATTTGATTTCTCTGTGTTCCGTGATGCCACAACTGCTTCTGTTGTGAACATCCACTCCTGCAGACTTAGTATTCAAGGAAATGTAGGGGGAAAAAAAAATGCCAGTGACTCCCTTACAGAAGGTTGTACCTATGTTCCCTTGGGACTGCCTGAGTAGGAAGTGTGCTAGCTTTCAGTTTGGTCCTTCCAGCTGCTGTTCTGTGTCAGTCCTCTAGAGCCATCCAACTTCAACTGGGTTAAGAAAAGAACCCCCCTAAATTTGAAAACACGAAATGTAGTTTAAAAATCAGCAGACTATAAAATCAAAAAGAAATTATCACTCAGAAAGTAAATAGATGAGAATTGTGATGAGAGAACATGTTTATGGTGGCTGATAAAATCAGCCATCCAAATTGTCAACAATTTGAAGGGTTGCATTATTTATCCATTATAACAATTACTAAGAAGCATGTAAACCACACCACTACATCTGAGAAATAACTCTGCCTTTATTTTTCCTCTCTTTCCATACCCTATCCATTAGATAAGAAAAGACCTTATGGGAATGCTTTTCACAATAATGAGAAATATCTGTATGTGGTTCACTCCTTTTATCTGGTTGCATGGCAAAGACCTTTTTCTCTTTCAGGAATTGCTTAAGCCACTCTGGAGTCTGGTTGCTGAACAGAAGAGGAAGCAGGCTCATTAGGAGGACTACAGTTAGAAATGTGCATTAGTACGTGTACAGTCATCACCATAAGAGGCTGTGGTGCTGGAGGAAATTTACCCTGTTTTTCACACTAACATGTAATTTCAGGGGTAATGTGGGCTTCCATTATTTCCTTTAGAAGAATAGAAACTTACAAACATTTTGATGAAAGATGAATTTTCGGAAGACAAGTCCTTGCCTTTAGACAAGGCAAGATTTAAAGACAGATAAATAGACTGGCACATTTATTTTATTCTGGTTACACAGTTCAAGTGATTCGTTTCTAATGTAAAATTATTCTTTACTTTCAAAGTGCCTTTCACTCAAACATCTTAGAATTAATTTAAGTTGGTATCTTCTTGGTCTTGTGAGATAAATGCATTTTTATCATGCATTTTGCAAACGGATAAACCAAGGGAAAATCAATGAGAAAATCTATTTCTATCATCACTAGTATTCCTATAATGAAACATGAAAATCTGAAAAAAAGTTCCAGGTGATTTTACTATATACTTGAAAATTCTGAAAAAACAAAACAAAACAAAACAATAACAACAAAACCTCCCAACCCCCCCACCCCCAAAAACCACCACAAAACCAATAAAAAATACCAACCAAAAAAACCCCAAACAAACAAAAAAACCCAACCAAAAAACCCCCAAAAACCAGGTCTTTGAAGCTATTCTTTGTTTTAAAAATAAATTCTCTCTTGCCTCCATGCCTAATCCCATCACTAATTCAAATAGGTTTTGGACATACTTAAAGGCTTCAGGAATATGCACAGAAAATAGAGAAAAAGAAAAAAAACCCCACATAATACACAAAGCCTACTGACACATTTGTTAATTTAGGTAATGAATTGAGTGACAGAAGTTCCTACCAAAGGTGAGTACAAGCCATATCTGCAAAAGTATATGTACGCAAATCTTTCTATCTCACACGATTTTTTCTACGTGTATCAGTAATAAATTCTACTCTGTGTAGGAGTCTTTGAAGTAGCATCACAAAAGATTACCACTAGATTTAAAGGCACCTAATGTTCTTCAGAAAAAATACTACTTCTGATTTAAATGTTCTTAAAAATCCTATGATTTATTAGTGATGAGACTTAATTTGGTGGTTTGTTCTGACAGAGGGCACTTTGCTGAAGTCAGGCTTTTGACCGTTCTTCATACTGATTGACCAGGCTTTTGAGGAGGGGGAAACTAAGAAGCATGTAAACTGATTATATGAGCACACACTGTTAATTTCTTTGAAGGATGTTTTGATGTCAGAGTAGTCATCAAGAAGGAGTTGAAAGAGTGCATGAAATATGCATCTGGTCATATGCCACATGAAAATCTGGCTCAATATCCCTTCAGCTTTAGTTTCACTGCATCTTGATATAAGAGAATTGCTGGCAGGAAGAGCCGATGAACCCATTGCCTAACAATCTGTTGGCAAAATCCTGTCTGACTGTCACAAGGCCAAGATTTCACCTTGCATTTCAGGCCACAGTAAAATTGGTTTGTGAGTGAAAGTGAATTGCTGCTGAAATGCAGCACGCTGGAGGCGGTGCTGGGTTTTATGTGAGAGTGTGGCTGCAGCAGAACTTCATAGCCAAGCGATGATATTATGAGTAATCTAGGGAGTGGTTATAAAGTCTGAAGGATCAATAAGAAGAGCTATTAATTTCCATCCTCACCTCAGACCCCATGTCTGTGATTATATTTAATTCAGAAATCATATTCACAAGTAAAGCAGAAAGGAGGAAAAAATCAATTTTTTTTTTTCTCTGTGAACTACAAGATTCATTTTCTAAGCTGGAATTTCTAAGCCGAACAAAACTCAGAAAGGACTCTTCAAAGCATGTTGGAAAAGTAGCTTAATTTGGAGGATAGTGAGTTTGCCATCATACGTGGGAAGTCCCATTCTCTGACTTGTGGTTTTGTTTTAACATAAACACTCTACTGTTCCCTTAAGAATAAATTTTTTACCTCAGATCAACAGCACTCTGGCTGCATAGTTTGGAATTCCTAAAATAAGGACATTTTCTCTATCCAGAATTCTCTTCTTTCTTATAACTAACAGGCTTTTTTAATAATTAATGAATACTCTGAACGATTTAGGTTGAGGAATTGTAATGGAACTGATAATGCACAAATGCAAAACACAATTAGATTTCCATTAAAAAGCCACAGACCTTTAGTGAGATTTTAGTATGAGCCCCAAACTTTGTAATAGGGATTAAATGTAGTTTTCACTGCTATTCTCCTTGGATTTGGATTAATTTAGTTTTTTAAGCTACTACTGGTTTCTCATAACCACGTTCTCCAAGCTGCTCCTGTCCTTGTAAAATCCACAGGTGTCTAACTGAACACAGCATTTCCTCAGAGATGTCCAACATAACTGTCCTGGGTTCAGCTGATGTAGTTTTCAGCTTAGTAGCAGGTACAGTGCTGTGTTTTGGATTTGTTGTGAAAAGGATGTTGATAACACACTGATGGTTGGGCTGTAGCTGAGCTCTGCTTACCCTGAGTCAAAAATTGTTCAGTGGCTCATACCCTGCGGGTGAGGAGGTGCACAAGGATAAGGGTGGCAGCATGGCCAGGACAGGGGACCCAAACTGGCCAAAGGGCTGTTCCACACCACAGATAATCATGCCCAGTATATAAATGGGAGAGTTGACCAGGAACAGATGATCACTACTCAGGAGTGAGCTGGGCAGTGGTCATCAGGTGATGAGTAACTGGGTTCACCACTTGTCTTTCCTAGTTTTTATTCCTCTCTCCCTCCTCAGTTCACTACAATTATTATTAGTAGTAATAACAGTAGCAGTGGTAGACCATAAGGTTTCCTTGTGTGTGAGTGGCACAATTATGTGGTCACCTATAAAAATATGTAGGACACTGTATTTAAAACATTCTGGTTATTCAAAATTCCCCACCAAACAGGGCAGTGACGAATTAATGTTGAAGTAGAAACAACTGATCATTATAACAGGATTTACATACTGAGTATTGTTGCAGGAATAATGATAAGTAAAAGGAAAGAAGAGATAAAAAGTAAAAACAGTAACTATCCATCAATAGTTAATTTCAGTGGTGCAGGTTATGTAATTTTTACAGAAAAATGACACATTCTTGACTTTTTCAGTATGGACAACACTGTATTAGGTTTGTGTGGTAGTGTTTCAGTAGGGAGGGTTGTAGGGCTGGCTTCTCTGAGAAGCTGCTAGAAGCTTCTCCCCCGCCCAATGGAGCTAAAGCCAGTGGGCTCTAAGATGTACCCACTGCTGGCCAAGGCTGAGCCCATCTGTGACAGTAGTGTCACCTTTGGGATAAAATAATTAAGAAGGAAAAAAATGTTACTGTGCAGAAAAATATTGCAGGTAGAGGAGTGCAGACACCAAGGTCAATGAAGAAGGAGGGGGAGGAGGAGCTCCCAGCACTGGAGCTGAGATGCCCCTGCAGCCCTTGGTGAAGACCATGGTGAAGCAGCTGTGCCCCTTGTTAGTATCTGACTAGTGAGAGAGGCCTCTGCCCAAATTAAAGTGCAAATGAAACCATATGACAAAGTCAATAATACAGATTTTATTTAACAGGAATGTGAGATAGAATGAAATGGGGGAAGGGAAGAAAGGGGGAGGGGGGAGGAGGGAGAGAAGGAGGGAGAGAGAAGGCAGAGGAAGGTGGAGAGCGTGGGAGAGAGACAGAGGAGGGAGGGAGGGAGAGATCAAGCGGGAAATATTCCCCATCTGGAACCCCAGGCCATTCAAAACTTTTTGCTGTTTACACATCTTAGCAATAAAAGGAATCAGTGCTCACTGGCTACACAGTTCTCCTATTCTATTGGTTAAATGATGCAGGTGCTTCTAACACTGATTAGTCCTATGCTCAGTCTTTCTCTTCTTCTGAGTCGGTCAGTTCCTTGGGTCAGTGGGTCACAAACTCCTCCTGCCAGAATTACCCAGTTGGAGCTGATTTCAGCACAGTTTCTGTGTTGGCTTTCCCTATGGTCCATAAATTCTGTATTCTTTTTGTCCATTATCAGTGATACATTCTTCTCCTTCATCTTTGTGAACCTCCCCCCTCTTTGTCAACCTCCCCCTAGATCTGAGATAACACCTGGACACAGATATCATCTGTCCTGTAAGTTGGAGCTATCTTTGCTTGATCAGTGGCATGCCTCTGAGCAGTTTCTTTGTTGTCTGGGTACATTACCCAGGATCTATTAACCAGACCTCACCTCCGCCAGCCCTGGAGTTAGCACTATCCTGTCAGTTCCTCCTGTGCTTGTCTCCTGGCAGAGTCCTTCTGTGGCCTTAGCAGTGTTTGAGAGACGCAACTTTGCTCTTTAAAACCTTACATGTCTGCAGCCCATGGAGGTCCACAGTGTGGTAGATACACATCTCTCTCCGTGGAGAGCCCCATGCTGGAGCAGGTGGATGCCTGAAGGAGGCCGTGACCATGTGGAAGCCCACACTGGAGCAGCCTGTTCCTGAGGGACTGCATCCCATGAGAGGGGCCCATGCTGGAGCAGGTGGATGCCTGAAGGAGGCCGTGACCATGTGGAAGCCCACACTGGAGCAGCCTGTTCCTGAGGGACTGCATCCCATGAGAGGGGCCCATGCTGGAGCAGTTGGTGAAGAACTGCAGGCCACGAGAAGGATTCACACTGGGGGAGTTCATGGAGGATTGTCTCCTGTGGGAACGTCCCCACGGTGGAGCAGGGGGAGGGTGTGAGGAGCCCTCCCCCAAGGGAAAAATAGTAGCAGAGAAAACATGTGATAAACTGACTGCAGCTCCCATTTTTCATCCCCCTTGTGCCACTGGAGAGGAAGGAGGATGAGAAATCTGTAGTGAAGCTGAGTCTGTGAAGAAAGGAGGAGTGGGGGGAAGGCTGTTTTTACGATATGATTTTATTTTTCATTACTTTTACTCTGACTTGATTGATAGTAAATTAAACTAGTTTACCCAGCTCATGTCTGCTTTTTTGCATGACGGTAATTGCTGAGTTATCTTCCTGTCTTTACCTTCCTTCATGAGCTTTTCGTTGTATTTTCTCTCCTCTGTCCTGGTGAGGAGGGGAATGATGCAGCAGTTTTGGTGAGCACTTAATATCCAGCTGGGGTCCAACTTTATTACATCCAACTTATGTTGATGCCTCCTCCAGCCACCTAGAAACAGAGACTAGACAAGAGTAAGGGAATAAAGATAGGTATTTATTTGAAGGGCCTTCAAGGTACACCCTGGGGAGCCAGAGGCTGCTTCCAAAAAATGGACCCCAAGATGGATGACAGGTCACGAGTTCTTCACACTTTTATAGGTTTGGATCATTTGCATATCAGGGTTAATTCTCCAATTAAAGCCCCAGTTTAACGATGTAACTCCCCTCAGCTTGCCCCCCCTTAGAATCTTTGGTTTACACATTTTGGGCCTAAAAACAGCCTGGCTGTCCTTGAAGGCAAAGCCTGGAGAGGCTTTGTTACGTCTACCTTGTATGAGAGAGTAGGAATTACAGGCTACAAGGAACTTCAGAGTTACACTCTAAGCAGTACAGAGTTTGAAAATATAAAAGTTAATACCTAAGGCATCAATGTAATAAATTTGCAACTGTGTTTTCCTAATAAATTTTCTTTGATTAATGTCTTCATTGGACAGATTTTATGTAGGTTATGAATATTTATGATTCTCAATAAGAATAATGTTACATGTTATATACAAGATTTTTCAAGTTTGTAAACATTCATGTTATCTTGTTACATAATAATAATAGCTGTTTCTCTGAGATACAAAAGAGATTTAATAATTCATCTTTGCTACTCACCTCCATTTAAGGAAGTATAAGAGATTCCACTTTCTAACTTAAATTAAATTCAAATTAAGTTGTTGCTAGAAGCTTTCAGATCACTACAGTTATGGTGTGAACTTTCACATGTGTAAGGACCATAAGCATGTGTGCGCAAAGCAGAAGGCTGAGAACTTTGTTTCTTGAAGGACATTATCCAAGCAAATATTTGGCAAGAACTGAATAAAATAATATAGTCTGATTACAAAACTCTAGGCAAAAACTTGATTTTAAATAAAGGTGGACTGAAAATGCAGTGAAAGTTATTTTTCAGGACTAAGAGGTATTACTTCTTTGTTCCTTCTTTTTTTCCTTTTTATATAATTTTAAGGTGCCCATTAGCTTTTAGCAATCACTACTTAAAGTTAGAATTAGGTTTTTACATAAATCATATGCAAATAATACCAGAATAATTTTATTACCTTCGCTATTGGCCATGATTTTCCTGTCTTCTAGGCAGGAGACATCAATGACACTTCACCTTGCTGAGAAGCATGTACAGGTGAGTTGCTCCAATTTCTGCTGAGTTTTCTAAATACCTCCTTCTACAATGTTTTCCAAGGGGAATTTAAAATGTTTGTGGTAGGGTTTAGCTAGTGACACCATCCCTGTATCTGTTGCTGCAGAAACTCAGTGTTCAATTCTTGAGAGTCTGAATCTCTGAATATGTCTTCAGTCAGATTCAGTTGGAAAATAATGGATTTTTAAAAGTGCATTTTGGTAGGAAAAGTGATTTAAAGAGATGGTCTGAGCTAAAACAAAAAGTGAAAACAGGAAAAAAGATCCTCACCCCCCCAAAATGTTTCATATGGTTGCACACTAATTGTTATCCCTCTGTGTTAGAAACTTCTTAATTGCTTTAGCATACACTAACTATCAGGGGTACTACCAGTCTGTTTTCATGATCTTCTACTTCACCTCAATGTATGCTCTGCTCTTTGAGGTATTCTTTCATTATGTGTTTGGAATACAGAAAATAATAATAAAAAAATTCCTAAATTTTCTACATGTTTAAAATAAACAGCCACTAAGAATACCAGAATTATTTCAGGCTTTAACATCAATAATAGTGGAAGGATGCAGTGGTTGAATTTTAGACTTGTTCTTCATAATTTTCTTAGTTCTTCAGTTCAGCTAAGAAGTTTTATGAAACAGAAAAGGACCAAATGTGTGAGTTCTGTATGAGTAAGGAGCACATTACAAAATTGTTGGTTTTGTTCATTGTGGAATACTCAGGCATAGGACAAGTTTTACAATGGGTCAGTTTCTCAGAATTTCCTTCTCTGTTCCTCAGCAGAGCCGGAGTTCTTGTGCATGTTTAAAAGATACAGCAGAGAACACCTAACCTCACAGAGTTCAGTTTGAGGGGATGGTTTTGAGTGTGCTGTTCAAGATTTATCTTTCTTTTATTACTGTGAAGGGGTTCTTGATAATTACATTTAAGATGGCTTCCAGAATCCCACACAGTTTCCTGCTGATTTATGATTTCTTTGGAATATATGCATGTGTTTCATAACTGATGATCAAAAGTCGGAGCATCCTGATCAAGAGAAAAAAGTAAACATTTTGTTTGTTTGTTTTTTTGATGCAGCATGAAATATTTATTTCTCTTTTGTTGTCTTTAGCACTCCATTGCTTCAGCTGACGTATTTTATGCTTTCTCTTTCATTGAAATAGAGGTTGAAGCAGTACAATAATCGTAGTCCATCTACTTTTCAATAAAATTGTGCTAGAATACTGAAACCCCTGAATCTATCTCATTTAAATCACTTATGTCACTTTATGTATTCTGAAGATTAAATAATATTAATCAGTTGAAGAAACTGTGGTTTTCTTCTTAAGATTTGAGCAAGTATACTGTGGGCAACTGTTGTGTTTCAATTTCTATACTGATATTTTTTTCCCTGGGGCAATGAAATTTGACTCAGCCTTATACAGAGGGCCCAGAGTAAATTTAGGTTTACCCCTGTGAATGTGCCAAGCTTGTGAATGCAGAGATGTGATTTCAGTTCTTTAGTTCACTTTGTCTTCTGTCATTCAATGCTCCAGAATGGGTGGTGCACACAATGATAAGAATGAATCAGCTGCTGTTTTTTCTGGCTTGGTTGAGGATAGCAATTCCTAGGAAAATTCTTATGTGAGGGTTTGGTCATAATTCACCAGGGGTTGTGAGGTTAAGGACATAAGGGCTAAAGAGCAGTGTGGATACTCTCTTTATTTACTGCCTTGATTGTATACTTTAGTAGATTTATGACTGCTCTTAAATGAAATAGCTTAATCTACTGAAGCCATTCAGAGCTCCTCCTGTAATGGACAGATCTAAACAACTCGAAATGGCTTAATTAAGGGCTATAGCTATGTTTACAAATGATCAAGAAACATTCTGCCTTCAGAAATACCTGTTTCTCCCATCTTAATATTGTTTTAATATTAACTGTAGTGATCCAACCAGTAGTATCTTTAAAGCTTCTGGTCTTTTGCACAACAATCTAAGGTGCATATAAAAAGTAAAGAGTTTTTAATATGTCTGGAAGGCAAATGTCTTGATGTCTCTATAGAAGAAACAGAGTTCTGAGCAGATACAGAGATATGAACATAATATTTCTTGGTCTCTTATTATGCTCTGCATTTTGTTTGTTTGTTTGGTTCTTTTAAAAAAAGAAGTTTGCATTGGACACATGCCATATTCTACCCAAATAGTCAGATAGTTAGCAAACCACGGCATCTGCAAGTTGGTAGATGCTGATCTGTTTGCACCAATTTTCTTCTACCCACTGTTTTTATTTTGGCTCATACATTGCTGCTGACATCCAAACTGGTGGTGGTAACTCAAAACAGATACTAAAAAGCATGTTTATTTAAATGTGTCTGAATTTACATTGTGCCGTATTTAGCGTTGGAGAGCAACCTCTCTGTCACTTCAGATCTCCATGCTCATGTTTTAGAAGTGTACCCATTAGTGACAGAAGACTTTTTATACTATTTTCTACAGAAGATTGTGTCACTCTTGTCTTAGTTACAGCTTCATAAACGTGTACAGCATTATTTATACCAATAGATTATAGTTTTGAATAAATATAGTTTCAATTATATTTAACATAAAAATCGTTGGCCTGGGAAAAAACAAGGATTAAAATTAAAAATCTATCGTCATCATATATTATACTAATAAAATACTCCAGGTAATATACCCTTGTTTCAAACTCATATAACAAGTCAGACATTATGCTCTAGAAGAAGAGCTCAATGATCGAAGTGTGAATAATAAAACAAACCTGCAATGTCCCTTAACACAGCTGAATAGATGCCAAAAAACCTTTGCTGACTATCGGAAATATCCCCTAGTTATCATCGTATTATGAAAGGCCGCAATCTAGTTGTATGGAAATCTCTCCAACATTATTTGTTGGTCTTACTTCTTTCTCAGAGGGTCATAAAGATGCCCTTTTTCAGAAATCAAGCACCGCAGTGTACCAGAGAGACGTAGTATTTTGTTCACTTTGAAAATATGCAATACCTAGTGTGCCCACATTTTTGTACCATCATTTAGTGTTTGTCCTCTTTTTTATGGTTATTTCTGACTTGAAGCTCATAGGTCATCATTTTTCCAAAGCACTGCATACCTGCAAACTCTGTAGGTCTACATGACCTTTGAAAGCCAGAATCTAGACCCATTTAGGTAGTGGCTACATAGAAAAATTTGATTTTACATGACTTTTCAGATCTATCCTTTTATTGATACCACTGATGTAAATGCTTTACCCTTAAAATTTGCATCTCAGAAATTTTCAGAATTTCCATGCCTTTGTGTCCCTCCCAAACCTGAAATTTTAACACCCATCTCCTCTGTAGCTGAGCTTGTAGTAGGTCATTTCAGGCCCCTTCCCTGGTGCTGTTAGATTAATTCGAAATGTGTAAAAGAAAACTCTTTGTGTTGACAGAGACAGTTAATACTTTGAAATACTTGTGATGCTCCGTAATACACACAAGCTGATGTCTTGTGTGCTGTGAGATAAAGTTAGGGCTATTGCCATTCTCCATCCTTTCCCACATAGAGGAAGAAAAAGGAGAAATTTTTGGTTTCTCTAAAAAGGAGAAACTTGTGATTTTTATTTCCTTATTATAAATGTAGCTCTAGATTTTTTTTTTTTCATATTTTGATACTTTGTACATGGACACCCATGTGCTCACATCAATAAGTTGAGACTGTAGAAATCACAGCTCTGTGACCAGGAAACACCAGGGGCACTCACTCCTAAATTCTTCTTCAAAAACCACCATCAAATGGAAATGTAAAAGCTTTCTCAAAGGTTCCCAGTTACCAGTGGCTTCCTTGCATGGTAACAGCTGCTGTACTCTAGCACTTTCAGCTCTTCTTACCTCCAGCTCTTCCCTGTGCTCACTCTACATCAGAACTTGCCTTTCCCCTGCACTGGGAAAAATGGTTTTCACCAGCTGAGGGTCAGACCCTCAAGCCCTCAGAAATCACCTCTTCAGCACAAAAGTGATTATTTACCACTTCAAAAAGAATTCCATTTCTGTGGTGGTTGCTGTTTAGGATTTTGGCTTAGCTAACCTTAGAACTTTGCTCTCCTGGTCACATAGGTTGTTAAAACAGTCTGTTCATTTGCTTTTCTACAGCTGCATATTTCTGTGGGTTGGATAAAATAAATGTAAACAAAAGGACTTCAATCTTGTTTCAATGTAGTTTGCCATATAGAAAAAAATATCTGTGTGAACTTTCTGTAGGAAAGATACAAATGCAGGTTTCAAAAATACATAAGGAATGTTTAGAATCATAATTTTATAAATGAGGGATATGGTTTCTAAAATGTTAAATATGAGCTAAAGGCCAATGCTTTGTTATTATTATTTATAATGGTAATCAAAGTCAGCAAGTTTCTGATGAGAGGATGAAATATTTAAATGTCAATTATTTGTCCCCAAGCATATCACATCTGCTTGGGTGATAATTATAGTTCTTGGAGAGGTAGCTGCTAAATGAATACGATGAAATAAAATGAAATGAAATGAAATAACACAATAAAAAAAGTTTAGTGCAGCAATACATTTTTTGTTTCATAGCTTTTGTGCAGAATATAGTTGTTCATGTTTATTGTTTATTCAGAACGTGACTTAATTCATATTTTTAGGAGTAGTTTTTGGCCACATTACATAGTTAGAAATTTTCAACAATTTCATTCAATCATTTGCTTCCTGGTATTACATTTTCCTGGTCTTACAGCTAAAACTCTCAGCTTAAGTTTTGGGAAATTCTTTGACAAAACTGTTGAAAATTACCATAACAGTACCATGAATTTGACTTGTCCTTAGTCATGTCAGAGCAGAGCAGAATCAGTATAAGAATTCAGGACTTTTGCACTCTTGAGTTTTGGGATTTTTTTGACTTTACTGCTTTATCACACTGCAAAGCAAAATATGAGGGTTTTTTGCCCAGACCGCTTGTATGTTGTGGTGACTTTTCTCAGACAAAGTTCTTGGCAATTTTACTGTTCAGAAACACTGGTACTGTTCCACTGGCAGCACTGGGACTTTGATTTTTGGCTGTGTGTTCATCAAATATCTGTTGTGTCAGCGCAACAAAGTGAGTGATGAATGTTTGTTTATTATTTAAAAAAATAAAAATCAGAAAGAAGACCTGGGAACGTCCCATTTTTCAAGACTCTCTAGTTCTGGCAGTTTCCCAGGACATTTGTGTGAGACCTCTGTGATTTTCAATAGAATTTTGTTAATTTGTTATGATGGCAACAAACATTTTTATTTCTGCATATTGGTAAATGATTCAAAAAAAAGTAATTGCAACTGATTTTTATCACTATGAATGATGGATTTGTAGATACAGAAAGACACATTCTGCCAGTTTTATTTACTCTCCAGTTCATTATATAGACCAGATCCCAGTCTTTAGAGATAATAACACTCTAATACCAAACTACTGCAGATAAAAACTGCATAATTTCTAAATTGTTTTGTAAGTAGAGTTTTTTCTTCTTTCTGATAGAAGACACCTAAGAGAAGGTGATTCTGAAGCAGAGCCTGGTACTTCTGTCAGAGACGCACATGGTGGAAATGAGCGTGGGTGGAATGCAAGAGATAAATTTTGGTTTATTATTTTATATAAAAATTCTTATGAATTTTAAAAAATTCGTACCTGTATTACATAGAAAATGACTCCTAATGAGGAATTTTCTTAT
The DNA here is from genome assembly GCA_013398115.1 of Falcunculus frontatus. Lineage (NCBI taxonomy): Eukaryota > Metazoa > Chordata > Aves > Passeriformes > Falcunculus > Falcunculus frontatus. The sequence continues at coordinate 776,069 of VZRV01004962.1, read as the reverse complement.
TCTTGCGTATCAAAGACCTGGGCTGAGAGGCAGAGAAATCACACTTTGCTCTCTACAGTCAATTTCAGTTATTTCTAAAGAACATGGAAAAATGATGCCCAGACATCTTTGGAGCAAAAAGATTCAAACTTTTCCACAAGAATATTTTTTTACCTTCTACTCATAACTTGACATAAGAAAACTGTCATGAACATGAAAGCTTTGCTTTAAAGGACCCATTCTCTGTGCACCTTACACAGCTGCTGGTTACTGTTTGTAAACTTTTATGTATCTTGGTACTCTACAACTGACACATAGTCATATAAAATACAAATAAAGAAAAATATATTTATGAACTTTTCGTTGCAGTTTATTCAGTGTCTTGGCAGAAAAAGGCACCTTTGCAAGTGTAGGTTACATGACTTGTAAATAACTTCTAAGAATGTATTTTATTCAACTTCCTCTTAATGATGCTAATTAAAAGTAGATTGTAGGTGTCAAATTTAAAGTAAGATTATCAGCTATTTATTAAGGCACTTCAATCTTCATATGCCATCTATATGCAATAGGATGTCAGTGCATCTACATTTAATCTCTTGTGTTTATCTGATTCTCATTGTGTGAATCAGACATTTGGCTCAATTTGCATTTGGTTATATAACAAATACAAGGAAAAATTTTGGAACAAAAATACCTGCATCATTTTCATTTTTATGGGATGGCAAAAGGTTTAAATGAATAACCACATATATTTATGCTTAATTTTCAGATTTCATTGTGCTTGAGTCATATTTGTGATTCTGGAAGTAGATGTTCACTGTACTGTTAAAGCATGGTATGCAGTATTCACAAGTCTTTGTCTAGTTTGTCTTGATTAGCTTGAAGGGAAAATATAATTATCAAGAAGTAAAATGTTCTCAGGCTAGATTCCATAATACCAAAATTTTTATGTGTGACTCCTGCCAAAACAATGCTTTTAAGTTCTGAAGCTGTAAGTAAGTGCAGAAGCCAAAGCTGTAAAGTAACTGATGTTTCTGAAATGACATGTAGGACAGAGAACAGCAAAACTGGCTTTTATTCTCTGGGCTAAGAAGAATGGTGTACCCAGGCCAAGTTGAATTAACACAGCTCTGTGTAGGGAAGCTTGCATTACGCCTTGCTGCCTTATCTGCAGGTAAAAAAGTAATCATTTTGGTTGCTAAGGGTAGCAGTCCCATGCCTTCCATACAGTCAAAAAGTACACCATCACAATAAATAAAAGGAAATGAGTTGAAGGGCAGAAAGAAATGTTTCATCCAGTCATACTATTTATGAAAGCTGACAATTTGTCAGGGGTGTTGGCAACAGAAAGGTGCAATTACTTCTCTCCTGCTGCTGGGCTGAGACACTGTGGGGAGCCAGGGAGCAGCGGAGTTGTAGGAGCTGGGGGATCCTGTCCTATCTGTGCAGGCTGTTGCAGACAGGTACAAAGCAGCAGACGGAGTATGAGGTGCCACATAACACCTACCACAGAATAAGTGGGATTCTTGTGTTTGCATACACAGCTCCTGTGGCATTGTTCGTGTGACTCACTGAGCAGGTGGGGTGGAGGGGGACGAAGGTTCCTGCAAGGTGTCATTCATAGCTTCAGTGACAGCACTGGAAGCATCTTTACCATTGCTACAGTGGCAGAGGGCTGTAGTTTTAATTTCCAGTTTAAGTTACACATTATTGTCATACCACAGGGATTAGAGTTTCATTTTATTAAACAACATGGTTTTCTTGGCTTACTTCAGAATTGCAAAAAGAGTAAGCTTGCAAATCTTTTAATAAGGCAATTACATGCAGACAAAGATTAGATCTCATGGCACAATAGATTTTTGGTATATTATTCAGTATCTTTTTGATATTCCACTGACACTAGACAAAAGCTGTAGACAGTAATGTGACAAATCTATTCAGGAGACAACAATACACATTCCTTATTTGTGCTTACTTGCATGCCACGCAAACCTGCAGTTAATTTTCCTGCCTCTTTTGAAAATGTGGAAAAAAATTCTACTTAGATTCAACAGTGCTTTTAGTGCTTTATCTGTGAAATCTATATTTTGTATTTGTAAAATGAAAATGTTGATATATTCAATCACTTAATTTTCCCATAGACTGAAAATCTTATAATATTCTGATTCTAAATGTCAATCATAATATAGAAATTAAATTAATATTAAAAAAGAAAAAAGAGCAAAATACAGACTGCAAAAAGGAAACAGTGCTATTTTCAGTATAAAGAGTCTTTAACCTCATGTTTGTTTTCCCAATGTCTGTCTAGGATATAAATCAAGAAGGTCATGGGAGTATATTTTCTTGCCATGGCATACTTTGTTAGTGGTAGCACAAAAGTTACAACATCTTTAATTCTTTTTGTCACTAAAATTATGTGCAGAAAAGAGCTAGTTATCATTATTCACAGATTTCAGATGGAGGTTGAGGTAGAGATATGATGGTTTGCAGGAGTCCATATTTATAGAAAATCAAAGGTCAGGACCAGAACTGCCTGAATGCCAATGCAGACATGAAAAAGGTCCAAGGATCTGCCAACAGAGATGGATAACTTTTGTCATGAATGAACTTCTCACTTCTCACAAAGAAAAAATTATAATCAATTCTGTGTATTAATCTCAAATCTATGAAACCATTCTGAACACATTTCACAAGACCTGAGGGTTGTTCATCAAACAAATAGTGATGATTTTCTTTAATCTCAGCTATAAAAACAAATAAATATCCCTGTAATAAAAAAAATAAATGCATGTATGTGCATACATACTAAATCAGCATAAAATAATAACTAAATCTTCACATGTTTGTTTTTGCCCAGTAGAGGAACAAGCTCTTGCCAGTAGGAGTCCATCATCTTTGAAAGATAACTTTGTTTAAGTTCATGTTTAGTGCAGCAATACATTTTTTGCTGCATTGCTCTTGCTCAGAGTATGGTTGTTCATGTTTTTTGCTTATTCAGAACATGACTTAATTCAGATTTTTAAGAGTAGTGTTCGGCCACATTACATAGTTAGAAATTTTCGACAGTTTCAGACTATTCATTGGATATATATCACATCCAAACCCAGTAAGACGTAATTCCAGGTTTCTTTGTGTCTAGTGAGCTGTACTCTAACATATTACATTCAGTTTCCCACTGGGATTTCAAACAGTAGGTGCAAATTACAGAAACACGTCATAAGAAATTCTAGGTTTTTACAATGGGCCACATAATCTTTCTGCATATACTTTGCTTTTGCACCCAAAAAATTGCTGTCTGCATTTTTTGAGGTTTTTAACCACTGTATTTCTAAGCCACTGGAGTCAAAGCAGCTAAAGAAAATATTTGGAAGTCTGTCGTCCATTTTGTGTGATAGTGTTGAATGACTTGAGAGGTGGAGGTGCAGGACCTCTGGCTGATCTCAGGCAGCTCAGGAGTGGTATCATGAAAATGAGAACAAGGAAGAACAACTGAGAAAGATACAGCTCCGTGAAATACTTACCTACTGCATCTGTTCATGAAATTGCAGTAAAACTGGAAGCCTTTTCAAAAAGTATCCATTCCCACAAATATATGAATATGAATAAATTAAACTTCGCAAATATTGGAAATGAATAAAAAGGCGATGAAAACCTGATGTGCTGTCTCCACATGGGTACCCTCTCTACTGTTCTGTGCCTGGAGTCCATGATTCCTTCTGAATTCGTAGTGACAACTTACCAGACAGCGCCACAGCCTTACCATGAACTTTTTATTCCCAGATGTAGTGTGGAAAGTAGTGCAGAAGGTGAAAATAAAGAATATAATCCTGACCACACAAACATTCAGGGTTAGGTCTTGTAATTGGATCTATGTAAGTGAGGTGTAGCAGTGTTTACAACTACAGGATCAATCCCACTGAGCTGATTTGGCTGGGATTACAAAGACAGTGAACTTTTACTTTGTGCTATTGCAGGACTGGTGTGACACCAGTCCTTGTAATCTACACAAAGTGTGAAATTAAGGTTTCACGTATCAAGGAAGGAAGAGAGGAATAGAATTGGAATACCATTAGTGATTTTTTTTGTTTGTTTGCTTGCTTTGTAGTTTAGGTTTCAGGTTTTTTCGGTATATGTATAAACTGCTTTTTGTCATTGAGTACTGAATATTGATCAGGGTAAATTACAGAGGCATCTATTAGTTCCAAGTTATTAAAAATTACACACAAGGTTACAGGTGTATATCAACTTCCTTTTTTTCATACACCAAAATCGAAACTATAGGAACACATCCTACTTCTGAATGTCAGACAGCATCGTATCTAAAGAACAGAGATGACACTTGGGAACTCTGCTAGTTTTTCACATTGATAGGATGTGTATCTTTCAACCTGTAGCCAACTCAATGTTTAAGTCCAGGGTGTATCCTCACCCTTCTTTTCCAGGTCAGCTTCCTTGCCCTCGTGTCTTGATTATTCTAAATGCATTGGTTACTTTGTTTTGAATGCAGAAAATGCATTTTTCAAGATGTTATAAAGAGAGGGTTTCCCACATAAAGGAAATGACAGAGTGAGCCAGGTGCATAGAGACATGGTTTCAGGCATCCTACCCCTGACCATCAGCTAGATCTAAGGAGAGTATTTCTTGGCTGTGAGGTGCTTTCACTGACCCCAGTGATCTTAACTCTTGACTACAGATCAAATGACCCAGACAGATACAATTTGCACTGCAGCTTCCACACTCTTCTTCTTTGAAGTCCTCTTGAGATCTTCTTGAGCTTCCTGGCACTTTATATAGGATGATTGGAGTATTCTTTGTGTCCCTCTGAGGAACTGAAGTGCTCCAGATGTAGCCAGATAAAGACAGAGATAAGGCTAAGATAAGAACAGAGCTAGAGTCTTCTAATGAACTATGCCAGCTGCCTGTGACAAAGGATGCTTGCAGCATCCTGGTTAGAGAGGGCCAAGCCTCCTGCTAAGGCTGGGACAAAAGATCCTCTGGCCTGCAGGAGGTGTGCAGCTGCTGAGGAGCTGCACTACAAAATGAAAGAACTGTGGGAGGAGATCAGCAACCTGCAGAGCATCAGAGAAGATGAGGAAGACGTTGAGTGGGTCTCCTCCAGGTCCCTGTAGTTTCAGGAGTCCAGCTCCCCTGTTATAGTGGAAAAGTAAGAGAAGTCTCTGACTATGAGGCTGGAAAGAGAAAATTCCCCTACCCTAATCTGGTAGAAAAGTCTTTATACTGAGAATGATGGAAAAGACAGAGATTCTTCAACAAAAAAAAAAGTAAAGGATGAGGAAGGTGAGACACAGTCATGGGAAAAGACTTGGCAATCAATGGATGTGAAATGAAGTAAAATACCTTTGAGCATAGATACATAAATAGGGAAGTGCCCAAGGGGTTGCTCCCCGTGGAAAATGCTTATGCTCTTTCTGGTTGGGTCCCTGCCTGAAGTGCCTTTTTTAATGTATGTGGCATAGGAAAAAGGCAGGAGTTAGAAATCTGCACGCAGCTGAAGGCCTGTGAGCTCACTGGGCTCATGCAGATGTGGTGGGATAGCTTGCACAACTGGGGAACTGCCCTGTATGGATTCAGGTGCTTTAGGGCACCCAATCTGGGTGCTGTGAGGAGGGGGAGTTGCTCTTTATGTGAGAGAGTGGCAGGAATGTATGGAGCTCTAACTTAGGATGGATGATGAACCAGCTCAGAGCCTGTGCATGAAGACTAGTGCAGACCAACATGAGTTATGTTGTCATGGGTGTCTGCTGCATACCATCTGATCAAGAGAATGGATGAGACTTTCTTCAGACTCATCATGGAAGAGCCTCATGTTTGCAGTTTCTGGTTCTCATGAAGGACCTGAAACACTCCAGTGTTTTAAGGAGTGACGATGCAGCTAGGAACAGGAGTTTCCTGGAGTACACTTGAAGCAAATCCCTGACAAAAGTGGTCAGAAAATCATCAAGGGAAGATGTTCTGCTGTACCTTACACTTAAAAATTATGAAGACCTTCTTGGAGATTTGGCAGCTAGGACAACTGGACAGCCAGCAGCTACCATGGGACCCAATGTTCAGGGTCCTTCAGAAGATGATAAAGGATAAAAAAGAATGACCGCAACCCTGGGCTTCAAAAGATCAGACCTTGGACTGTTGACAGTTGAGCTTTGAAGAATATTTTGGCCTGTGGTCCTGGAGAGGCCCCCTTCCTTTCAAACCTCCAACTGATACTGTGTTTCAATGCTGAGACTTCCAGCAGCAATTTTGAGGTGTCAAGCAGCAAGGCCAAGTTTGGGACATGTCTCAGCCAACTGCCAGAGTGATAAGTGGTAATATAAACATGTAAACCTGGCATTATACACTAACAGAGGGAACAAGAATGTGTGGGAAAGGGGGGTGGGGATCATTTAACGAAAGCTAGTGGTGACTGGCTTTCTCACAGAAGAGATAAAGCATCATAAATACCAACCACCCAACCAATGAACCAACCAAAACCCAGAGAGGGCGAAATGATGTTGCCCTTTTCAAAACCTCAAAATTTTCAAAAGTGTTTTTCATGAGAAACAGCAGCACAGGGTTCATTTATTTTTGACATCGAATTTATTTCAAGGCTTTGTAATCTAATAGTTACAGCTTCAAAATACGCCTGTCTGGCTGTCCGTATTGTCAATCTAAAATACAGGAAATAACATTTAAATGTCAAAACATTTCTTGCTTTCTTATTTTCTAATTCTAGAACCTGTATCTACAACTACAGCAGGAAAGGCCATACTTTGCCAATAGGGGATCAAAAAGTGATTGTACTTCTTTTACAGTGATTCATAATTCCTGGTCTAATAAATAAAAAAAAAGTGCAGGTCAGGATTCAGATCTAATCCTAATATGGGTTTTTTTGGATGTGCTTTTCACATTTCAGAAGGTTTCTGATAACATTGTGACTTTGATTGTTTGACATTGTTACATCAAGCTGTTCTTAAAGCTCCTGTTATTTTTCTTATCATACAGCCTTCCCTCAGACTTAATTACTAAATTTGTGCAATAAAATTAAAAGTTTTTCCATATGATCCTGTAATCTAAGTTATAAAAACAGTCTTTTAGTTAATTTAAGTAAAGGCAGCCTGTACTCTGGAAGGCTATTTTATTTTCTTTTAGATCTATTAAAATGATATTTCTTTTTTCCTGAGCAATACACAGATTGTTGGCCAAAGCTTTAGCCAGAAGACACAAATCTGTTGTTGACCATTAGACATGGACTAGAAAGCCATAGTGTGGGCTGACTGTGTTGGAGATGATAAGGCATCTTGTAGATTGCAGAGGGTTTTCTGTCACTTGACTCATCATTCCCTGTGGGTCTGCATTGTGCTGCTCTCTGTTCTCCTACATGCTGTGCCACTTTTCAGGGAGCACTACTCCGCATAAAATATGAGCCGATATCTGGCTAGAATGGTGTGAACTAAAGATAAGTATGAAGATGAAAAGTTAATATGAATGCTGTGAAAATGATTAAAGCATGAGAAAGGCTCATTCTGATAGACTATTCAAAGAGAAACTCCAAGTACAAGGGAAGACTAGAGAAATGCTATTGTGTTGCCGGTATTAGACTCCAGCTGGTGAGACCACTAGCTCAAGGAACTTTCACCCTTTCTCGCTATAATAAAGGCTCCACTCTTGCTGAAATCAACACAACACCTTCCTCCCCCCTACTCCATCCTTTATTTTTACTTCAGTCTGATCAAATCAAAAACTAAAGGGAGCAAATTCTAAGGCTTCTTTATCTGGACTCTGCACAGGACCATGGAAGACATCTGAAGGCACCTCTGTATAATGGTAAATTTAGGCTAATTGTGCTTCCATCTAGATATAAACAGTAAGGTTTGCCCCTTCATTCTCTTAGGAGAGTCATGATTTTACAGTCAGAAAATTGATATAATGATGTGTGCTGGTTTTGTTTGAGGCGAAGCTAGCTTTCTTCACAGTGGCTGGTATGAGGCTATATTTTGTACTTACGCTGAACGCAGGGTCGACAGCACAGAGATGTTTTTGTTATTGCTGAGCAGGGCTTACACAGAGCCAAGGCCTTTTCTGCTTCTTGTACTTCCACACTGGTGCTGAAGTTGGGGGTGCCTGGTAGGTTGGGAGGAGACACAGCTGGGACAGGTGACCCCAAGCGACAAAATGGGTATTCCAGACCATGTGACATCCTGCTCAGTACCTAAAGTGGGGAGAAGAAGAAGGGAGGAGGGGAACATTCGGAGTGATGGCATTTGTCTCCTAAGTCACCATTACACGTGACGGGGCCCTGCTCTCCCGGAGACAGCTGAACACCTGCGTGCCCATGGGAAGCAGTGAATCCATTCCTTGTTTTTCTTTGTTTGCGTGCATGGCTTTTGGTGTCCCTATTAAAGTGGCTTTATCTCACGACTTTTCTCCCTTTTACCATTCTGATTCTCTCCCCAGTCCCACTGGTGGGGGAGTGAGCAAGTGGCTGCTGCAGCTTGGCTGCTGGCTGAGCTGAAACCATGACATGATGCTATCAGCTTCTGCATAATTTCTGAGTTTTTTAGACAACACCAGAGTTATCATTTGTGCAACCATTTAGAATTTTTGTAAGTGAAAACTAGGAATCTACTATGCTAACAGAAGTCTGCATTCAATATAGTTGGAATTAGCATAGATGGATGAGGATTCTAAAGTAGAAAAAGAATATAAATAACTTGAGGCTTTCATGACTATGCTCAGTCAGAGGAAGGATAACTGGTTGGCTGGAGCCAGCAAACAGTCCCAGAAAAATATTCAATATTTCTTAAAATTATGTGAGGACCTGTACCGAAGATGGCTATCCCCATGACAGTATTGAAAAATAATATGCCTCTTTTCTTGCTCAACTTTGAGAAAAGATTTCATTTCTCATGGCCAGTATTTTCACATTACACATATAGAAACATCCCTTTTGGTATATTTATTGGCAGACCTCCTCTCTGATGCAAAAAGATGGTTATAGTATGGTTTAGTATTTATAGTAGTTATAGTTATACACGTCTAGTATTATAAAGTAGGGAGTCTTTGACAAAGTTTTAGCCACTTCCTTTTTTCCAAAAAGAATCAAGAATATCAGTCACTACTGTTCCACAGTTGAGCACAACTGTAGTAAAAAAGGTGTACATGTATCAGTGTTCTACAATATCTGCTGCTTTGCAGTTTTCTCTAGACTATCCAACTAACAACTGCATACTTAAGATCCAGACAAAGTAGCTACACCTTTTTTCAGATAACTTGTTTTGATTTTTTTTCACATGTTGCTCCTCCGTTTCCAGAATTGTCCCTCCTATGGCAGATTTGAGTTCAAATCTTCTGGAATAATATTTCCCTGGACAAATCCCTTGATTTCTTTATGCCTCAGTTTCCCCGGTAATGGAACAGAGACAAACCCTCTGCATTTTGGCTTGTAGGTAGAAAATACAATATAAATGACTCTGATTAGGTGTAGTCTTTCATTCTCTGACAGTCAGTATCACTGCTAATTCAGCAGTTTTAATTTCATTTTTATCTTGGACACCTTTATTTTGTAAAACTGGAATCCTCTGCTCATTTAGACAAGAAAGGATCTTCAGTCTGGAAAAACACAATACAGCCACCAATCCATTAAACTGGCTGTCACTTTATGTCTAAGCCATCCATTTTCATTTAGTCATTTCATAAATAGTTTCCTGTTTGACATTGAGTTATTACTTATTTCCTCTGCTAAAGTGCACTAGAATTTCATTTTTTTCTGTGGTACCTTCTGACAACAGCCATTATGCAGAGTTAAAGTCTCTGAATTGTCCATTTCTTGCTCAGTGAAGTGTATAAAAACTGGTGTTGAGTAGCTTACCAGCCCAGTGGCCTCTTGCTTATCCAACTGTAACATTATTTGTTATTTTAATTGAGTTAGAAATGAGCAATTCTTCCACAGCCAAATAAAGGATGGTGACTTTTCTTTATCTTCTTGAAGTGTTAGATTTAAGCTTTTTTTCGTCCCAGGAAGACATAAGGTGTTGCATATAGGTAAAACCTTATAAAATGAAGGCCCTGTTGCCCCTGTAAAATCATGGGTCAGGTCTGTTGTTTTGGCTTAGAAGAAAAGGGCTGTGGGAAAGAGACACAGCTGAATTAGGGGTAGATAAACATGCTGGGTGACCATCCCCTGCTCACATCGTGGTGTGTGGTGGTTGGTTGAATTATATTTGTTGTGCCTTAAAACTATGTAAACTGATAGCCAGCTAACTGCTTAAAAAGGCCGGGTTTTTGCAATAAAGGGGCTCCCTTTTGCACCTGCCTGAGGACTCTCTATCACTTCTTATCACAACAATGAGGTGATTTCGTAGCCGTTTCTGTAGGCCTGTTCCTATTCCTATTCAAATCAGTACCAAATGCTTTGGGTTCTCACACATTAGCTAAAGGCTGGTACGAAATTCACATCCTTAGCCCTTGATGACCGACTGCTGAGCCTGACTGCTAGTACAGAGACTCAGATCTGAGCCTAACTATTCCTTCTTATAGTGTTTATACCCTTTAACCATTCTGTGCTTCAACGCACCCATCTACTTCATCTTCTGAGTCAATGTTGGTCCGATGGAGGGCTCAGGATACCGGTGCAAAATCATGTCTGTGCAGAAGAAATCTCTTCCTTCTTCTCCCCAGCTCATAGAAAGCCACTGATTTATGCGCTTGCTTTTGCACTTGATTACCTGCTACACTGAAATATCGATGTAAAGATTTTGTCCAGAAATAAAGTGAAATGTGAACATAAAGATTTCGTCCAGAAATAAAAGCAAAAATAACCTATTTTTGTCCAAGTGAAGTCTGCCTGCTGACAGCAACATGTTTTTATTTCCCCTCTCCCGATTTTTAGTCTGACTCCTGTTGCTGCAGAGAGGCAGCTGTACTTGTCCTCATGGGGATGTTACTATCAGAGTCAGGAAACAATCAGAATAGGACTCATGCTGATCACCTCTTGCAGGGTGGTCTGCCATTGTCAGAGATCCCTGGGATTGCACTGAGCATGAGGGATTACTGTAATTTTATTACAACCACAGTTCAAAAAATGATGCAAATTTGGAAGCTGTTTAATAATGGCAGGGGTGAGTTACACCAAACAAAACAGGAGCACTTGAAATCTTGTGGGAAAGGGAAGAAACAGGTTTTTACCTTCCTCAGTACAATGCATTTATTACAACATATCCTTTAAACTCTCTAACTAACAAAATAACAAACCGTCTGCTGAAAACAAGCCTTGTCAATGATATGAAGCTTGACGGCAAGGTACGCAGGAGCTTTCCAGATACTAAGTGTCCCAGCTTCTCACTGTGCCTTCATCTCCTCGCTGTGCCTTCATCTTTCAGGTCTGCTTACCTGAAAGAGGTCTAGGGCAAACAACATAAGCATTGTGACTTGTTTCATTTAAAGATAGACAAGGAACAACAATGCATTAGAAAACATGTCATTCAATTTACCTACTCCTCTATAGCTCATATAAGTAAGTAAATGCGTAATAGAATTTATAAGCAATGTATTTTTGGGGGGTTGTCTGTTTTGCTGGTTTTGTTGTTGTTGCTTGTTTGTATGTTTGGAATTTTTTTTTGTCTCTCCTGTATCCTATTTACACACAAGTTTCTTCTTCCAAGGTCGTGGTTACCTGAGGTTACAGCTGCAGAAAGAAGTGTATTGCTAGCTAACCAAAAAGCTGAAATGAGTATCATGCCTTTGGCAGTAGCTTGCGACTGATCTAAGTAGCAGTTTAGCAATGGGTGGCAAGATATTAATTCCTAAATAAAGGCCAAAGCACAGCAGTCCAGCCAATGATATATTCCTATTGCTTCTAGCACTATTGTGTATTTGATCCATAATCTCGCATATAGTATCTCACCTCTGCTATGAAGATGTGCTGGTGATTAAGTGAGAAACAGTAAGAAAAAACAGGTACACAAAATGTGGACCTGTAAACACCATTCTTCTAAAGAAGTGAATGCTTTACTATCCAGAAAACTTACGTTGTTGTGGATAACCTGGAGTTGATTTAATACCAATAGTGACAACGTCCTAGTAGTTTAAAACCTTAGAAACATGCCTGATCTTCTGCCTCTGGTAATTGTGCCTGGACCATACTGTCATATGGTTCACTTAGTAATTTCTTCCTATTAATTGCAGTGGAACTGCATTGCAAACTTCCCTATTTCTTGATATTTTGAAAATTATTAAGGTGCAAAATGCACAAATTTTATTTAAAGGAAATTGTATTAAGGTGAAAATTTTTGGAAATTTGAGGACTTTGAACAGGTGAACACGGAAAGTATATGAAACTTTTGAAGAACCACGAGGAGCCCAGTTTTGGTGGTGGATCGGCTTTGTGCTTTCTTTTTCTTTTTTTTTTCCTAAAACTGCATGTTTCATAAAACCAAAAAGTCTTTTGTGACTTAATTTATACTTCAAAAATGTTTTCACCGAAAATATGTGGGGAAAGTCTTTCAGAATAGTAGCCCAATATATCTCATCTGTGTGGAATTTTTTTGCCCATAACGCTGCAGAGACATGTAAGCCAAAACAACAGAAGCCTCTTCTATTGTGGCACAAATAAAACCCTTTCAACAGCACATCTGTACTGCTATTGTTATTAGTACCTTACACAATAACTTAAAGGTGAGGTAGCTGACCTTTAGATATTTCTTATTATTGTTAGCTATTTCTTCTAAATTGGTTTGACCTTGTCTTACTGTCCAAAGGTTAATACTTATCCTGAAATACCTGAAGCACAATTTCCTTTCATGCTACCTAAAGTTGTATGAAGGTGGTGATTTCAAGCATGGTTCTCTTTAATTCAGCGGCACAAAACAAGCCCAAGATATCATCAATAACATTTTTTTTCTTCTACACTGTTCTGAACATTCTGTTCTGCAGCAATGTACTTTCAAGGTTTGACAGGAGATAAGAGAACAAGACTGGGGCATGCCTTATTGTGAAACAATGCAGCTTGTTTTGAAAGGCGGCGAATCAATACAGCTATTTCTTTAAGCCCACAAGCCAGTTTAAACTAAAATGATTCACAATGCAGGTTAGAGAGATCCAGCTTCCATTCTCTCTAGAGAAGACACTGCTGCTCTCTTTATTACAAAATCCTCATCTTGAAAAGCTCAAAATGCAATAGATTAAAAACAAAAAAATCTCAAGAAAGAAGATATTTTGGCACTGCCGTCTCTGAGGACAGGACTGTGAAGTTTAAAAGAAGATCAAGCAATAGAATCTCTCTCCTCACACCTACAAGCAATGTTTGAGCTGTTTCAGAGCAGGACCATTGGTATCATCACTGGGAGGAGAACAAGTAACTTATGAGGTTATTCATGTTCCAGAAATGAGCTGTTTATTTTTTTGCCCTCCACTTCTTCACTCAGTCTTCTTAACAATGCTCAGAAATGATGATTCTTCCTGAGAAACCATCCCCCTTGGATCTCATCACAGTCTCACTGCTGGGATCCTTTATTAGATTAGTAGCCCTAACCTATTCATCAATATAGCAGCAGCTAAGGAGGTAATTAGGAATCTTGTTTTCCACTTTGAATTAAACAGTATTTTTCAATATTTTGTAGTACTTGCACTGTTGGACATCAAAATGTAGAGGTACTGCAGAACTGAAAAGGGATTCTGGTGCTTGGAGGTATGACAGATGATATATTATAACCTCCATATCCAAACCCCTTTACCTCCTACATTTAATTTTGAGTGGGAAGGTCTCCACTTTCAACATTTAAGACAAAAATATTGGAACAAGTGTTTCAAGCTACAATTTACTGTTTAGAGTAAAAAGAAAAAAAAATGTATCCTTTTTCAGCTCACCTCACAGCTGCAAAGGCAAACCATGCTTGCTGGTATCCAAGATATATTCTCTTACATGTCACCAAAAAAAAAATAGTAATTGCAAATACCTTTGTGGTATGACAGAAGTTTCATCACATTGTCATGGAAAAAAAAATTCAGAAAGTAGTTAAATATTTTCTATATTCATGTGGGAAGAATATAAGTAAGATACATAATGTTGTCCATATCCTAAGCTAGAAACACACTAATAAAAATATTCTAGTGTGATTTCTGCAACTAGGATGAGGTGAGTTAGCCGTGTCAATGGATGTGTCCTTCATACACTGAAGTGGGATCTGCCTTGAGAGCGGGATGGGTAGCAATACCATTGTCGTCTCTGCGGACTGAAACAAGGGTTACACTCGAGAAGCCATAGAAGTGGGTCTCCCACCGCTTCCTTGTTCTGCCAACCCTGAACAGGCCAGACAGCTCAACCACGTGGTAGGAGAGGGAAAGGATTTGTTTTGGGAAAAACCCTGAGATCTCTTTCTTTGTCAATTAACTGGTAAATGACCAAACATTAACCAATCCCTCTACCGCACTTTACTCAGCACAGGTGATGAAGTATTGTAATTGGTAAACATTTCCCTACTTTTATGGTATACTTGAAGTATTGTGCACTGCATACTCAGTTTTACCCTATACATCTTCCTAAACAATGAAAATTCATGTCATATTTTACAATATAGCAGTGTAGTTAAAATTACTCCTGCCCCATATTTCTCAGCATTTTGCTTCATTTGCCATTGTTGTAACTGGTTGCCAGGCTTTAGTATATTGTGTAAAGCTTTTCTTGCCATCTGCAAACTTTGTAAACTGACTTTTCAGGCATCTCTCTCAACCACAACACACCCTTTATAAATCTGCATTTTAAAATCAAAACAAATCGAATTTACTGGAGAATACTGATGACTGGTTTTAGTTTTAAAATAAACAATGGATTCTATTTCATGGATCTCAGAACTTAATAAACCTTACTAGTGAAAACATTTCTCTAGACTGCTACATTTTTTAAGATGGCTCCCAAAGGTTAGGAAATATGCTTAATTGTAGAATACCAGTTTGGAAGGAACTTCAGGGATCATCTGGACCAGCCTTTCCTGGCAAAAGCACACTGGCAAAAGACAAAGTGGCCCAGCACCTTCTCCAGCTGGATCTTAAAAGTGCCCAATGTTGGGGAATCCACCACTTCCCTAGAGAGGAGATTATTACCCTGGTTAATTACTCTTGTGAAAATTTTTCCCCTTGTGTCCAGTTGGAACCTCTGCAGGAGTAGCTTTTACCAATTATCCATTGTCTTTTTCATGTGACCCCTTACAAAAAGGGAGTTTCCATCTTTGTTGTGAACAACTATAAATACTGGAACGTGGCATAGTGGGTTAACTTTGGCTGGGGGCCAAACAGCTCTATCACTCTCCTTTCCAGTGGGACAGGGGAGAGAAAGTAAGATGGAAAACAACCAGTAGCTTGAGATAAGGCAGTTTAAAGCAAGAAAAAAGCAAGACGAAAACCCAAAAGTTTGCATACACATAAGGAAAGGGAAAAAAATAAATTAATCTCTACATCCCATTGGTGAGCGATGCTCAGCCACTTCCCAGGAAGCAGGGCTGAAGCCCTGAAGCATGTGGAGCAGCTGCTCTGGAAGGCAAACACTGTAAAATGACCAATGCCTCCCATCCTCCTCCTTTTCTCCCTCAGTTTTATATCTGAGCTGACATCATATGCCATGGAATATTGCTTTGGTCAGTTTGGGTCAGCTGGCCTGGTTGTGTCCCCTTCCTGGATCTTGCCCATCCCCAGCCCCCTTGATGGAGGGAGGAATGTTGGAGAGACAGCGCTGATGCTGTGCCTGTGCTGCTCAGCAACTGCCAAAACGCTGGTGTGCTATCAACACCTTTCCAACTATCAGTGCAAAGTGCCACAAGATGAGGGCTGCTGTGGGGAAAATGGACTCCAGCTCAGCCAGACCCAACACACACAGTAATAAGATCTCCCCTTAGTCTTCTTTTTTCAAAGCTGAAAAAACCATATCTCTCAGCATTTCCTCACTCAGCAGGCTTCCCAGCCCTTGGATCGTATTTGTGGTTCTTCTCTGGACCCTCTCCAGCCTCCTTGTACAGGGACTAATGCCGAGTACAGTATTCCAGGAGTGGCCTGACGAGCACCCAGGAGAGTGGGAAAGGGGCTCCTTTGTCTCTGAAGGTGATGCACTTTTTGATGCAGTCCAGAATTGGGTCTCTTTTCCACAGCACACTCTGTACACTCAGTGTGAGTTTGATGTCCACCAGGACCCCTGGGTCCCTTTTCACAGAGCTGTTCCCCTTCTGGGTAGATCCCAGCCCGTGCTGCCCTCCTGGATTACGATTTCCCTGGTGCAAGACCTTACGCTTGTCTTTGCTAAACTTCATAAGGTTCTTGCCAGCCCACTTTTCCAGCCTATCCAGGCCTTCCTGCAGGGTGGCTTTGCCTTCCCAAGTACCCATTTCCCACTCAGTTTGGTACCACCACAGCCATCATCACGGTACACTTAACCCCTTTGTCCAGACCACTTATGAAGATAATCAACAGCTTTGGGCCCAACACTGATCCCTGGGGGACCCCAATTGTGGGAGGTGGCCAGCTTAGAAAGGAGCTGTTACCACCCCTGTCTGGGGGCAGCCCATGAGCCAGGGCCCCACCCACCCCTGTCTGGGGGCAGACCACTTGTCCAAACCACTTGGTTTCTCTAGGAGGAAGCTGTGCATAAAGCCTTGGAAAAATCCGGGTTGGCAGTGTCCACTGCCCTCCCCACATGAACTGAACACATTATTTTGTCTTAGAAGATAATCATGATGCTTTGACAAGAATGATTTGCCCTTGGTGAATCTATCTTGGATTTTCCTAATCACGTGCTTCATCTGACTTATGGTAGGCTCCAGGTAGGTAGGGCCTGAAGTAAGACTGATGTGCCTATAATTACCTGGATCTTAAGAACTTGAATCTTAACACTTCTTGTAGACAGGGGTGACATTAGCCTTCTTCCAATCTTATGGGATGTCGCCATGTCTCTATGGCTTCTTGAAGATTATGGAGAGTATCCCCACAATGACATCAGCCAGCTCTTTTAACACCCCTGGGTGCATATTTTCAGCTCCAGTAATAGCTCATATACCCACTCTTTCTTCACTGGCCATGTGTTTGCGTCAAACTGGATATTTGCTCCCGAGGCTTGGGGCCCCACGGTGGTGGTAAAGACAGACACGAAGAAAGTGTTGAGAGCCTCTGTCTTTTCAGCATTTTCTGTGACTGAGTAGTTCACTTCTTCTGCAAATCACCAAGCCGTTGTTTCCTTCTATTTCAGCTTATTGTTTGTATCACTGAAGAGTCCTTTCTTGTCATTTTTGACATATTTGGCCAATTTCACTTTGAGTGGAGCTTTTGCTTTTGTAACTGCATCTCTGGACACCCTGGCGATACTTGTCTACTTCTCAACAGATATTTGTCTACTTTTCCATCTCTTCTATGCCTCTCTGGGTTTTGAGCAGACTCAGAAGCTTGCAGTTAGGCCAACTGGGTCTCTATCTCCACCTACTTCCCTTAACTTTAGAGGTCATGAATTGTTATCATCTTTTCAAGAGAACTTTCTTGAAAAACTCACTAGCTCCTTTATCCTCCATAGTGTCTTCCCACAAAATTCCCCCAAAAGAGCTCTGAGCTAGGCCAGGTTTGCTCTTCTAAAATCTTCAGTGTGTTCAGTGGGATCCCAAGCTCCACAATATTGTGATCGCTGCAGCCAAAGCTATCACTAACCAAGGATTACAAAGCAGGTTTTCTTGGTTTGTGTGTAACAAGTCCAACAGTGCCTCATTCCTGGTTTGCAAATCCAACATTTTTTATGAGGAAGCAGGCCTCTGTACATTCCAGGAACTTGATGGCATGCAAGCTGCTGCATTGTTTTACCAAAAAATGTCTAGGTAATTGAAGTTGCCCTTAAGAATCAGGTTATGTTGACCCAAAGCTTACTTAAGTGAGCTAAATATTGCTCTGCTGGCCTTATCATCCTGGTTTTAAGGTCAGCAGCAGATGCCTACTGTGAGATCTCTCTTGAAGAGTACTGCTCTCATCTTCACCCAGGGGCACTTAATAGGGCTTCCATAATCAACATAGTTAAATTCCATATATTCAAGGTTCTACTTAATAACATAGAGTGAGACTTCTCCTCCTCTTCTTCACTGCCTGTCTTTAAAAACAGCCTGGAGCCAGCCACTCTGATCTTTCAGTCATATGAGCTGTCCCACCACGTTTCAGTTATTTCTTGTTATTATGCCAGAGTAAGAGAATGTCCAATTTCTCCAATTCCTCACAGAAGAGGAGGGTGTTCTTCATTTCCATTTCAATGCCACCAGTCTCACAAAGGCCTACCAGATGTTGACTGGGCTTATGATTTTTGGAGGTGCTCAGTGAGAAGCACAGGATGGGAGAAAGTTAGTCTAGGAAGATGGCAGAAAAGGGTGAAAAACAGTGCTTGTGGATGTGCATTAGAAGAATATCAGGGATTTTAGTCAGAAAAAATGTTTTATTTGGCACATTCATTCTCTTAAAAACACAGCAATATTCATGTTATTGAAGACCTAATAAGAGTTAAACAAACAAAAATAAATTTTTGTGATCTTTGGTCATTTGCTAGCAAGCAAAGATATTTAAGAGCCCAGTAGCAGAGTAGAAATCCTTGCTGGGATACCCAATCCCACCAGGGAAGCCAGTGATACATGGACCTGATCTTCTCTTGGCAAAAAAAAAGAAAACAGCTGTCTTCATGGTATAATCTATTCTGCAGTTCCTTGTTATGCCTGTTTCGTAGCCAAAGGGAATAATTTTCCAGAGGTGCTAATCCAGCGTTACCCACAAACTCACTGATTTTATATTGAACTGGGGGAGTGCTGGGCAGGGAGGGAAGAAAAGACAAGAGTTCAGCATGAGAAAAGTCCTATATTGCTTACCATTCCTAACACTCAGAGGGGAAGTCTATAGAGAATTACATCAATTATATCAGCCTTTAAAAGGACTGTAGTAAAAACATGAACTTAATTGCCTTTATTTGAACAATCCTTTCAGATCTCAAGTTCTTCAGTCTTTCTGTGGTAAACTTTCATACACTTATTATGTCTCTGCCTCATAACCCCCTATAGACAAGATTGAATTCAACAAATGTATACAAAGAATGACAGCTGACACTAATTTCATGTGCAGGGAGTTAAATCCGGTCACAGACCCTAAAGTAATGTAGTTGATAAAAGTGTGCAAATCTCTGAAGAAGTAAAGAGATTAAATGACTCTACACAGCTTCTTTATCTATAACTGCTAGAAAACTGCAACAGAACTTTAGATACATTGACTCCAGAGCCTAAAGGGATTTTAAATAAACCAAGTAAGCACAGTACTCTCTCAGACCCAATTGTCCTGCAATCCCTCAAGCTGTTAGGCTCCATCATAAAATACATTTGGTGAATACTACTAAATGTCTCTCTTCCCACCCTTGTGTACAAGGCTGATGGCATAAACCCTACGAACTTCCCTGAATTTCAGCTAACTGTGGAAGTACAGTCAAACATGTTCTGAATAGGAATCTTTAAAAGCATGATAAAACCAAGTCCGTGGGAGCCTGGGGAATACACGCCAAAGATTTGAAAAACATTTGAGTTAACATCTGTAGATGAAAGCAGTGGGCTAGAAGTTCCCCAGGGAGGCAGCTATGACCAGCAGCTGATGGTAGGTAACAGGACACTGCAGCTGGGGCCCTTGCTTGCTGAGCCTGTAACAACCCTTCTCTGTAGGGTGGCAGAATTAAGAATAAGGCTAAGATAATGGAATTTGTGCATGCCTGGTCTGCTTGCTCTGCCTGACCAGAGCACTGATATCACTGTGACAGCTGCCTTCTCAACACTCTTCCCTTGCAGCAAATGGTGGGCCAGTCTGTCAGCTGCATGTGTATGCTTAACAGTGACATATTGGCAATTAAAGAGAGAATGATTCACTTTTGTACTGGATATGGGTAAATAATCCATGAAATATACAAGCATGAAATGTTAAGGTAGAGGAGTCCTGGTGCAATTCAGGGCAGTTTTAGCAGGATTTGTTTCCCTTTTACAGAAGGAAAAAGAAACACTGGGAATTTTAAAATTTATTTTAATTCTTGGAGTGGGTTTGTGATATTCAGTACTTAGAATCTTGATTAAAGCAGAAATTCTTACTGCTTAGCAGTAATCCATAACTAATAATTTATTAAAATAATAAAATATGCATGAAAGAGCCTACATTTAACTATTAACTCTTGAAAACATCAGCCATAAATTCTATAGCTGTAATAAATTCTCAGGCATTAAGGACATGATTCAACCCTAGATCACTGTAAGGCTGGTGGCTTGCTACCGTTAGGCACTTAAGGGCTTTTGAAGACAATAAGAAAATATTTTTCTGAAAAGGAGAATCAGAAAATGAAGTTAAACAACAGTTATTGAGGTAAGTCTGCAGAAACAGTGTCTCAATCTCACACTCTTTAAGAAAATTTTTAATTTTTTTCTTTTTCCGAAATGTTTTGTTCTCCTATGGAACTGGAGATTGGCCTGTGAAAACTAGTATATGTGCTCAGACACAGAGAAGAAAAAAAGAGGACTATTTTTATGTATCAAATAAACAGAAGCTGAGGTCAAAAAATATTTTAGGGATATTCTAAACCAAAAAGAGATGAAGAAAAAACTTTAATAGCTACTTGTGGGGAGGAGATAGTTCCTACCCAGTGAGAACATGCATTGAAAGCTTTGTAGATTATTCTTCAGACACCATTCACAATCCAGGTGAATTCATCAAACCTCAGAGCCTAGATTCAGATTTACTTGAGAGAGTTTGCACTGTTAGGTGCATTTGAGAAATTCTTGGGCTCTGCTCTTTATTTTAGTCACACTGCCCCCACCGTTTACTGGTCTCAATCTCTAACCATCTACAAATTTGGAAAGACCATATTCAGGATCACCATCTACAAAAACTTGAGAGAAAGAAGAAATAATTTTTAAGAGGGATTCCTGTTCTCAGCTGTTTTTCCTCAAATGTTTCTGTGGCTTAGTTTGCTCAGGTCCTGCTACCATCAGAGGAAAAGTGTGCCATGCCATGGTGTCAGTGGCAGCAGCCGGAGTTGGTGGTATTGCTACTGCTGTGCTGCTGCTCCACCTGCCAGCTGTTCTCTGCAGGAAGCACGGCAATTGTCCGTGCTTTCTCATGGGAAAAAGCAGGAGGAGCTTCTGCTTCTTAGCTGCAGAGCTGGCAGGAATTTTCTGAGTCTGTACATAGATTGGTGTCTATGACTCAAGATGCCAATAGGAACGTTCAGGAAGCCCTGCCTAAATCACTGCTTGCAGCTTCATTGGCTGCCTAGCCTTTAATCCTTTTGTAGCCCATGACAGGGGCGCTTTCCTGATTGTGGCTCACCTTTCAACTCTTAAGTTCNTCTACTGGGAAATTGCATGAACTTCCCAATTTTTTTTTTTTTTTTTTTTTTTGTCTCTTTCAAAGACTAATTACAGAGCATTTCCACTTCAGAAATGGATTTTCCAAGTGATAAGTCCTCTAGATTTATTTTCTTACTGTACTGTAATACAAAAACTCTTTCAGTCCTCCTTTTTGATTAAAAAAAAATGAGAAGTTTCATCTTAAAGTGCATATCACTTAGAAATTATTTATTCAGTCAAATAGAGAAGCCTGCATATTTTTCACATAAAGTTTTTGTAGTTAGTGAATATGCTGTCTGATACCTGGCTTTTGATAATCATTGACTTTTTTTCAAGGTAACTATTGATTAGCAATTATTATTAGTTTTTTGCATGGTATATTCTGCCCCTTTCATTACTTCTCTTGCTCTGATTTTTTAATGACAGAATAAAAAGAAAAAAAATACGTTTAAAGTCTGTAAGAGGTTTGGTAGTGCAAGGTAGGACTTTGGCTACAAAAGAACATCTCTCCTCATCTAGTAAATTTTTTTCCTTGACATTTCAATTGTCATGAGGCAAATTTTTCTGTGGTGCTTAACCTTTAAACACTTTAATATGAGTTTTCAAAAGAGTCACACTGGGTGGTCAAAAGCAATGGCACAAAACAGCATTTGAACTCTCTCCCAACTTACTAGTGAGATTATATAAATAACTTTTCTTCCTTTTGCTTTCCTTTTGTCTCTCTGTCATTGTCTCTTTCCCCACCTCCCTCATGTCCTCCTTCCCTCCCGTTCTCCCAGAATATTCATAAGGGAAAGCAAGCCATACGGTATGTCGTCTGTCAGAGACACCCTGAGAAGACCACTCCTTTAGCACGCCAGGCTAGTGATAGACTCATACTCACGAGTCCCATATTGCTGGTGAGACTCTCTCAGAACGTGGGGCTTTGATTTTGTCCAGATGATGGAGAAAGGTTTTTCGGTTTTCACTATTTCATCTTCTTTAGTACAAGGATGACTCCCGAAAGACCAATGAGGTAAAAGGTTCACTTGATCAGAAAGAGAAGCAGGAATTAACTGTTGTTTGTATTGTACAGGTTGTCTGGAAGCTCCAGACAATTTTAGGATGCCACACACACCTATTGTCTATGCCCCAAAAAGTGTTATTTGATATTAAATGTGATAGCAGAAGTTGCAGAGTACAACTTTTTTACAGAGAGGGATACAAGGCCAGAAGCATTATAAAAAATGTCCTTCTTTCTGCTAAGCTGTGAAACTAAGTGTTTCAGGCACTCCTAGACACCACAAAACCTCTGTATCTCAGTAACCTGATTAATTGTTCACACCAGTGTTGCTTTCCATATAATTATTTTTAAGACGTTATATCACGTTGTTTACAAAACATGAACATGAGACCATGTTTTGGAAAGATGGCAAGAATTTGCTTTGCATATCTGCTTGCAGGATTTCAGCTGCTTTTTCTTCAGTTTCAAATGGTCCACAGACTTTTACCAGTTCTGATTTAGTTCAATAAAAGTAGCAGTTGCTCTTGCCTTTTTTGCTGCTCACTGTGATCTTAAAATCAGGAAGGTAGAGAGAAAAATGTTATATTCTCTTTTGACTCCCCTACCAATACAAGACACTGATTAATGAGGAGCTAAGTGCTGTCAGGATCACTAAATATAACAACAGAGCTCAAGACAAAAGTACATAGTACTTCTGATAACGTTAAATTTTATTCAGCTGATAGTCCTAATAATGTGAGGAAAAAGTATAGTTTTCTCAGTTGTTTGTCTTCAACATTGAGGAAAAAAATGATGAGAAAGCAAAGACTAAGTGAGATGGCATCCTTCATATAAAGTTGGTTTTCATAATGTCTTACTTTGACCCACTGATTTTACATAATTTTGCTCCTCTCTATCCCTCTCTTTTCACTGGAAAGAGAGAAACGGGATGACAGATCTTCAGATGGAGTGCTGTTTTTGTTATAGTTCAAAGTTTACTCATGAAAGTGATCAGTAAGACTGCAATAAATTTGTGAGGAAGAGAGATAACAGAGGATAATGATCAGATCAATTGCAGCTAAGTATTCGGTATTGCTCATGCCAGCAATACTGCTGAAATCTGCTCATGTGTCTCCAAAAGATGAGATCCCCACCTTTAAAAAATGCATAGGCCAGTAGACATTGATAAAGTTCTATAACAGCATTCTTTATTGAGAAGTGAGGATGCTGCCAGCATCCCAGGCCAGCTTGTCGGAGAATACCCCAGGAATGTTGCCTGAAGTATGGAGTACGATCTGTAACAGAGGACAGCTACAGGTGTCGGCTTTTTAGCCCAAATATTGGCATCTCCTGTGGTTTATTCTTCAGAAGCCTGATTCAGTAGCTATGTTGGCTAAGAGAGTGCCTGCCTGAA
This sequence comes from Falcunculus frontatus, assembly GCA_013398115.1. Classification (NCBI taxonomy): domain Eukaryota; kingdom Metazoa; phylum Chordata; class Aves; order Passeriformes; genus Falcunculus; species Falcunculus frontatus. Next base: position 752,332 of record VZRV01004962.1, on the reverse strand, counting down.
AAACAAAAGCTGGTCTGGAGCTGCTGCAGACACACATCTTTTAGTAGACTAGTTGCAAACTGTCATATATAAAATACCTAGTAGTGATATACTCTAGGTCAGCAATAAAGAACCCAGATAAAAGTGTAAAACATTTCAAATAATCATCCAGTAGCGGTGTTGATGGTGGAGGGGATGAAGAATTTTTCTTTTACTTTTTATTGTATGTGTGTGGAACTCAGTAAAAAATTTAAATATGAGTTTATTTCTGAACTAACAAAAGTGGATTTGGGCATTTCAAAGGGGTTTTGCTGGTGAAAATGAGAGGGTTTTTTTTTAAATTTTGTATATTAGTTGTACTTATGTCAGTCCAGCACTGCCATCTTGCACACTCTGTCTCAGACACTGCAAAAAATATGAATACATGCATGCAAGTCATGTCTGAATGTATTTGCACAAAAATAGGCATTAACTGCACAATGCAACTCAGTTCTGTAATAGACACTTGGTTATGCACAAAGTGCTTTGTTTCCATCATGAGCTGAGTTATCCCTGCAGAAGCCTAGAGCTATATACTCGACTTCTACCTGACTAGAGAGAGGATAGGAAGACAAACAGCAGCAGTGGCAAAGTAAATATGTTAAATGAGTTGTGGTAAGGTAGTGATGAAAAGTGGTTATTAAACAACTGCTGTCACCAAATAATCCTTGAAAAAACTGCCTCTGATTAATCATTTCACAGAGATCCTGCAGACCAGTAATTACTGAAAGTTCTTTTTTAATGAAGGTGAGAGCACATGGGAAAAATCCTGCTTATACTATTCCCACTGCCCCTTTCCTAGTGGAAATGTATGGCTGTGAATTTGGATATGAATCTCAGAGAGCTAGGTAAAAAGAACAGTTGAAAACAGATGGCAGCAGTTACAACTGGCATATTCCCAGTTGGTGGCTTTAGCATTTAGAAATGAGCATCTGTTCTTCTTCCCTATTGCAAAGTGGTTTTAACTTAGAGGTGTTAAAAATACGTAAGTTGCTGTTTTATTCATTTTTGCTGTTTACTGACTTTGATGTCATATTGAATAAAAAGTACAATGTTTACCTGTGTGACAGGGGAATCAAAACAGAAATACAGGTCTCTGATGTAGAACCTGAAGTTCTAAAGTAAATTATAAGGGGGAGGGGGAGAGGAAATTGTGTGTGCTTATCCTAATACTGGAAAGAAAGAGTTATTGAAAGCTGAAGCTGTAGGAACATGAAGGTCTAACCTTTATAACATATTTCTGATGCTCATTTTAGGTATCATCTTACTTTTTAAATAGCTATTAATAAACTCTCAAGACTAAAGAAAACAGTAATTTACTGAACTGCCTCACTCACTACTGCATTACCTAAGAACATTGAAAATTCCAGTTCTGCCTTCAGAGCAGATCAATATTGGTTTGAGGTTGATTCTTACTTTATTAAACAGTGAATTTTTACATACAATACAGTTAGGTATCATGAAAGCTAAAAAAAACCCAAACAAACAATTCCCATTTAAACGTAATTTATGATATCTATAGTTTCTAGCATCAGATAAGCTCTAAAGGAGCAGGCAACTCAAGAGGACTACAAGGATGTTTTGAGGTCATGCAAGGACAAAATTCAAAGGTCCAAAGTTCAACTAGAACTTCATCTTGCCATAAAAGAAAATTTTAAAATGTTTCTATGAATACATCATGAGGAAAAGGAGGGCCAAGGAAAATCCCCATCCTTTACTGGATGCAGTGGGAAACAGAGTAACAAAGGATGAGGAAAATGCTGAGGTACTCAATACCTTCATTGCCTGTCTTTGATAGTAAGGCTAATTTTTCAGGGGGTACAATAATTCGGAAGACAGGTGTGGTGAGAAATACGAAGCTCCCATAATCCAGTAGGAAACAGTCCTGCTACACCACTTAGACACAAAGTTTATGGGCCCTGATAAGAACTACCCAAGGGTACTGGTTGAGCTGGCAGAAGTGCTCACTGTGTCTCTTTCAATCATTTAACACAAGTCCCAGGGGTCAGTGGTGGGTTCAGTCCTGTTTAACATCTTTACTGACATTGTGGGTAAGGGGGTCGAGGGCACCCTCAGTCAGTTCACAGATGACACTAAGCTGGGTGGGATCATGGATCTGCTGGAGGGCAGGAAGGTTCTGCAGAGGGATCTGGACAGGCTGGATCCATGGGCCAAGGCCACTTGTGTGAGGTTAAACAAGGCCAGGTGCTGGGTCCAGCCCTTCAGTCACAAAAACCCCGTGCAGAGCTGCAGGCTGGGGAGAGAGAGTCTGGAAATGGGCTCAGAGGTAAAGGAGCTGGGAGTGCTAGTTGGCAGTGCCTGAACATGAGCCAGCGTGTACCAAGGTGGCCAAGAAGGCCAGTGGCATCCTGGCCTGTACCAGCAATAGTGTGGCCAACAGGACCAGGGCAGTGATTGTCCCCCTGTACTCAGCACTGGTGAGGCCTTGTGTTGAATCCTGCGTCCGTTTCTGGGTGCCTCAGTTCAGGAAGGACACTGAGGTGCTGGAGCGAGTCCAGAGAAGAGCAACGGAGCTGGTGAAGGGTCTGGAGCACAGTCTGATGTGGAGTGACTGAGGGAGACGGGGATAGCTTGAAGAAAAGGAGGCTCAATGCAGACATTATCACTCTCTACAGTGGCCTGAAAGGACAGTGTAGCCAGCTACTTCTTCTCAGTAGCAAGCCATAGAATGAGAGGCAATGGCCTTGAGTTGTGCCAGGGGAGTTTGAGGTTGGATATTAGAAAAAGTTTCTTCATTGAAAGGGTTCTCAGATATTGGAACAGGCTGCCCAGGGAAGTGGTTGACTGAAGGTATTCAAAAGATGCATAGAAGTGGATTTCAGAGACATGGTTTAGTGATGGTCTTTGCAGTGGGAGGTTAATGGTTTGGCTTGATCATCTTGAAGGTCTTTTCAAATCTAAACAATGTTACGATCTTTGTGAAATGCAAAAAAGCACTTACAAGCTAGATTTGTGAGACAACTCTATTTATCCACTTTAAGCTAGAAATGTGTATGACACATGACAGCCTTAAATTGATGTGACTGTTCATAAAATCATGGCAATCACGCTTTTAAACCTGAACCTGTGCTATTGAGTCTGGATAAGAGCCAGAGTCCATCTGGATGGATCTGGCCATATGATTAATTCTTCAGGGCACAATTCTTTTCATATCTTTTGGAACCTTAATGTACAGAAGGAGATGGAATTATTTTATGATGCTAGGCTTTTTAAAATGAAAGATCAAAACATACAGCGATAGATTCCTGAAGGACTCTCTTATCTAAGTTGTGTCGAGGTTCTGTTGCACTATGTGTTTATTTAACACAGGTATTGAGAGAGGAAGCAACTGAGTTGTTTTAAACTATGGCACTTTCAAAATGATATTTGGTTCTCTATTATTTTGAACCTTAATAAGGTTTTGTTTTAATTTTCCTGGACCACTCCAATCTATCGAAGTTGAAGTCAGATAATTAAAACAGAATCCTGATAAAATAAAAATTATGCTAGTGGGTAGAATGGATTTGGAACTTTTGATTAGACCTGATGGCTACTGTTTGAATTTAAGAGTTTTTGTCCCTTATGTTTCTTTACTTCCTGTCCTAGGGTTCCTGTTTAGTCTTGAGCTGCTTGGAGAGCAAGGCAAAATAAAAAGTACAGTTTTCTCTATTCTGATTAAACACGTATACAAGTCATATGGCATTCTTGAGGGAGTGAAGAATGTCTCTTGTTCCTAGAGATGGGACTACTGGAATATGATTTTAGGTAACCGTGTTAGATGTCACATTACAGACTTTTCAGACTTTGTGATTGATGGTTATATGAGAAAAGTTAAAGAACAAGTTTTGACACAGGATGTGTTTGATATTTACATGGTAAACCAGTGTGTTTGGTAATCCACCAGTAGCATATCTGTTGCCTAGGTTCCCAGGAATTAGCAAATGGGCATATGCTATAACTGGAAATTTAAAGAAATAAAGATAAGCATGTCACCATTTTTTATTAGAAATTGATGTTGAAAATTCTTGTTTCTTATCTATCCCTGGTTTCATTACTGGAAAATTGATTATCTTCTCTAAGAAAAAGGCAGTGCATTGCACAGTCCTGTCATTTTAGCACTTCTCTTGCAAACGAATTGAGCCCTTGAGTTGCCTGGTAATAACTCTTTCAAAAGACCCCATTTTTATTCTTTTAAGTGAAAGAGGCTCATTTTATTTCTGAATGGCATATTTTTTTGCTGTACCTTTCTCCTTCTTTCCTTCTATGAAAAAACTCTTTACAGAAATGTGTAAATGTTGGGAAAGTGGTTAGGGAAGAGTATTTACTGAGAAGAATGCTGCTCATGTAAATACAAGAGCAATGATTTACTTTAGTGGTTCAAATCATTAGCACTCATCACAATAATAGGTACTGACAAAAGCCTTCTATCAGTTTTGCAGTGTGAAATTTTGGTTCAACAGCTGGGATTCTCAGTATTCATGCAAAAGTAGCATGCAGTGCACTTTTATGATCAAGCACTCAAAGGACCAAATCTACCTCAAACCACTCTTACACGGTTGTGCTGACCTATATGCACGTGTGTCGCTAGTTGTGAATGCCCTTGTAAAGTCCGGGGGTTACAGGCATTACATTGTGGTATTTAACATTTAAAGGTATGAGCAAACCAGACATACAGGATCTAATTCAGTCTTTTAGCCTCAAAGTTCTGTTATTTTTTGATGCACTTAGCGGATTGAACATAAAATTGCAGTGGAGAAAGGGATGATCAGTAATAATCATTTACAAGTATGCCTTTGCAGTGATTTATGTTCTTCTAGTCCATGAAAGCCTGCTTTTCATTTTGCTCCAAAAGTCTAACTTTGATAACCTTTATTATTCTTTGTCAAACATTTCTGTTGATTCCATAGAATGTAAACTGCTTCTTTGGTATGCATTGTGGCAATTTCTCTGTAGACTGGGTTTTTATTATTTTTAGAAAACCTCTGAACCTCTAACGTATCATTTTCTATATAATTACACACTGTTCTTAATAAATAGAGCTGAATTACCTGGCTGAAATCAAGCTTATCATTTTTGTTAATAGAAATATTTTATGATGAAGTTCAATGGATGTAGCCTTCTTTTTTTTTTTATGGATGTTTACCAACAAGCTTGTATCCATTCATTAAACTTTGCCAACAAGCTAGTTTCCATTTATTTAATTTTGCTAGAAAAACAGCTGGCATTAAACTGCTTCAATCATCTGAGTGTTAACAAATCTCAGGGTGGATCATCGATCAGAATTGTCCAATTACCTTAACTGAAGTTTTAAAAAAGAAAAAAATCTCTAATGGAAATTCTCCACCCTGTGATACCTACGTTCTTCACAGCTTTTATACTTTGTATCCTGGGCAGTATAAACTTAATATTACTAGGTAAGGTTTATTGGATACATATATATGAAGACTATAAGCAAACACTATTGTCAGCAGAAATTTAGTCCTGGGCCTTTAGCCTGACACCTGGATTTCCACCTGATGGTATTACAGATAATTTTCTGTGTGTATTAATCACGACAATGGACCAAGGCCATGCTTTTTACATATTTATTTTGTAATCACGGAGATGTTATACGTAACTAAATTCAGGTTATGAAGGTCTTGACTCATGCATAACCTGAACTATCATCATAATAGGGTGAACTAGCTGCTTATGATCAGATCTAGCATTTTGTCTATCATAGTGATATAATCTTCATCACCGTGGTTTCCTGAACTATCTTTTCTTTCATACCACATGTAAACACTATGACAGCCCCATTTCTTCGCAAATTACAACAGACACTGAAGAGCAAGCAAGACATAAAATGAAGACATAAAAGTGACTGTGATTAAAATATCATTACTGTCTAATAATAATAAAGGGAACATTTCAAGCCCAGAACTAAATAACTAAGCTATAGATTTCAATGGCTTTCTGGAATATTGACATAAATTGTTGGGCAAGTTTCTGTTTGCTTCTGTAGAAGTATATGAGACAGTGTTTATGTTTCTGTGTGTACATCAGCTTTTTTATAGACCTAAGCAAAAAATTTGCAATAAATTATTGTATAGAGCTAAGTGGATTTTTTTTGTGTTCATATTTATGAAAAAACTGCACATATTTCTAACAGTCTGTTGATACAGAAAATTCAAAACACTACTTAGAAGCAATGACTTTGTGATACTGTTTCAACCATTGCCTGCAAATGCTAAAATCTTAAAATGAGATTGTTGATATGAATGCTTATGCAAAGTGCATTTCATTTCTGTGGATATCCCAAGAAAGTCCTTATAATATTTGCATATGTTGAGCATTTGTTCTGGCAAAATCCATTTGGATTAGTATGCACCAATAGCAGAAACATTAACTGTCAATACAGAATGCTGCTGTGACAATCTTGTACTTGAGACTCTTTCAGACGAGTAAACTTGATTCCTTCTGCTTTCTTTCCCCACATGTGCAACTTTGGTCACTGAAATCCCCGGGCAGTGCAACCCAATTAGATTTCTAAATGGAATTAGGAAGCACCTGCTTTCCATTCATCACAGACTAGCAAATGGAATAAGTGTTCCAAGAGTTACACACTTGTCTGTAGTTGCATATGGCACTGAATCAGTTCTGCCACTGACATAGTGACAGAGGTTAAAGCTTCTGTAGGATCCAAAGCTTCTATAGGATCCTCTTTCTTGATATGGTTTTTTTGTATCTCGTGCTCATATCCTGACAGTACCCCTCTTAAACAAGGTTAAAGCTAGTCCAACACGGAAATGGTGGCTGATTTCTGAATATCCACTTTTAAGATGATAATATTTGCTGATAGTTTTTGAAAAAAGCTAAGAAGGAATGTCAGGAGAAAACACGAAAAAGTAAGGCAGGATTTGATGTACCGGCTTCTAAGTCCCTGCTGCAGAACCTTTGAACAGTTGTTCTATTTTAGGATTGTCGTTCAAACCCCCAAATACAGGTGTGTTAGGCTGACAGGTTTCACTTTGTCCTAGTATGTCTAATTGTTGGCATCATAGGTGTGTTAACCTGTTATGCAATTCCTGTGTGGTTCGAGCATGTGACCTCAACTCCAGTTCTGGTTTAACCCCAGCCAGCAACTCAGTACCACACAGTCCACCTACCCCCAGTGGGGAGGAGCATCAGAAAAAACTCATGGTTTGAGATAGGAACAGTTGAATGGTTAAAAAAAATAAAATGTAATAATACTAACAACGCCAACAATAATAATAATAACAGTAAAGAAAAGGAGAGAAATAAGCCCTAAGAGAAACAACTGATGCACAACACAATTGTTCATCACCTGATGATCAATGCTCAACCAATCCCGAAAAAGCAATTGGCCTCTTCCAACACATTCTATGGTGTGGAGAATCCCTTTGGCCAGTTCAGGTCCCCTGTCCTGGCCGTGCTGCCACCCAGATCCTTGTGCACCTCCTCACTGGCAGGGTATGAGCCACTGAACAGTCTTTGACTCAGGGTAAGCAGAGCTCAGCTACAGCCCAACCATCGGTGTGTTATCAACACTCTCACACTGAATCTGAAACACAGAACTGTACCTGCTACCTACAAGAAAATTAACTCTATCCCACCTGAACACAGGAGGACATTTCCTCGAAGGAGCTCATGTTGTCACTGCAATTTATTTGAGACTAGTTTATGAAAAAATTCTTGCATTTCCATTTTCTTTGTGGTTACTTTGGTTCAGTGAGACTGCCCAAAGAGATCAAATTGTTGGGAATTTGGGTTTTTGAAGCAATTTTTCTGAAATCAGTCTTTTATTTTTAGTTATAAATAGAGCAGTTCTTTGGTACTTTCTCAGTATAGTGGTATCTCAGTAAAACTGTATTTGTACCTTTGCTTTATCTGGGTTTTTTTGTTGGTTTTTTTTTAGTATTCTTATAGTGATAGTGATGGATCCATCTCTGGAGAAATTGAAGTAGATCTTCTACGATATAGAGAGAGATACATGCTTCTGAGTGTCTGAACATCAAGTCTGTTTTTCTGTATCAGAATAATCACTCAGACCTTCTAATTCCATCATGCCTTGAAGAAATCAGTCCTTGGTGACTTTTTCATGGTTACCAGTCAGTGCTGGTATTACAATGAGACAAGTGGCCTGAAACCTGTAATGAGTTTGGACTAGGAGACAAAAGGACAAGCTATTACTTCACCAATGAAACCAAAATTCAGGCAGATAAATGTGAAATATGTAGTGTTTAGGCTTTTTTGCATTTATTATTTATTTGGTTGATCTATTTCCAAGGATAGTTTGATAGGCTCTGAGATGGAATCTTCCATTTTTCATTGTCTAGTCTTAATACAAACTTTTATTAGAGCTCACGTATTAAATACGGATAAAAGGAACTTCATGCAGTAAAGTTGATTCAAAGATTACATTATTTTATAGCTTCAAAAAAAGATCCATTAATAAGATGTCCGTATTAAACTGTGCGGTATCTGCTATATGGTCAGATTAGATATAATCTGAAACTGGTTGGAGTAATTTTAGACAGATGGTTTTGCTCTTTTGAAGGCCATTTGTGGTACATGGAAATGTTATGCTGAGCAATGAATTCTGCATGATATTTCTTCACCTGGTACTCTTCATAAAGGGCAGTGCTCATGGCTGTGCTGCTGAGTGGTGTCCTTTCCTGCTGCCCTTTGCTCTCAAACAGCAGTAGTGTGTGCCATCCCCCCCATGGTTACCAATTGTCTCCTCTCTTTTTGTAGGGGACAGGCTCTGTGCAGAGAGGCCACCACAGTCAGTCTCTGCTCTCCTTGCCCATGGAAGGGAGTAAGGTCTTTGATCTTGCAAAGGTCTTTGATCCTCTTGTCTGGCACCTATCCCATGAAGAAAGAAGCCGGATCTCGCAGCAGGCTTATCCTCTGCTGTGAAGGATGGGCCCAGGGATGGATTATAAAGGACCAGTTTTGTGATCCAACCCCAATGCCATTCTTCCACTGGGGGATTGAGGCATCCCATCTGTGCCAACAACCCACTCTGAAGCCACACAGAAGACTTCACCTCTCAGAGGGGGCCAATTATGAGCCGACCTGCTGATTAAATACCGCACAAAAATGTTACGAATTGAACCAGCTGTTTTTCTTGAGGACACTGGCACTTTCTAGGCAACAAAAAAGAAGCTCTGATTTGCATAGTAGAGATGCAGTGAGCTTTGAAAGGGACTCACAGAATCAGATTACTCTGAGTTAGAAGAGACCCAGAAGGAAACCAACTCTTAAGTGAATGGCCCATACAGGGAGAAAGAGTGCATGAAAGCAGAAAACCTTTGAGGGAGTGAACCTTGAGGTTATCATGGTAGCAGTCACGTGGGGGTAACAGACTTGATCTACTCTGAACAAAGTTAGCAATGAAAAAGCAAGGATGTCTGGCTTACATGGACCTACCCCTCCTATCTAGAAATATTCACATGGTGCACGGTCACCCTCGTTTAAATGACTGCATTCATATGACCAACCCACTTTGTTCCTTCATTCCTCTTAGTTGTATCAAACTAATTCCTGTCCTTAAGTACCAAAATCAGAATTTGGTGTTTAAATGGATGGCAGCTTGAGGGCTGGTATTGGCTTGTTGCAGCTGCCTCCCTGCACCTGCAGTGGTTTGAGGCCTCCAGGCCACTACTGAACTTGTATAAACCAAGCCTCTGAAAGAACGGGGAGAGGGAGATTTTATCTCTTCTCTATGAGGACATACTTTTCAGAAATATATCCAGGAAGACTTAGAGGAAAAAAAGCCCCAAGCAACAAAATAAAAGGGACTGAGCGACCTGTGTTGTACAATCGACCATTCTCCTTGTCTATTTGTTTTTCATTTTCTTTCAGCAGTGTGATTAACCTCACCTCTTTGTGTTCAGCAGCTGAGAAAAATGCATGCTGCTATATTCAGAAGCACCCACTCATTCCTTACAGCTTTTATGACAAAGCTGTCCCTCCACATGTCCATGTTGGCCTCTGACCCTACATGTTTACTCAAGTAAACATGCCAGATGGAAGAAAAAAGTGGTAGGGTAAAGAACAATTCTCTGGAGGCCAGGAGTCATGAAATCCTCCTTCACAAACTAGACTTAAAAGCAACAATTTCAAGAAATGCCTTAGAGCAAGTTCACAGCTAGAGTAAAAGGGAGAACGAGAAAAAAATGAGCAAAAAATCCCCAAACCAATTCTCTCATTACATATTTTGTTTTCTGTACCACCAGTTACATTAGTAGGAAAAACAAATAAAAATATGAGCGATCATTAGGAAAGACAGACAGATGGAAGGAATTTTTAGGCAGAGAGGTGGAGGCGGGCTTGTGTTTGGAAATGAACGTTAAAATCTGGTGCTTAAATATTTCAATGACCCCTGCAATATTTCCCACATCACTGTCTCTCCACAGGGGCACTGTCAAAAGACAAGAAGTTAAGTTGCTGCTGTTACTACTGAGCCTGTCACTCTTCCTTGCACAGAGGTAAAAAGTTCAGATCAGGGGACACCTACGTGGGGCCACTGCCTGCTACTAGTGATCACATCACAGTCACAGGCACTGCAGAAAAGAATAATGCACAGAACAAGAGCAGCAAAGTTCAAGGAGTGAGAGGCACCTCCAGTTAGCCTATTTGACATGGCAGGAGGAGGCCAACGCATTTTATGATGTACTCTTCAGCCCCTGCTAGTCAGCAGCCCTAGCACAAGATATTACTTTCAGCAACAGAAAAGGCTTCCCTGACGTCCATTAGTTGTCATCCCAGCAGCTTTGTTCTTGCTGTGGTTTGGTGGGCAAGGTGGAAGTGTTTTCAATTTGTTAAGCTTTTTGATTTTGTCCCAAAGGGGAGGCTGAGTTACCTCCTCAGACTGCTTCTTGTTTGCAGTTTTGGCTTCAAATCATGTGCGTTTATCACCATTTGGATGACCAGTGCTGCATTCAGGCTGAGACATGGGGCCATCCATTCCAGGTCCAAGCGATGATTTGGTTACCTAGCTGTACAAAAAGGTGCCTTAAAATAAGTCTTGCTGTGGCATCCTTCTTTTCTGAAGTATTATGGGCAGCCTGACCCATGAATGAAGGTCAACACATGATTTGAACGCAGCCTTTATAACTCGTTCTCTGAAACAGTTTTGTTTTTTTTTTTTGTTGGCCCCAAAGGACTTGACAGTGCACAGATAAGTGGCCATTGATTTTTCTTTTGCTTTGCAGGAGTGTGCAGAGAGGAACAGCCTTCCCAAGGCCAAACTACAAGCCTTTCAGTAACTCAGCTGTTCTTCTCCGAAATGCCTGTCCTGGAAAGCCCCAGGGAGGAAGGGGAGGCTACACAGGGATGCAGACTGCTCTTTACATAACTGGCCATAGGCTACTACCCCCGGTTCATGTGCAGCTCATCTTAGGCCCTCCTACTGCCATCTTTTTTCCTGATGCCTTGTTCAGTAATTTTAAACTGCCTCACTTCTACCACCTAGCTATCTTTGTTCCAGAGATAGCTATGAATATGACAAGATCAGAGCACCTTGTCCTACAACTAATCTATATACCTACTTGCAGTTCACCTCTTTTCCCTGAAACAATATCATTAAGACCTCTTGAGGATCTGGCCCACAAATATATTGTTTCAAAAAACAACTTCACTGGCAAGATCGAAAAAGTAAGGAAAGGACCACCCACAGTAATGCCTTTAAACTTTCTGTATGCACTGAACACCCTCCATATGTTGGATTTCCTTGGTTTAGCTCTGTTAAAAGAACGTGGAAATGCATTTGGAGTAGTGGCTTTATTTCTTCTCCATTTTCTGTACATAAGGCCCCAAACTGCAGTCAACCTCTATTCTTAATTGATTGCATAATGCAGCCTGCCTGCTTCTGAGCTTTTAAGATGCACTTGAGATATGCTTTCAAGTTTTCCTCACAATTAGAAAGGTTAGAAGCTTGCCTTTTTGAAAAAAACCCAACAGCATCAGGTATCATGGGACTTTAAATAGAAATGTAACACTGCCAATACTCTGGCACTCCAAACCCCATCTGAACACTAGAGCAGCACTGCCTGCTGGCATTAGTGGAGCTCTGACAGAGGAGCACTGGGGCCATGACACAGCCTTGACTCCAGGGTGAGGGTCAGGATCCATTAACCCTTTATGATAAGTCAGCCACTCTTTTTCTGGAGACAGAAAAACATGTAAGTTACTGCAGTCAGGCAACAGTGACCAACCCTCACTGTGGCGTCTGACTTTCTCTTGAAACTAAAGGGAATGTGAGCAAATGATCTTTTCACAGCACATGGAATAATGATGTTAAGGGAAAGGTCTTCCAGGACAAGTATTTTAGCATGAAGGATGAAAGTTTATGTCCTGTTGCTAATTTGCATGTACCGTGTCTCTTTTGGTGCTGCATTTTTTATATTTTTTTGTAAGCAAATGAAAATGTAAACCACCATACAACTTATTGTTTTATTGGACATGAAACTTCTCATTTAGCCTGTGCTGAAGAGTATTTCTGGTTACCTGGCCACCAGTCAAAATCTATTATTAGGAATTTATTACTCCATTAGCTACAACAGGACAAAGCATCAGTGTACAAAGCATTCCAGTGCTGCATTTCCTCTTGAAATGTAAGTGGTTTGCTGGTGAATCTCCATTTCTTCTTAGTTCTTACCTGTACATGCAGAAGCAGAACTCAGTAGTGGCTGCCCAGTGGTTCTGGGTGGTTTAAAAGGGTTACCTGGGTGGTGCAGGTTAATATGAGATGAAGGAATTGCTCAGGGTCTCTGCAGAGGAGGTATCTTCAGGAGGCTGCTGCTGGATGAACTGTACCTCTCTTTACATGTTTTCAGGCCATTTATGCTGGCAGAGCTGTGCTGGCCTGTGCACAGAGATGTGACTAGCTAAGATGATGAGAATTCAGTTCTCCAGACAAGAACTCTGAAGCCATTGAGACGATCTTGCTTAGCAGAGCAGGGACTCTGAGCTTTTCTCTGCGAGATGCTGCAAGGTGTGGGAGTGGGACACGTGAATAGCAGTGAGGGATAGAGTGTGTGTGGGAAGCTAGATTTGTGTTCGATTGATTGGGAGGATCAGTAACATGATTTTATTCAAATATTGCAATAAAAACTAAAATTGCTATCCCAGCATTGCTCTTGTTATCCCTGGGCTAGAAGCTATCATCCTCCTAGGAGAAGTGAATCTCATAAGAATATATGAAACCAAATACAGTTGGAAGTAAAAATCCTGATAAAAATAGAACCATCATGGGTATTTTACAATATTGCAGAAAACACTAATCAAGCTAAAATAAGGTGTTTGGAAACTCAAATGTTTCCCTTGTGGGAGAGGTGCCCAAATTACTCAGCCTTACAACCCTCATACCTAAAATTACTGATGAAATCCTCATAATAATATTAATAATTGATATGCCATAATAGCTCTGTATCTTAAAACATTTGGATGAGATTGACACAGATGGCTGTGACTAGGGAATGCTCAATGCTGCTAGAGCCCAATGGTTGTTGGCTAAATAGAAACATCACTTCTGTGTGTCCCAGTACTTCTAAGCAGCCAAATATAATGAATAAATCACTTTTCTACTGTATATTCAGCTCTATTTGGATCAAGTTTATTTGCAGAATTTATGGCTTCAGTTCAGTGTCCATTTATGAGCAATTAATAGAAGCTTTATGGTCTATAGACATTCTAATAACAAAAAGTTGCTTAGAAATAGAGCTGGTAAAAAGAAATAGAGAGGTAAAATAATATCCATAGATGACTTACCTGCATTTTTTTCCCTCCTGTCAATGTTTGAATAAATTCTGGTTCTTGAAAAATTGCAAAGAAGTATTTTAAATTATGGTACCCCATGGTTCTTCTAGTAATCTGAAAGTTGTAGGACTGATCTTGCAGGACTGGAAACTGCTACTTGATCTGCACATATTGTTAGCATAGGGTGTTTTTACATACAGTTCGTATTTTTACTATTGATGTTTTTACTGTTTATGTCATTCAGGTTAATATTTTGGGCCTTTGACCTTCTAGATTGTTGTTTGATGTGTGATGGCTCAACCCTTGCAAGGTTTTGGTACCTCCCTGAAACTGTTGGGTCAACAATTGGAGTATGTTTAGAAATTGCTGTTTTATTCCTTCTGCTTTATACACAACCATACCACAGAAACTAAGAGCACAGCTAAGACCATTTTACCTCCTCGTTCTTATCAACCTCTTTGAAATACAGAGAGGGAAGGGATGCGATCCCTTTATACACTGCCAACAATACAGGTTGCTGGCAGCAGGCAGGAGTTGCACAGTGCACCTGCCTTTCGTACGCTGGTCATGTCTGAACAGAATTGATAAATTTTTTTGGTACTTTTCCAGCAAAGCATCTTTAGAAACACAGAATTGATCAGTATAGCTCTGCATGGTGCACCGCTGTAGCTGTTTTGGTTGGAAGAAGAGAAGAGGGGAGGGAGCAATATGTTTCAGTTTTACTCACCACGGAGATTGGGGGACTGCAGATTGCTACAGAAGAAACAGAAGATGAAGAATCCATATTTTGGTGCTATCCCAAGCTTGACTGTGTTCTCTGCTGATTTTTATTTCTGCAAATGCTCCTAATCTGTGCTTTATGTTTCCCATCTGACTTTCTTTTGACACTACGACCTGCACAAATAGTGACATTTAAAATAAAAAAAAAGGCTGTAATGTGTTTTAATGCTATCCAAATCCTGGTGAAAGATGGACTAACTGCTTGTTTTCAGGTTTTCTTTCACAAACACGGAAGTCAGAGACTTGGGGAAATGATATGCCTCATTCCCTCTTCAGAGAGTGTATAGATTATTATGTAAATTCTCACATAAATGATACAGAACTCACAGTGAAAAGAAGTTGGAGAAAAAACTGGAGAGACAAGAATAAAGTTACTGAAAAACAGTTATGTTAACCTGTAGCAGGGTTTTCAACTAAGTCAATGGTATGTCACAAGTAACAGCATTTAAGGGGGGTGGCAAATCCAGCAGTATGAGAATAGACACTTTATCACTGTCTATTTACTATTTCCCCCAGGAACATGTACAGACAAACACAGATGGAGGCAATCACAATAAGTCAGATATGTCCATTTTTTTTGTGTGCTATAAGCTTTTTTTTTTTATGGATGGTTTGAGGCATGTTTCACCATCTCTGTAAGAATGGTTATTAGGTCTTCGCAAACCTTTTTATCATGGCAAAGAATATGGCTCTAAAATATGTATTTTGGCTCACAGCCTAAATTCATCAGAGGCTCCTCAAATCACTATTTGGTCCATGTGCACAAAAGCACATCATCGCTTTTCAGTGGATAAACTCCAGTGACACATTTGTGTAGAAGATATATCTGCTGGTGAAGCCTTCATGTGTATTTTGTTATAGAATCAGAAAAAGCCCTTTTGGAAAAGACCTTTCAAGGTGCTGTCATTCATCTCTTTCTGCAAGAGAGATCCAAGGCAAGATTCTGCAATATAGATTGCACTGATATAGATTGCAGATCCTCCATACCACCTAGTCGTGTGCTTTAGTATCTCTAATCACTAAATGTTTTCCTGATGCCAGGCTTCAATCATCCATTGCAGTCCAAGCCTATTGCTTCATGTCTCTACAAGAGAGGAGATATGTGTTTCCTTTTTTTTCTCTTACAGCTTATTTCTGTGTATTTTCCTTAAGAAATATTTGCCTCTGTTTTTGCTTCTGTAAACCAAACATTTCTCCTTCCTTCCTTCCTGCCTTCCTTCCTGCCTGCCTGCCTTCCTGCCTTCCCATCTTCCTGTCTTCCTCTCTCCCTCCCTTCCTCTCCTACCTCAAGTTTTCTAGAACTGCCATCACTTTTCTCTGGATCCTCTCCATTTGATAAATATATTCTGTGGACTCTGCTCTTGTTGAGACCCTGCCATTTCTTAGAAGAGGGGAAAGATTGCTTTACACATCTTACTACTAATTTCCTCATCTTTCTGTATATATTTCTTTGATATTTGTCCCTTTTTCTGAAGCAGCACATCATTGTTGACCTATTATTCAATTTGCAATTTACTTCCGTGTTTTCTTCAGCAGATCTGTTTAATCAGATCTTCCCTATCTGCCAGCTGCAGGATTGATTATTCTTGTCCAGGTGTAAAATTTGCTTTCGTTTTAGGCCATCAGATCTATTCTCCAATTTTTCATAATTTTGATTTCTAATTCTGTGTTGTTCGATGTGTGTGTAGTTCTTCTGAGATCCGTGAATTTAATAAGCACATTTTTAATTTTAAAAAATGGAATAACATCATAGATACACCTGCAGAATATTCAATTCTTCCTTCACATTTTATAGTACACCAGTGATAGCCACATATCTCCAGTTTGTCTGAACGTTTTACTTGTTTACTGTATTTTCGTAGTAACCATGACTTTCTTATTTGTTCCTAGAAAGACCTCATGTCAAGAAAGGCTCCCAGAAAGGTCTCACATTTTTGAGGTGTCATGGTTTAAGAACAGATGGCAATTAAGTGCCATGCAGCTGCTTGCTTAGCGCTTCTCTCCCACCCAGTGGGATGGGGAGGAGAATCAAAAGTTAAACTTGTAGGTTGGGATAAGAACAGTTTGATTATCAAAACCAAAGTAAAATACAGTATTAATGGTAAATTATAGTAATGATGATGATAAAAATGCAAAGATAAAAAGGAAGCAAGTGATACACAATACAACTGCTTGTCACCTGCTGACTGATGCCAGACTCCCCTTCCCAAACGCAGGTTGGCCACGCTTTTGGATAATTCTCTTTAGTTTATGTACTGGGCATAACATTCGGTGATGTGGGATATCCCTTTGGTCAGTTCAACTCACCTGTCCCAGGTATGGTTCCTTACAGTTTGTTTTGCACACCTCCTCACTGGCAGAGCATGAGACAATAAAGCTTCCATCGAGTCTTTGACTTAGAATAAACACAACAGCAAAAAATAAACCATCAGTATGTAAACATCATTCTCATTCTTCATCCAAAGCACAGCTCTGTAACAGCTACTGAGAAGAAAGTAACTCCACTTTATCTGAAACCAGGACACAAAGGTAATAACGGACACCTATATTTCCTTGTGTATCTATGAGGGATATTCCTCTACAATAATAGAAAAGAAAATCTGTTTTCAACATATGCACACTGGATGTTGTTCATATCTTTGTTTCCCTCTAGCTGCTTTATTTGAAGTTAAGTTTGTGTTTGATTATTTTTTTCAAAAATTTTTCAAGAATGCAAGTAAAACTGAAATTCTCTGGCTTCTCTTTTCCTCTTACACCTATTAGTAATGATAAACATTTTATCTGCTCTTTTTCAATCCTTTGAAATCTTTCTTTTCCTCCATGGGTTCTTAAAAATTACCAAATCAATAGATAATCTGAAAATATCTTTTTCATTTGGACCAGAAAATTTGTAAACATATTTTATTTAAACCTTGTCCGACATATTCTTAGTGTGTTGTTCCTTTATGCTTTGTCACTGGTATTGATGCTGACAGGAAAATTATGATAGCTAAACTATAAAGTGAAACTATGCTTCAAAAGACACTAATAATGACTTTAATGAAGTTAAAGAGAAGAAAAATAAGAAAAATATAGAAGAAATATACAAGAAGAATTCATCAAATGAAAAACCAGCTATGGCGATCTGCTGGTAACACTCAAGAATTCTTCCAAATTGTTAATTTCTTCACTAAAACCTCTCAGTATATTTAGGTCTTGGCTTAATGAGTAATGTATCCTCTCATTAAGAATTCATAGAGTCATAAAATTATTAAGGTTGAAAAAGACCTTTAAGATCATCAAGTCTAATCGTTAATCCAGCATGTTACCACAAAACCCCATCCCCAAAATGTATGTGTTGTCCCTTAATCTTCTTGTAGTGATTTTTCTTATATAACTGATCCTCTGATTGTGATTTGAAATTAGTTAAGATATATATTACCTTTAATAAGAATAAAAGAAAATAATGCTTAATATCAGGATGCTTTTCATAGGTAATTCAATCCAAAAAGAGTGACATTTCAAAGCCTTTGAGTTAATGCTGACAATTTTTAGAGCCAGAGTTTTTACAGGGACCATTAAGTATACTGTAAATTTCTAATCTTGAATGTAATACAATCATTTTTCTGAAGTTCATAGATGGAACAGTGTGCTTGTAAAACAACGTACTTGGATTTTTTCTTGGTCTCTGGATTGCTACAGATAGGTGGCCTATTTATTTTGGAGGCCTAAAGCCAAATTGTTATCAGCAGTGAATAATTTTAAGCTGGAATGATCATTCCATAGAATGTAACAAACGGAAGCAAAAGCCACAGCACATTTTTTATTAGAATTTGGAAAGTTTACATTTTCTTCTCATTTTTGATTGCCTGTCCCCTTTCATTTATTCACTTTGAGAACCAGAGCAGAACCTATGAGTGGTAAGGAGACACAGAGTATTTTCAATGCAGTGCTTTGTCAGAATTAATGCAAGAGAATGGTCTTCATGCCATGCCTAAGAATGATTATGCTTCATTATACAGAACTACTTCTCTAAACCATTCCTTGAAGGAATTTTATCACTTGTGGACATGGGTTTTTTTGGTTTTTTTTTTTTGTTTTATAAATATCTGCTCTTGTGACACCCCACCTGGAACACTGCACCTAGCTCTGGGTGGGGCCCACAACAAAGGAAAGATGTGGACCTGTTGGAGCAAATCAGGAGAAGACACCCTAAGTTGATCCCAGGGCTGGAGCACCTCTCCTATGGAGACAGGCTGAGACAGTTGAGGCTGTTCAGCTTAGAGAAAATGAGACTCCAAGGAAGGGGCCTTGCAAGAAGGCTGGAGAGGGACTTTTCACAAGGGTGTGTAGCAATAGGACAAGGGGAAATGGCCTTAAGCTGAAGAAGGGCAGATTTAGACTAGTTATTAGGAAATTTTTTTTTCCTGTGAGGGTGGTAAGGCATTGCAACAGGTTGCCAAGAGAGACTGTGGATTCCCTTTCCTGCAGTTGTTCAAGACCAAGCTGGATGGGGCTCTGAGTAACCCGGTCTAGTGACATGTTTCTATATAAGGCAATTCATCCTTTGCACCAGCTGAAAATAAAATGATTCTATATTAGGTGCTAAAGGGCAATAGGGCTTCTCTCTGTGAGAGAGTGTATTAAATTTTACCTTGTGCTGTGATGAAGATCTGTGTAAATAGGTCTTTTTTTCTTCCCAGAAGAAATTATTTAGTAGAACAAACTATATCTGTATGAGGCTGTAAACCTTCACACAAACCCAGACCCTTTCCACCTGGATCATTGATTTTCAGTTTCTGCTGTACAAAAAGCAGCTCAATTTGTCTCACTCATTCTTCAAGGACAGACAGCAGAAGGTCTGCCAGCAAAGGCACTCTTCAGACTCGGTACCAGTGAGCCACAGGGAACCCCCAAACCTTTTCCACTGCAGAAGTGAGCGGTGTCCCCTCTTCACTTTCTTTGTGTAACAGTTGTTACAAACTTCTTATCCCAGCCCGTAAGCTTTACCCTCTGTGCCTCCAAATCTCCTCTCCATCCTGTTTGGGGGGGGTAGAGGGTAGGTGAGTGAGCTGCCTGTGTTTTGGAGTGTTTCGGTGTGAACACTATACTGGGGAAAACTATTCCTAAACCACAAGAGTTGGATTCCGTGATTCCTATGGGTCCCTTCCACCTCCAGGTATTCTACAATCATATGAGAAAAAAAATCCTGGTGTATGTTCATTAAGGAAGCCCCCCAATTATTATAAGGAAACCTTGGTTTTCCCAGCAGAGGAATATGTAGTTGTGTTGGAAGAAAACAAGTAAGTATGACTTTTGTTTTCTTACTTCTTGGAAAATGCCTAACTTGCTCTGAAATTAAAATACAAAAATAAAACAATTCTTTTGGCAAGTCATAAGCCTTTATGCTAGACCAAATTGAATAAATGCCAACAGCTCACATATGCATCCATATCTACCTCTATCTCTAACTATATCTATATCTATATATCTATATCTATCTATATCTATCTCTATCTCTATCTCTATCTCTATCTCTATCTCTATCTCTATCTCTATCTCTATCTCTATCTCTATCTCTATCTCTATCTCTATCTCTATCTCTATCTCTATCTCTATCTCTATCTCTATCTCTATCTCTATCTCTATCTCTATCTCTATCTCTATCTCTATCTCTATCTCTATCTCTATCTCTATCTCTATCTCTATCTCTATCTCTATCTCTATCTCTATCTCTATCTCTATATCTATATCTATATCTATCTGTAGCTCCAATGAAAGTGTTTCTTGTAGCAACATAGTATTTTAAGAATTCGCATTATTAACTTTGATTTTCTGTAACTTAGCAGAGTAACATTTCTCCTGTTACAGAATCAGAGAAATTGAAAAATTAATTCCTTTCCCTTCTATCTTATTCCCTCTAAGTAAGAAACAGGAAGTAAAAGGTACCTAGAATGTGGGCAAGCGGTAAAGAAGAGTAGATATTTTAATTACCCTGAAAAACTTAAATGGTCAAATATGAGCAGGAAGAAGGATGAAAAGGACAAAAGGTAGTTGTTTAGTAGGAAAGGCACTTTCCTTTTCTATAATTTTTCCTAAAAATTCTTTTGGTTTTGTCTATTCTCCTCATGAGGCTTTCCTGAGAACTAGCAAAATTCTTTATAAAGTCAGTACAAGTTTTATTCATGATACAACACAGTAGAACTCTAACAAAGGGACAGAATCCTCACTCTTAATTGCCCTAGTAAGTGCAGAACACAACTGTCTGATAGAGTTGTTCAATTTCCTGTGGAAATTGTCGACTGTATTGGACAAATTCTACCTAGTGGATTTTCATTTTCGTGGGAGATTTTTCATGATCCATTCTTGTATACAAATTCACTTTTAGTTACAACTTTTTATTTTTCTGCCTAATCAGAGGTCACTCATTTCATTGAAATACTAGGGTTTTTCTAGGCATAAGCAATACAGCAGTTTGTACTATAATTTTCTTAGATTTGTCTCTTTTCTACAAAATGTCTGTGATTTTATACTATTTCTTTGTTTGGCCTCATTCGTACTGCTATTTGTTCAATTTTCATTGAATTCTGCAAGCAATTTTTTTCATGGTACCTACAGGGCAAATTCTATGAAAAAAAGGGAATGACATACCATCTTAAATGTTAGTGATAAGGATTATTTTGTGTCTCTTTCCAAGATCTTTTTGAAATCAGAGGGATATAAATTGATAATGATCTACAGAGGTTTTAGTAATATTCAAAAATTTCTTGATAGCGTTACTACAGCTGTGTGTATCACCTACACAGGAGCATAAGTTGTCTGTCTGTGCAAAGACATTTGCTTTTCCTTACCTCTCTTTTAATGTCATTTCTGGTCAAGAGCTATTAGAATCTCCTGATCATTGTTCTTTTTTTGTTTGTGTTTTTCTGGGGTTTGTTGAACGGGGCTCGTGACCTATTTCCTCCAATAAATTGGCCAGAAGATACGTGCCTAGGCCACAAAAATTGGGATCCCCTTTTCCAGTGAACTGGCCCTTTGACAGCAGTGGGGCTAAAAGGCAAGCGGTCTGGGACTACCCTGTCACTTCTTGGCACGATGATGTCTAAGTCACCAGATGATGCATGTTAGTTTTATAATTTAAGGGATGAAGCTACCACAAGAGCAGATGGTTTAATATTAACTCGCCTTGGTCATATTAAAGTTGGGTAAGTATATTCTTGACGACATCATCAAAATCTTTTAACAATGGCATAGAATTCATTTTTAGAGTAGCTTGAATTAATGAGATTTGTTATTGGAAAAAATTTAGCTTGGGGTATATTTAATTGAGTTATTTTTATTCTAAAAAAAGTCAACAAAAATATTATTAATTTTCATGTGAATCTGAGTCTTACATCTGCTCTTTTGGAGCCTAGCATTGCATAATGCTACTGAACTTTCATATGAAGAAATTTGCAAAAGATCAAATCATGTAACTTTACTTTTTGCTTTCACTTGATTAGGAAGGGCTTTTGCATTCTAAAGACGATGTTTGTAATGGAAAAAGGGGAATGGACTAAATACACACAGTAATTGTTATTGTACAAGTCACCTTAAACCGTTGCTCTCTATGGTTTGCAGGACTGTCAAAGCAAGCACACGAGGAAAACAACAAATAGTTGCCTTGCTATGCTTTCTGCAATGACATTTAGCAGTACCGAAAAATCAATGTCCTTTCTAGCAATGTTACAAGAAGAGAAGCAGAGATTGAGAATTCAAATGGCAAACAGCCAGTCTTCCTGCTTCCGAATTTTATGTTGATTATTTACATAAGATATTGCTGTAGTGTTCACCCTTCTGAGTCTATAACTGCGTATCTGGGGAAACAGATTATTCTTCATCTGCCTACCACAGGGCTATGACATCTTTTCCCACAGTATATGGTGTTATGGGCTGCCATCATGGACAAGATATTGGGCCCAAAGGACAGGTCTTGTGTGAAATTGAACTTTTGAGAGGATGTGCACAAAAGAGGTGATGTTTGGCATGACAAATGTTACTGCAAGTATTCCTCTGTAGAATCTTTCTTAGGTGAAGTGTAATAACAGTGTTTACTCCTCATGACTTTGAGTATACACAAATTTTCTTTTTCCCCACAGTGAAAGCAACAGTTTGCTTCTACTTTTTGTCCAGGTGCCAGTTTTTACTGGGCTGCTCGTTTAGTGGTTGAATTCCCAGTCTGTGTCAATTGTTTCCATTGAATTTTATGCAGATTTAAAAACAAAAACCCTCTGCACATCTATTTTCTCTTAAATTGATAGAAAATGCACATCTGTCCATACAACTGGGACAGATGTTATTAAACATCAGAAAACATCAGAAAAGTTCTCACATTTAAAACTGGAGAAATACTTTTAAAACTCTCTGTAATGTGTTTTTTTGATTACCAGAGATTAGCTGACACTAGTACTGGCTTCTTGTAGATAGCCGTACTATATCAGCATTTATTACTTAACTACATTTGCTGATGTTCCACGGGAAACAGCAAAACAGTGGTCTTGAGCACGTATCAGTTTCAGTAACTAGAGTGCACAAAGTACTGTGTGTATGTGCATGCATACATACAGATACATATGAAGTCCATACATTTCTCATGGTATTGATGACTGCTGGTATCTCCAAGTGTCCTGATTTTTGCAGACAGGTTTTCAGACCTCTCAGTTTCTGAAGAGTTGACTGCACAGGGTTAGGTGAAAAATTCTATGGCTAAACTTGGGAATTTTGGAAACAAACGGTCAGAAAATATGTGTATATCAATTTATTTTTTTTCTTCTACCATTTATACATAAAGGTATCCTGCTTTTGAAGACAGTGTAATTCTATTTTATATTTCTTCAAGTGTTCTTGTCTGATTGACACAGCTTCAGGGATATCTGTTCAAGGCAGTCTCTGTGTGATACTGCATCAGACACTGCTTTCAAACAGTGCCTACCTATTGTTCATTCTGAGTGAAAAGTAAAAACGCCAGCATGAAATAGAGAACATTCTTTGCTCACCGCTGCAAAATTAGAATCGTAGAATCATTAAGGCTGGAAAAGACCTTTGAGATGATTCAGTTCAACCATTAACGTAGCACCACCATGTTCACAGTTAAACCACCCTTTCTGGTAATAGCACCCTGCTGAGTGCACACCAGAGTCGAGCTCCTTCCAAAGGGGGGGTGACCACTGACTTCCATACACCTTTCATCGGAATTCACCCCCCACTAAGAACCCACAGACTAGAAGAAATCAGAGACTGTAAACCAAATTTTAAAACAAGTCTCCTTTTGTATTGTTCCACAGTTTTTTGTGTTGTAGCCACTCTGATTCCCATTGTAGATGTCTCCTTTTTTTTAAATAAATGATGCTACCACAAGAAAGGCTGTTGGTCAGCAGGATATTTACAGGGAAAACTTGTAAATCTCCAGTACTTTTCTTTCTCTTTAATAGTCCAAGCACAGTGAAATGTGTCAATAAAATCTAGCTGAAGTACTGTGAATCATTCTCTTTTTTCTGCAGCAGTCAAAACACTGTCAATACTGATGTGAGATGACATCAAAACATGTTGGAAAGCCTTGTGAATACCAATATCTTCAGACAAGGGGGCTCTTTAAAAAGAAGTTTCTATCAAAAATCCAATTTGAACTCTTCCTTTTGCTTTGAATTATACAGAAGACATCTTTGAAGAACATGACCTGCTTTACATCATTCAAAGGCATAATACAAGAGAAATTTTTTCTTTTTGTCTGACTCTATGGGAGATGTTGTACATCTTCAGCGCAGGTGACCTGGTACTGCTACAGGAGATGACACATAAATGGAGTGACATCATTCACAACTGGTGATTAAATACTTCCTAGGGACTCACAAAATAGTTCTGCAGAAAACGAAAATGGAAACTAGGCGATAATTGGAGCTTTCACGCTCCCCTACTCTGAGTTCACTTTTTCCCTTAAGGTGGTATTCCTCCATCTAGTCTTTGCACAGTAGATTAATTGTGCCGGTTTTTGTTAGTATCCATGATTTAAATGATTGATTTATGCCTAAACAAGTTAAATCATGCTATTTGTCAGAAGAATACGTATTACATCTTACTCTTTAAGAGGTCTTTCATCCCAGGACACTTTATAGTAACGCTTTGAGGATGATAACCTAGTACACCCATGTATTTTTATGATAACCTGGTTATCATAGCCAGGTAACCTGGGAGCAGAATAGAGCGAGGACAGTGACGAATATGGATAGCAGATGTCCTGACCCTTGGCCACTGTTTCTGGCCATGAGATTCAGACACTTAATGGTTTTCTGTGGACAGCAAATGTCTTGTCACACCTGTGACCTGAAAACAGCATTAATTGCAGAGTGTCTGAGAGAAAATGTTATGCCTTACAGGTAAAAGGAAAACAGATATCCTAATAAAAAGAAAATAGTTGCAGCATCTTTCCTGTGGTTAGTATTTCTGCATTTTGAACTTTACAAGAAGAGTGGCATTGGTTTTTGGCTTATTCTTAACTGCAGGTAGTTGTGATATGCAATGGAAATGTGCAGTAACAAAAAAAGTGTCAGATCTTTATTTTCCTATTAATTAAGGTTTCTCTATATTTCAAATTGCTTATTTGAGGTATGATAAACTTCCACCTGAACATGAGAGAAAAGTTAATCCCTCCACAGTGATCTTTGGTATACCAAACCTATGCTTCCAGTATAAATCTTCTTTGAGTACTACCTGTTTACATTAATGTATTCTATGTTGTATTTTAAGTCATAGATTTCCTGTCAGCAGTTCTTCGTATTTGTGGTGTGTAATAGGTTGAGCTGTAAGTAGAATGCTGTGCCTGGTGCTGTCTATGCTGACTTGCTGAATATTTTTAGACCACACAAACATGTAAAAGTATGCTTTTTCCTCTAATTGCAGCTCAGTATTGCAGCTTTGAAGGAATAACTGCATTGCTCAGGGAGTTAGTCACAATAATATCAAGAAAAAGATGAACACCCATCAATATGGTTTGAGACACTCCATGAAGGAAAGAGGGGTGTATGGGATTTATTTACTTGTTAAAGAAATGTGACACAGAAGGAAATATGACAGCATAACCTTTCCGTCACTCAGCTCAGGTCTCAGATCTGCTTTTGAAGGAAGATGGAGAGGCAGAGCATAAAGAAGAAAGACTTTTGTATTTCTATGAAAATGAGGAAAGGCAGAGTGATTGTTTCCATGACCACTGCCCACCTGTCTGCAGTCATTCTGACAGAAGTCTTGCATGAAAAAATTAAATCCTTTGGGATGCCCTTTCCTAGGCTTCATCTTGTGCCTCTGTGAACACGAATTCATTATGCAGTTCTGTTAACAGTTTCTGAATTTTTGGCTGCTTTGGTGGGCACATACCATTGCCTTTCTCATTTGGTCAGCAGAAGATGTGGGATCCCTTATACCTTCATCCCATAGATCTATCTTCACACACAATTAGAGATCAAGGTAGCTTTTCTAGTTATAAGGCACTTTTAATACACATGAAATTGGAAAAACTCTGAATTCTAGAAGGTGCTGTAAGTCATTAATTATGGGGTTTGAATACATATAGAAATACCTGAGATTCAAACTCAGTTTTTCATGTATATTTTCAAGGTAAATAGCATTTGATTTGTTTTTTCTACTTAATTTTAATTGATTTGATTATCTTTTATCCTACTTCTATGCTTAAATTTATTTAGTTCTGCTTTTTGGAAAACAAAACATTACCTTTAGCATAACAGTGAAACTCTGACATTTTGGGAGTGTTTAGGCAGCAATCAAAATTTTTTGGGGGAAAACTATACTGTCCTCAGTAGAGTCAATAGAGTCTACCCATCAAGCAAGGTCATCAACAGCACAAGAGGGGTTTTATAATCCAAAATTTGTCCCTCAGCACTTCTCTCTTACAGAGTGTTGAACACGGAAGTGGGAGGCTAGGCTTTTACCTACAAAGTACTGAAGTATGCAGATATCCTAAAGCTTATGAATGTGTCCGTTTGGTTCAGGGGGACATTCAGATGCTCACCACTGAGCATCTGACCAAGTGCGCCTGGAAACCGAATCCTAGACTGAGCCAGGGTACACATCCTGGTATTTCTCTAACTCAAGCAGAGATTTAAACAGA
Source organism: Falcunculus frontatus (assembly GCA_013398115.1). NCBI lineage: Eukaryota > Metazoa > Chordata > Aves > Passeriformes > Falcunculus > Falcunculus frontatus. The sequence continues at coordinate 725,631 of VZRV01004962.1, read as the reverse complement.
AATAGGCTTACCGTACATTTATTTTCTTCTTTCATTGGCTAGAAAAATTATGATTTAGTTTTTCATTGAAAAACAAAAATTTAATTTTTTTGGGGGGTAACATTACAGAAGCTCAAAATTCCACTTGGTTCCTCCTTTTTTTTTTTTTTTCCTTAGGAGTGTGAAATGATCTAGTTTCATTAATTTTTTTTTTTTTCTTTTTAAATTAACTGTTTTCCCCCCTCATTCCTATTGGGTAACAGTGTTCCTTGTGATTCTGCGAGATCATGGCTCCATTTTATGTATCAGGCACCAGGGAGTAAAATTGGAATCATTGTGTGCTTCTGAGATAGAATGGTTTTAATTAAGAAATCTTTTAGAGGTAATGGTAAAGCTGACTTTACCTTTTTATGCAGCGGAATGTACACAGGCCTCTCAGTGCCTTTTCCAAAATTATCCCTGTGCAATCCATGTTGCTAAGTCAAAGCTCCATAGTCTTTACAGATTCAAATCTGGGTCACTGCAGTGCATAGCCAGCATTTACTTTAAATTAAATAATTCCTGAGCACGACGAATTTCTAGTTTCAATTTCTTCCACAAGTTGTTGTGGCTATAATGTGCTAAACCTAAAAGAAGGCAAAATCCACAATGGTAAGGGAAACAAAGCACTATATTATACCAGAAAAGTTACCAGAAAAGTACCTATTTTGTACTGCTTGGCTGGGTTTTTTTTTTCAGTTGACACCAAAGCAAATGTGGACATAAAATCATACAAGATTTCTGGAGATTAAATGGAACTGAAAAATGCCTAGATAATGGCAGATGTAATGACAGATCATAAGGATAACACTTTGTTCTTTCTTATACTTTTGCAAAATTTTAAAAGCTGTTTTCCATTTTTTTTCAGGTAGTGTCAAGAAGTGGTTTATGCAAAGGAAAATCCTGAAACTGCGGGTTCATTCATTACCAGACATAGACCAGCGAATGTGTGAGGTTAAGGTACCTGATTTTCAGTATTATGCAACAGGAAATTTCATAGTCAGCTGTTAAGTACAAATATTTTCACACAGACCTAGTAATTTATATAAAAAATACTGACAGTGTATACATTAAAGATATTCAGATGAGCTGGCTTTATACATTATTAGTAAGAGTCTTCAGTAGACAATGGAATTACCTCCAGAGTTAATTTAGGCCAATCTATTTTTTCTGATGCACTACACATAATAATTTGTATTTCTTGGCGGACACTCATCTTTGTGCACAAACAGCTTCTTATAAATTCCTTTCCTTTGGGGAAGTAGCAGGGGAGATGATTTTATTCATAGTTAATGTCAGCATCTGCAATAGGAACACTGTCCTTGTTTTGCATAGTATAAACGAAGCTCAAATTTTGTTGACTTCTTGATAACCTCTGTAATACTTACAGAGCTCTGCATTCCTGCTGCCTACCATTAAACTTCTTAAAGTGCCTGGCTAAAATTGAAAAATTTTCCACAAACCCCCTCTCTTAATTTCTTACTTCGAATGTCTGATTTTAAGTAATTTGTCCTTACAGATGAAAAACTCTCTAGTTCATTCAACATCCAACTTTTTTCTTAAGCAAATGGAAGGATGTTCTATATTCCTGATACACCCATAAACAGACACAAGAAATTCAAGAACTAGCCTCTGTAGACTTTATTCTAGTTTGCAATTTCTCTGTAGTCCATTCTCCCGAGCTCAGGAATGTCAGATTCTTCTTAGGTAAGACTACAGTGTTTCCTTTCCAAAAACAATTGTGTGAGTGGATGTGAAATGCATGAAGTGAGAAGCATTTGTGACAACAGAACGTGATCCAGAGTTTTAGATCTTTCTAGATTGATTGTGTCTAAAGTGAGCTAATTGGCCTAAGGACCTTGCACTCAGGATACACAGATCATTCCCTCCAGTTAGGGGCTAGGGAAAAGACCAGAAAATCAGCCAAATTTATCTATAGACTTAAGTCTATATCAATATTGATACAAAATATTATTACCATAGTTGTGTTGAAAAGTATAAACTGAAGATAATTTAGGATCTGCAATTTCCTCTTAGGGCCGGTGGTATCAGGCTACATTATTCTGATATTTCTATAAATGATGGTGACATGTATTATAGGACAACCCACCAGGTTAAAAAAGATAAAAAAGAGGACTATTGTTCTCTCTAAAAAAATATTTTTGTGATGTGTGAGGTGATCCATTGATTTGCGTTTATTTTAGATCAGAGGTGGTCAAGGGAACCCTTTCTGGTCCATATCTTAAAATATATACAGCACAGATAAATACAATGAGAGTTCACCCTACTTTGCTAGGAACCCTCTGAAGTATTTCAGTTATTGTGAGACTATGCCAATTATTGGCCCTTGTGTAGAAGGGAACTACAGTCTCAGAGATGGACCAAAGCTATGATCAACAGTGACATTTCTGGTCTGCTGAATAGAAAGGATGTGTTTCAAAAAATATATGACACAGTGTTCCTACAGTAGGAAAAATAGCAAACATGCACGATGAAAGCTATTTTTAAAAATGCCAGTGTGAGATAAATAGGATGGTGATTCAACACTTAATCATTTAGTGTAATTTTCCCACTCACTTCACTAAGTACTTTATTTTGAGCCTGCTCAGCTTTGCCAAAAAGTTGTTTTTCTTAATTTGTCTGTCATTAGTTTTAAGTCATTGTAAATTGTCTTTAAATTCACTTTAAACAGAATCAACTATATTTTAAAGCATAGACACAGAATTGCTTATTGTATTCTATGTGCACAAAGTCATTGCAAATGAAACAAGAATCAGATGCTTTGGCTAGGAAATGAGTTGTGGGGACTTTTCCCACTCAATCTGGCACTAATTTTTAGGGATTATGCACATATAAATAAAAATATAAATAAATAAATAAATTTATAAATATAAATAAATAAAAATATAAAAAAAAATATAAATAATGCTATGCATTGACAGAATGTAGGTGCCACCAGAGATTAAGGAATAGAACATATTCATGTAGTACTTTTTCTTGTTTTGAAACCTTGTGTCCCTTTGAAAATAGCTCCTGTGGTAACTACTGAAGATAGGGCATGTAGCAGGGTGACTTGTCACCAAGAATGGATTCAGGCAAGCAGCTCACTAACTGAATACACTTTATGTCTTCTGACAGGACCCTCACAATTAGCTCCTTATTAAACCAGTAAAGAACTTTACATTTGAAAACACATTTGGGGATGTGGTTTTGAGTCCCTTCACCTTGTTTCTATTGCAAATGTTGAAAAAATCTTTTCCTGTGATTTGAAAACTAATTTGACATGCTATCACTGTGTGGTTAGGAAAAAGGTAGCCCACTAGAACAGGACAGAATAGGGTTATCAGAATTGCCCATCTACCTATGAAATAAGTTTAGATAGTTTGGTTGCCAGCCCAAATTCTTCACTCACAGATTTTATTTCACCTCTAAGAAGGCAACTAAGAAGGCCTTCACAGACACAAGTCATACTTCATTTTCCATCAAAAATGCCCATTTCTTCTTCATATCAAAGCCAAAACAAAAGGTGAATTGAGCTGATCCAGTGCCAATGTTTTTCTGACTAAATTTCTTTGCTTGCCATAAGTTTTAAAGGTTTAAGAAATAACGCCATTGTTTCATACTTCTCTGAAAAAGTCCTGCCATAATGTAGACTTCACTGGTGGACAGCTCTACTTATACACTAGAAATTAAGCCAAATACCTTGTTTTTAAGTCCTTAAATTAAAGGAAATAATTTAAAGATTCTTATTCTTTGGCTTGTCAGAAAGTTGGACAAAATCACTACTAAAATACTGTTAGCATTGAACATATTGCCTGATGTTTTGGTTGTCATATTATTTTCAAAAAAATAAAACAAACAGAACAAAAACAATCCAGAAAACTACAAAACCAAAATAGGAATGGGATTTAAGAGATTTAGCATCAATGATTCATGCCACAGACTTTTAGTGCAATCTTTAGGAGAGCCTTAAAGTGCTATTCCTTTACTTCCTCATTACTATGGTAGAAATGCCTAATAGGTAAGTCATTCAGGAAGGCTAAATTTGCCACATTTTTATAAACCACCTCAAAAGTGTTTCAATGTCATCAGCTGGAGGTTCTATAACAGAGATTCAGTATAAGGGTATTTACTGAATGCTCATCAGCTGTTTCCTCTGCAATTAAGTAAAGAGAACTTGGAAAACACTTATTTTAAAAAAAATGAACTTGTTGCTCTTACACTACTGCATTGTGCAGCTAACTGTACCTTCCCAAATGTCAAATCTGGGTTAAAGTGAGAATTATTATTCATGACCAGTTGCCTATAATTAACTGACATGTAAGCAGCAACATTAAAGCAAGGCCATATAATGAAAGCTAGCAACAGACGATGGAACACTCCTAAATTTTTTGGGGGGTGAACTTTCACATCTGGATTTTAATTGCTTTATTTTCAGCTTTCCCTCAGTCTAAAAAATTACCCCACAAGGCGAGTGATATCAGCAAATCACATTTCATACAAAATCTCAGTGTCTTGCGCTGCTTTCCCGCATTTCATTCTTTCTGCAATGTAGCAAAAACTGAATTAAATGTCAGAGGTCTTGCATTCTGGTCATTCCACTGCCACAGGTGAAACATTTTGCCATTTTGTTCATTAGCCAATTCAGCCAGCTATTATTGTTGAACAGACTATGGAGGTGTAGAAAGCAAGGCCCATGGGAATTTTGTGGTGCAACAGCGCAACTGGCTCAGAATTTATACTGTTGTGCTGACACTTATCCGTATCTATTTGTCCATAAAAGGTTATGTGGGAAAGGCTATGCTGGAAATGAACAGAGGTACTGGGGGAGGTTCAATCCCAGCTAGGTGCGTGGGTAACCATTACTGCCAGCTCAATCACCTAGTCAGAAAAATCCAATAGCATTTGTTGATGGATCCATTATGTAGGAGAAGGAAATCTAACCTTAGAGGACCTTAGAGAATATTTTACTCTCCCTGTGGCACATGCTACATGATAAGATATCTATGGTGAAAAAACCCTTCTGGCAGGTATGTCATTGCGACAGTCCCTCTCCAGAGTCACTAATGAAAATCTCAGCCTTGCTCTTCATTAGGGTTTTTACAGAGTGCTGCAAAGACAGGAGAAGAACAGAATTTGATTTGGGGTAATCACAGTGTAGTGGGGGACTACATATTTACCTGGGAATGTTCCAGATGAGATATTATCTTTTAAAGCCTGACTGGTCATTTACAAAGTCTGGCAGCTGATCACAGAGATCTCAATGAAGTCAGAAGTAGTTTTTCAGCAGCATTTCTCCTGGGTACAGGGCAATTTCACCAGCAGCTGTTCATCCCTGAAACATTGTGAGCCTGGGACCATGCACATGGGCCTATAGAGAGGATGAATGAATGACATATTAGGGGTCTGTTGTACTCATGACTTGCAGGTCTCTGCTTCTGGAGGTTGCACTGATTACATACCAATGAGGACCCTCTATATCACATGTTGCAAAAAACCTATTTTGACAAATTATTTTAGAAGTTTTTAAAATTGGAATTAAAATTAGTTTCATGTATATATGTCTACATGGATACTCATACCTACGTTTTTCTTTCCAAATGTCACAGACACAGAAGTTAACATCATGCTCAGTGAGTCATAGTTGATTTATTTCATTTTTCAGTATAGAAAGAGCAAGACAATTTTTTTTCACTATCTAGCTGGTCTAGGATTAGGATGGCATATATCTGAGGCTGTTCAGTTCTTCTGATGCTAAAGAAAGTCCCAAGAGATGGATTTATGGGTAGAGGGCAGGTAAGGCAGTCAAAAGCACACGACAAATTAATTTGTCACAAGGTCATTTATCACCTAATTGTGCAATTATTCACATGGCTCTCACCTTTACAAAAGAGCTGTAAGTGTTTACATGTCTAAAGTAGTGGGAATGTTCTGTCTGCATAAGAGGAATTCTTCATTACATATCCACCTCAGATGTTTTCTTCCACTTCTGTAAGATTTTGCTTCAAAATAGAGTTTTAATTGTGTTGGCTGTAAGTGAATGTAAACTTAGTATGGAACTAGCAAAGAGAAGAATCCTTATCTTTGAAGAATGAAACTGGTTGGTATTTTTTTCCTTGTGCCATCTAGTATCTATGGACACATTTAGATAATTAATTACTCACAAACAGTTGTTTGACAGTCCCAATAGTTAAGCTCCTTCTCTCAAGATCAGTGCTTTATGCTTTTGAAGATAAAGGCACAAAAACCAAATGAAGACACAAAAATCCAACAGGTCAATGAATGCTGCAAAAAAAAGCAGAGACAAAAATGTTCAGCACAGATACGTATTTCACCATTTCTTCCACAATCCAAAGTTCACTGTTAAGTATGAGACATGAGCCATGTACTTCTGTAAGCAAATTTTCCATTGTTCTAGTTGATGGGAAGAGGAGAAACTCAGTTGTTACATAAAAAGTGAACAAAGCAAGCACTGCCTGTGACTGAGTCTATATACTACAGTTTAATCAGCTAATTGACAGTGATGGAGCAGTGTTTGAAGAAGCAAAGGAGACTGATGGGGAAAAAACTCTTCCAAAAATATTTTAAATTAAATAGAAATGACTGAGAATCAAGGAAAAGTGTTGTAAAACTCTTGGAATTGAAATGTAGTAATAAGATTATGACCTCAAGCAGACAGGGTTGTGTAGGATCTTAAAAGTTCCTAGCTTGAGGTAGAAACACTGTCCCATGTCCTTTTGTATGTCTGTGGGCTGTTTTTTCTAGATACTTGCAAAAATGATAAATGTTCTCCTAATGTTCTCCTTCTCCAAGGTTGTGCAACAGAAAGTCTAAATTATCAGGTGCTGGTATGTGTAGTTTTGACAACTGCTATTACTTATTTATAAAAATATATAATTTCAATATTTCCTAAAAGAAAATTGTTAAGCTATTGACCCCATTCGTATCTGAATATGCTATAACAGTACTACTATTATATTAATAATAATATTTATATGATTCTTACAGTGGTATGTTCACCATATTTATTCTCATGAGAGGCATCCTAGAGATCAGCTGCAGGAGACGTGTTTTTGAAATTTGCTTCAGAAATTCAGTGCCTAAAGACTCTCCAGAAATAGTAATATTTTATTTATTTTATATTTTAGTTGAAAATGGCCATTAAAAACATCCTGAAATGACTAAAGAATGGGTGTGTGGGGATTTCACAAGTGGAATTATGCCTAAGAGTGAAGGGTGGATGGAGCTACTCATTCCGAGCTGATTTAATATGGTGCATGAAGGCCTGGTAAACACATCTACACATTAAATGTGCTATTATTAGACAATAAATTTTAAATGAAAGTGAGATATGCAACACAATGCTTTCTCTACTTCCCATAGAAGTAACAGGAATTAGAAGTGAAATAAATAAATGTTTTTAAGAGGGAAATGTAACAGATTAGGGTAGCTGGAAATCACAAATTTACTTAGTGGTTCATGGAATTGAAAATACAGCTATCTCATTAGTCTTAAAAATAGGTAGAATTTCCCTTGCATATCTAAGTATCCTAAGAGAAATGTCGACACTCCCATTTAATTGTACAGTTTCTCCTTCACCCATATGGGTATCCCACTGAAATGTTTAGATCACGTGCAAGTACAATTGAATGCTGGGCACATATTGGTCTTTGCTAGATGCATGGAGTTGCCCTAAGTTCTTGGTTTCTCTAGCCCAGACATCATAGTGCAAAATAGAAACTGCAAATAATTTAGGGCTTTTAAAAATGCGATGATTAAATTTAAAAATTATTCTATAATAAGCCTCTTATAGGTGATGTGGATGTGGTTCCTCAAATAATATGTCAAAATACACAGCAAATTAGACACTGGCACACTAACTATTTAGATTAGAAGTTAATGTAGACTGAAAAAGAATGGCTAATTGTAAACTAGGCTGAAAAAGTTGCTAAATACATCAAAGAACTCAGAAGTTTAATGGAATGGTTTATCTAAGGGGTTTGAAATTACTGAAGAAAATTAATGTCTCACTTATATCTATAAAATTTTAGGAAGTATAAGTTTTTTTCAAAAATAAGCATTTTTTATTTAGTTGTACATGTCTTAGAAAGGATGTCTGCAGCTTATCATTCCTCCCAAAGCCTTAACTACTGTTCGAAAGCACATTGCAATCTCTGCATGACTTTTTGTCTAAATATAATCAGACATCATCTCCTGCTATTGACAGCCAGGTAGGGAAATAATACCAAGGTCCTTGCAAATGTACCTGAGATCCTGACAGATATTTTTAGAACATGAGCTTCGGATTGACCCCTGAATGTAGAAATACAGCTGTGAGGACCAAGAGTGGGCAATAACTCTTTGGTTCCTGCAGGTAACTTTTGTTTTTTCCAACCTAGAAAAGAAAAGATACCAAACAAGAAAAGATGTTATACTCTTTCGTGCTGTTACTGCAAACCAACAGGGCATTCTCCACATCTCTGCAGCTCATGGCACTTTTTACTTTAAAATAGACACCATATTACCATTTGGGAAAAAAAAAAATTAAAAGGGAAAGATGCAGACCTGCCACAGTCTCCAGGCTCAGATTTGTAGAAATGAAACTTGTGCAATTAAGGCACCAGTTACTGGTCCTTTTCCTTTTCTAAATGACTTAAGCAGGTCATGCACTGAGCAAGGGTTTCTCTACTAATCTCATGAAAGTGGTACCTCTTGCCTTAAATCTAATGCAGCTAAGTAGAACCAGTAATATGTAACTATCTAATGTGCACCTGAGAGCTGCTCCACTGCAAGGACTTTTCCTTTAAGTACATTGGCTAGGGCACGTAAAAAACCTTCTATCTTCATTAATTGGCTCTGTATGGGGCAATTTACATCTTATGTGGAGACAATTTTTCCTCATGAGAAAGCTGATTAAATTACAGCTCATTAGCAAGAATACCTTTGTTACCGAAACTTTCTCTTAACCATAGGTAAGGCTCACTGTAACCTACTTCTATTGCTTTTAGAATTCTCAGACTTCTCATTTTTATTTGAGTAGCTACCTTACATACGATTGGCTGCAGGATAAGACAGTCTCACAGTCTAATTTTAGATTGGAAGATGTAGGTTTTCTTCTGTGAGAAATAAATTCAAAAATAACTTTTTAGATCATAAGATGCTGGCAAGTTTATGGAAATAGCTCACATTTCCATTCTAGCAGTTGAGAAAAGGGAAAAGTAATCTTGAACATTTATAACTGTGTTCTGATTCTTTGTATTCAGATGAATACATATTTTTTTCTGTCCCTGGCCCCAAAGAAGTTCTTTCTCAGGAAGATTTTCCATTGCTTGTATTGCCAAAAGCAGTTCTTCCTTCTGGAAGATTCTTTAGAATTGCATGGAAATGAAAAAGAAAGGTTTTAGAGAAATATAATGAGTTTTAAAGCAATTTCTGTGAAATTCTAAATAGTTTTATAGAGTTTTATTCATAATTTAATTTTTTGCTTGCCTGTAAAATCCTGTAGTGTGAATACAATTTTCTACCATGGATTGGCCAGAAACTTCTGAAGAGACAGCAGTGTACATTAGTTGCTATTGGGTATTTTTATCTCTCTTTTATGGAGAAATGAGCTTTAAGTAAGTTATTGACATGCATCATTTACAGATTCCTAAAGTATTGCATCACCATGCAACTTTGGATTTATGGAGATTTCTAAACAAACTCTACCTTTTTTCTAGTAGAAAAGGATTCTATTCAGTGACTAGACAACGGTATTGCTATGTCTACAGGCACCAAATGATCTAACTGTGCAATGAAAGATGTGATCCAAATACAAGACATCTTTCTGACATCTTTCTTTGGTGCTCCTTGAGTTCTTATACAGGCAAACTTAAAATGACACTTTCTACGTGATCCACACGAACTGGGCTGCCACCAGAGTAATGAGGCATATTCAGACAATAATTCAGAGGCCTATATTTAAATTGCTTGTCTTACTTTGAGATTTTTTCTTCCTTCAGATTTCACAATCTGGATTTTAAACTTGGTGCTTGCATGTAACCAGAGGAATACAGAATACATAAATTACACATGAACCTAGACGTGTGTTTCAGCATGATGGAAGCAGTAATTCAGGTCAGGTACTGAAGTGGTCCCAGTACAAAGTACTGGTCAAGGATTAGTATTACCACAAACTTTGTCCTAATATGCAAAAACTAGTTAAAAGTGCCATTCTTTTACAAACTTTTTTATGAAACTAAGATTGCATCTGTAATTGTACTTCCAAACTGTGGAAATGTTACCAGAGAAAACTTCTATTTGCTAGGCAGTATTCCTAAATGACACTTCAACTGTCAAGTCCCATAAAGGAAAGCAAGATTCTGCATGTGCTCAAATCTAGTAGTACCTGCTGAATTGTGGCTTGCTGAATTTGTGCCTTGACTATCATGTTGTTTTTCAAAAAATATGTAACACATGGCCTTTTCAGAGATCATAAAACAGAGCTTTTTTTTTTTGGTAACAGATGTCAGGACTACAGAGTAATTCTTTTGAACACCAAGGATTGAAGTAAAATGGCTTGCCTAGTGAGCAGGTGGTGCTTCCTATGAATTCAAATGTAACTATTATAAAGGAAAGCTTGATTGTCAATGTCAGGATTTAAATATCTTAATTAATGACATTGAAAACTAAAATGATTTCATTTCATTTGTTTTCTTGTGTGATCTACTTAGGAGGAGTTGTTTTGTTTCGTTTTTTACGTCTGACAGCTGGATTTCTCAAGTGCTCTATGCCTTCAAGTAACACCAAGTTTTGAACGAGAAAACCTCTCCTTCCTCTTGCCTTTTCTTAACACAAACAAGATTATGTGTCATCACAGCAGTAACAGACATGAGGAAGTCCACTTTATACAGGACCATAGGAAGGAATAGAACAATCAATCCTTTTATGTCTCTAAATCTCATTACTCTTTCCATTTGGTTTCTGATTTTACCTGGTGGCATGTCCATATTTGCCTTAATCACAAATTACTTTTTAGAAATTTTTTATCACCAAATTGTCCACAGAGAACATATCTTACTTCAGATATTGATGATTTTTCTTTATGCTTCACTTACAACTTAGCTGTGGTTTGTTAGGGTCGTGAATCTAGAAACCGATGTAGAAAGTAATAAAGACTTGGATAATTAAGCCTGACATGAAACCACACTGATGACAGTGACAGGCTGTCCGTATAGCCTGCCTACCTGGGTAAACTGAAAATTAGAGGACAGAGTTGCAAGGCAGAAAAGAAAGTGGCATTCATGCTTTCTGCTTGTAGGGATGAGAAAGACAAGATATTTCTTAGTTATGCAGATATTCAAAATGCAAGTTTTCAGCAGTCTTTTTCCTCAGATTTCCATGCCCAGCTATTATTTAACATATGCTTGATCTCCTTAGAATGGGATACAGAGCAAAATAAGCAATTAATCTCACTTGTAGATTAAGAAAAATATAAGTAAGGATCAGGGAATGTAATGTTACAGGACAGAATAGAAAACTGTTGGCTGTAGAAAATGAAGACTTCGGTTTGTTTCGAGAGATTAACACAAGAGCAACACACACGTTGATCAACAGTTTTTTGATGCCTGGCACTAATGTTCAGGTTAATACCCAAGACAGCAAAAGGACCAGATGAGCCTTTCCAAAGTTACAGTACTGCCAAAAGGAAAGAAAAACTGTTAAGCTGGACATAGGAACTGACATATTTTGTCAGTCAGTGTGAGTGTCCTGGCACCTTGCTGAATTGAAAAGGAGGGTGACATTTGTCTTCTTTCTCGGGAAGCTCTCTGCTATGCTACAGCCGCATCCAACTTAGGGCCTTGCCTGTAGATGTGAGGAGAGTCAAACTCAGAGTGTACGTGAATGAAATAGCTATACACACATATGTAACTCTGTGTGTATAGAATCGTGTATATTGGATTTGTTATGTTCTTTTATCTTACACAGTTTTTACAGGCAGATTAGCCCACGTATGAAACTCTTGGGAGCATAGCTTGGTCCCCACCTGCTACCAATGTTAAGATCATGGGAATAACCTCTCTAAAAAACCAAAGAAAAACAAAACAAAACAGAAAGCACCCCCAAAAATCCCATCCAAACAAACAAAACCAAATCTGAAAAAGCGAACAAAATTTTCTGATTAATTTTTTTGCATTTTATGAACTGGTAGCAGGAGAATGCAGGAGCAGAAAAAAGCCTTTAGAGGAAATTCACAAAGGCAAGCTAAATTTAGAAATCAGTAAAGATACAAATGACATGATGCTATTTTTTGCAGTCTCTTGTAGAGTAGAAACGCACTTTGAGGTAGCTCAGCCATTACCATCTATGTTTAATTATTCCTTAAATAAAGAATTTCTGGTACATTAAGTGTTTTAGACAGTGCAAAAACATTATTGTCCTCATCCCATTGTTACAAAAAAGGATGATGTCAGGAACTTAGTCTTTCTCCACTCCTTGCCATTTAACACAGTGTTAACAACAAACTCTCTGACAATACTTTGTGGTGTGTTTACTCACCTTGACTGAAACTAATATTGCAGTTTGACTCACTGAATTTTAAGTAGTTGGATTTGCGCAAAATAACATTAAATATTTTATGTATTTTGCATAAGATGAATAAAAATACATTCTATGAAAATATGAATTTTGTGTACACTATTTGAGACCGTTACAGCATATTAACACATGCCCTAATATTGATATTGCACTGGAACTGCAGAGTAGTAAAAAGAAATCTTGTAAGGATGTATGTTATGGCAGTCTCAAAATAACAAAAACTATGTTAACAGAAATGCTTTTTACATCAATTTACTGGGTTGCTGCATATCTTTTACTTTTTCAACCGTGTCAGAAAAATGAAAACATAAAACTTCCTACACTCTGAGATTTCACTTTAGCAGTATTCACTAGAAGAAACAGTGCCCATTTATACACACCATATTTTTAGTGAGATTTTAACATTACATCATTCTTAATTTCCCGCAGAAAATCAGAATTAATTAAAGACATCCTTATTAGGGGAACTCCATATAATGACTCCATAGTTTTCAGCTCAAAAATCTGCTTAGTGTCATCTTTATTGCTGATTTTTTTGACCATCCAGACACAGACAAACAAAATTGGAGCTTCAAATCTGATTAATGAGATTCAGATTAATGACCAAGGAGGATAAGATTTCCTCATGCTGATGATCTAATTCTGTTTATAGTTTGATCTAAGGCCATACTACACCTGTCATTCACTTTTTATATTTTTTTAATAAGAGAGAATTTTTCTAATGTTTTGAAACATTGAAACATTTTAAAACATTTCAAAAAAAAGTAGTATTTAAAATTAACTCTCTTATAGAGCAGATTTTGCTTGTACTTCTAGGAATATAAATTCTGAAAGTGGTAATCTCAGCACTTTAATGCTTGTCAAAAAACTATTATTTCCTAAACAACAGTAATCCTTTCTGAAGTCCAAAATGTGGAAATTTTTTCTCAGTTTAATTCAAAATCTGGAAAGTTATGCAGTGATGTCAGTAATAGAAAGTCTTCAAGTATTTTGAATATGGGCTGCACTTTAGAAAAAAAAAATAGAGCTGAGTTACAAAACATACCTCCGTAAAATTGCACGAAATTCCCTGTTCTGATTTGAAATAATAAGATCCTTACATACAACATTTTTCTCTTCATATATATTCTTTCGATAACATGTTCATCTGTGCTTGTAGTGGCTTCAGGGTTGTTAATGATTTCCGTGGAATTGAAACATGAAAACCTTTAACTATATGATTTTTTTTCAGTATAAAGAATGTATATTTTCCTAAAATATGCCTGGATTTACTTTGACAGTGAAAAGGTCATACAAGGTCAGTGTGACTTCAGTTTTTTATAATTAGCTGTAACTGGAGGTAATATTCCTTTGTTTTAGGAACAAAATCAAGTATTTAACAATGTACTCTTTTAAACTATGTTATTTTTTTGGTCATGTGCAGGGAGGGAAATGCCATACTAAAAGAATACAGAAAAGATGAATTACCCACAGAGACACAGTATGTCAATTGCATACGGAGAAATAAAAAAATTAGGTCTATAGCACTCTTCCAAGTCCTTTGCTTCATTTTCAAACTCATTGTTCACCTTGAAAACTTCTTGAGTTGGAAGTACTTCTGGATTTTTTTATTGCATTCACAATAGTAAAAAGAAAAGTAATTTTCATATGGCTCTCAGAAAGTCATGTGTGTATGTGTGCGTGTGCTTTCCAGGATTAAACTCTTTAGCAAGAGTTAAACAATAAATATATCTTCTTCCACTTCTTAACAAAATAAATAAGGGCGAATGAATAGAGGAAATCTGTTCATGATTTCTGACATTTAAAACGAGTCTCTGAGTGGAAAAAAATAGGAGTATTTGGTAAAGGTTTTTGTGAAGGAAGAGCAATACGCCAACATTTACAGTACAAAAATGGACCAAAGATGAGCAAATAAGAGGAGTGGATGACGGACATGATAGAATGAACTAGGGATCTTTCAAAAATTAAATTTTAAAATGCATCCAAGAATGATACAGAAATTGGCAAAAAATGTTGTTAAAGCCAATTTTGATTAAGGTTCCAATAACCAGTTCTTGCAATTTTGGGAGGTTCAGACTGGATGTAAGGTGGATGTTTGCTGTGTAAATGAATTATTCATGTTTAAGGAGGGTATCTTGGCATAAACATTGGGTTCTGTCTCAACCACACTGCATAGGCGGCTGGAATGAGTGAGTCATTGCATTTCTTCTTGGAAAAAAGGGTTATGCTTCTTGTCTAAGGGCTAAGGGAAAACTTTTAGCTAAATGATGGACAAAATAGGGGGTTTTGCAGGGTTTATGTAGGCCAGCCCTGATGAGGCTAATAATAAGGTATATGAGTTAACTGGGAGAAGGAAAAATGGGCACATTTAAGTTGTTAATCAAAATGTCAAGAATTAATGCAAACAATAAGCAAGAATTTACATGTTTGCCAGCCTTTAGAGACCCAGTACACTTTATGAAAGGTTTTCTTCAGCTGTGATTGACAAATATTCCTCTTCAGGAGAGTGAGAGAAAGAGATGTTCAGGGCCAGAGGGAACCATTAAGTGCTTCAGGGCAAGAGATGAAGATGAGATGTTTGCTACAGAAGAATCAGGTAACTATTGTTAGAACCCTTTTCTCTTTCAAATAAGTTTGCCAACTGAAAATATTTGCCATGCTAGATACTAGTAAAAATTAAAAATTCTGATAAAATTTTCAGTAAATTTTCTGAAGATGGTCACATAGCCAGGGTCTTATATTTTTTTCCTTCTATAACAAATAAATGAAGGAAATATGTTTATTTTATTTGCTTTTTTGTTTGTGTCCATAGAGTATTTTATTGCATGCATTTTAGCTTTAGGAAAATGGAAAATGTCAAATCTAATTGCCACTGATTCAGTCAGAGGATTATTTGGCATTCTCTGGTATGTCTAACGGAAGGACTGGGGGAACTGCTCTGCAAGGACCTCTGTATTTGTATTCTTAATGAAACCTTACTTTTAAAGATGACAAAAATATTCACCTTTGAGTTAAATGGTACTCTACTTGAGAAAACTGATTGAATTACTTCATGCATCTCCGAACACAAGCTCTTCCAGCCTTTCTGTGTTTTTCTTTATTAATCCTTTACTGACCTTCAAGACAACTTTTTCATAGCTCATACATAAAGAGGAATAGCTAAAATTAACATTCGAAAAGGCATATAGTCAGGTGCCGTGACTAACTGATTGGGATAGATTTACAGAGTATAAGAGTATATGGGACAATGACTTCTGTTAAAAGTAAGTGATATGATTTGTGAAGCATAAAGGATCTATTTTCTGCCTGGTGCATAGAAATTTATATACAGAGCTCCCTTCACAACAAATAAAGGGACTTGTCTATCTGAAACCTTGCACATTCTTCTGAAACACTACCAGATATCTTTGGCAGAAGATTTGATGATCTGATCTCTGAAATAAAAATAAGATTTAATGTGTTTCTGCAGCTGGATTTTCCTTCTGTTCGTATTGTAGCCATCAGGTAGTAGTCATAGTTAAATGACCTATTTGCAATAAAAATATACATAGTTTGCTCTTTTTATATTTTTTTCACATTATATAAATGAAGACCTGCTTTTTGCAGAGGTGCATATGGAATTATATTTTGAGCGTTGCAACCTTGACTACTTCATCTTCTATTTTATTTTCAAGTTAAATCTGATCTTGTCTGAAAACAAAGTTTTCTAGAAGGTATAATCAAAAGATGTCATGTCAGGAAGCACCGATACTGTCTGTCTAACAGTAGTCTAGAACTCAGAGAAAGCAGTCTTAGGAGCATAGCATTAAGTCTGTGAAAAATGGGAAGGAAGATATAAATCATAGACTCATAGAATAATTTGCTTAGAAAAGACCTCTAAGACCACTGAGTCCAACCTTTGACTGATCACCTCCTTGTCAAGTGCACTATGGCACTAAATGTCACACCCAGTCACTTCTTGAACAACCCCAGGGATGGTGACTCAACCTTCCCGGACAGCCTATTCTGCTGCTTGACAACTCTTTCAGGGAAGAAATTCCTCCTGATTTTTAACCTGAGCATACCCTGGGGCAGACTGAGGACCCTGTTGTCCTGTCACTGGTTACCTGGGAGAAGAGTCTCCTTTCAGGTGGTCGTAGAGAGCTGTAAGCTCTCCATTGAGCCTCCTTTTCTCCAGGGTAACACCCCCAGCCCCCTCAGTGGCTCCTCATCAACTTCTGCTGCCCTTCACCAGCTCCACTGCCCTTCTCTGGACACTCTCCAGCACCTCAGTGTCTTTCTTGAACTGAGGGGCCCAGAACTGGGCACAAGATTTGAGGTGTGGCCTCACCAGTACTGAGTACAGTACTGCCCTGGTCCTGCTGGCCACACTATTGCTGATACAAGCCAGGATGATATTGGCCTTCTTGGCCACCTGGGCACATTCTTGGCTCGTGTTCAGCCACTGCTGACCCGCAGCCCCAGACCCTTTTCTTCTGGGCAACTTTGCAGCCACTCTTTGTCAAACCTGTTGTGCTGCATGGGATGTTTGTGGCCAGAGTGCAGTATGCAGCACCTGGTCTAGTAGAACTAGCTTGTTGAATCAGCTCCTTAAATACCTTATCAGTGTCTGGTGTGTTTTGAATAAATTTAAGTGAAACTCTATAAATGTACAGGTCTGGCAAAGCAGCATTTCAGGTCTCAGCTCCACCATGTCTTTATTTCATTGTGGTTCTCCTTCAGCAGTCACCAGTACCCTCCCATCCAGGAATATTTTACCATACTGCCCCACAGATGGACACACAGCACTGCCAGACAGTTGTCAGACCTCTTGTGTGTATTCTGTGTACTCTCCAGTAGCCCCTGATGAAAGTCCCAGTAAATGCAGAAATACAAATGTGGTACAAAATTTGCAGGTTATTTCTGGGTCAGACCCTTTCTAATGGGTCTATTTACATGGCATTACACAAAGCTCTGCAGTAAAGCAAAAAAATTATTCTCTTTTCAACATAAAAGTGGAAGAAGACTATTAACTACTGGTTTTGAGCCGTTTCAAAACTATCAGGAGTAAATGGGACTCCAGAGAATTCTGTGGAACAGAAAACATTGACGTGAAACCTTCCCCCTTCAGCTATTTGCAGAGATGAAGTCACTGAAATTCTATACCTGACATCTCTTAATTTCTCTTATCTAAAGCTTTCTGTCTGTCTGCTGAAGACCATTTGACAAGGAAGAGAGAGAAGCAGCATTTTTAATATCCATTTAATGTAATCAAAGGCAAATCTTTTGATTTGTAATATGCATTATAAATCATCGAAAGAAAATGTGAAGCCAGGCTGCAGATTAATCAGGCAAATGATGTAACTAATCAAACTGTGATTCTTGTGATGTTTACTGGAGCATCATGTTTAGTTCTGAATCAGAAATCCCAATCAATAAATATCACAGAATAGGAAGGATCCATCTGCGTCCCCGTATTTAGATTAAATGATAGGGCAGTGCTCTGGTTGTAAGGTTGTTGTGAAACCTATTAAATGGACAGCTTTGTCTGTATTTAATCTGTCAGAGGAGAACTGTGAATTGGCCTGAATTGCAGAACATCATGGTTTACAGTTTCAAATGTTAAATTGTAACTGTTAAACAGTTGTGATTAGCTTTCCTGATATTACTTGTTTGATCCATTATACTTACTCTTTGTCTCTTATTCCACAGCCTTTATTGCTTTCTTTTAGATTTCCTTACTATGGGTACCAAATTAGTGGGATGGACTTCATCTTATTTGAGTGCATGTTATCTCTCCACCTGACTTGAGTGCAAATTACATCATTATGCTTAGGAGCTTGCTGGTAGCCAGCTGAATAATTATGAGTGCTATTGTCACTGACAAGGGTTGCATGCTGAAACAAAATATGATAATTGTAAAAGCATTGTGAATTTGATTATATAGGAGGAAATGCAGTTTTCGAACTTCTGACATCTACCACTGGTGTCTATGAGTGTTGGATCAGATGGAAACTATCCAAAGATCTCTAGATTTGCCTCAGTTATTAGATTATTAGTATCAGTAAATGAGAAGGTGAAATACTAAGGACCCAGATGCCCATGACCATTTTGCCCTGCCAGTTGTGTCATGGGAAGGTGCAAGTGGTCTCTGGGACAATTTTTAGCATGAAAACTGCTTCCTGGAAGCCCAGGTGGTTGTGCTCTGCCAGAGTAAAGGCTTGACATCATTCCTCTTGGAAAGCACCTGGGTGTAGCACTGAAACCTTCGAGATGATTTGTTTTCCAAGCAAGAGGGTACTTACGTGCTTGTGTTGGCATTTACTGGCATTGGTGCAGCCTGTATACTTTGTCCTGTGTTTCAAGGAAAAGACACCCATGGGAAGGCAAGACATAGTTTGCTGGAGGAGACAGAGGAGAGATGAAAATGGCTAAAGCTAAAGG
This sequence comes from Falcunculus frontatus, assembly GCA_013398115.1. Lineage (NCBI taxonomy): Eukaryota > Metazoa > Chordata > Aves > Passeriformes > Falcunculus > Falcunculus frontatus. Next base: position 706,614 of record VZRV01004962.1, on the reverse strand, counting down.
AAGAACAAAGTTTAAATATCACACTTCAGTTAAACTCTTTGCATGGCCCATCTTCTTTCTTCCAGAAATTCTTTTGTGAAAAAGCCAAAACCTGGCTTTTACTTGTGCAATCTGTGCCTTCACGGCAGCCACAGAAAAGACGGCAACAATAGTCTAGCAGGCAATACTCTGTTAGCATGGATTTCTGCCAACAGCAGTCAGCAGGAGAGCTTCTCTGAGCTACTTAGCTGGTAAACAGCACCTTTACATAACCTATAGTCAGTTGATAATATATTAATGTTTGACAGCTGATTTAATGAACTCTGCTGGGCTTCTTAAACAATACAGGTGGCGAGATCTGTGTGTTCTGTGGAGGAAGGGCTTAACAAGGTCAAACAGAATTGAGTGGAGATGTGTGCTTGTTTTGGTGCTCGAGGCGCCAAAATACGTGTCTTAGAATTCCACACAAATAATGTGTGTATATATAGATAGATGGATACCTGTAAGTATCTATTTCTCCAATAATGATAAGAAAAAATTAAGTTAGTCTGGGCAATCCTCACATGAAGGTTGGGTTCCACCAACCTCACTGTGTATTGATCTGTTGACTTCCTGCACTGATTGTGACTCTTAGGGGGACAAAAAAATGTACGAAATTTCTTTGCTAGCTTCTTACCTTCTGAGAACACTGTACTGGTTCCTGTATGCACCTGAAGTGTTTAGAACATTTCACTTCTTACATATCCCAGTGTTGCAGGGTTGGTGCTTGCACAGCACTACAACTCTTAACTCTTCACATGTATCATCCTTCTCAGTAGTTAGCTTGAAAGAAACTGCTGATAGCTTCCAAAACCCTGCAAAACCTGTTTTGTAGCTTAGGTGTCTCCCTTTACATGCTAGTGCGGTTTGGACCGACCTTGATTGGCCAAGCTGGAAACTGCTGAAGACCAGAACTGGTATTCCTTAATTTCAGGAGTCAGAAGACGGACTTGTGTCTTAAGGGTAGGTTCAGGAAACCTTAAAGTAAATGATAGTGTGAAAAAAAGTGAGGGAAAAATATTGTGGGTGAGAAAGAGAGAGGCAGAATTTCTCCACAATACAGTCATGATATGATATTGTTATGTTGGAACATTAAAAGTAAACACTGCTTTAAAAATTATCTCACTTTAATGTAACTTGAATACCCTGAATATTTATGAGTTTATATGTCTTCATGAATGATAGGTACTTCTAGAGACCTCATCTTTCATTACTATTTGAGAACAGGAAGCTTTTAGCAACCGTAGGGACAGGGACAAGTTTGTGGGCTTAATCTCATATAGATTTCATTTTGTTACTATTGAGAGGTGGGTTTGAGTGAACTGAACATTTTTCTTGCTTGCTTATTTTAGCATTCATAAAATCTTATTCTTTGTTTGATTCTATGGGAACTGAATTCCCGTAAATACAAAATCACGCTTATCTGAGGCAATGATAATATGAATAAGTCCAATGCCCAAAATATTTGTGGCAGGATCACTTTGAAGATAATGAATAATTATTTAGTATCCAGAGCGTCCGTTCGGTTCTTGGTTCATGCAGGCAAGACTGCGTTTTACTCTTTCTGCAGTTCAGCATATCTGGTTCATCCAAATACTCTTTTGCTGCTACTCCCAGCAGCCTTAATAGGGCCTGACATCACAATAATGCATCATGCTGCCCTTTGTGTTACAACTGAATAAGTTCAAGACAGTACAATATGTCTAGCATGTAAATGATATCCAAATTCGAGGCTGCCTTATGTAAGTCAAATGTTATAACCGAAAGCCTTAAGCTGTGACTGAAACTCTTGGTCTGGCATAGAGTTTACCTTTTGTATGCACAATACAGCTGTGTGAGGGTGAAGGTGTTCAATGACTCAAAGAATTGCTCAGCCTAGAATTTAGGAGTGACTTCAGATCATCCCTTTCATTTACATTACTGCATTATTTTAGCGGCAAAGTCAACTCTTTGGCCATCTCTGCTTGAGTAGTAGGTTGTGATATTTTCATTCCCAAAAATAAATTACCCTAAACGTGCTCTCTTTGAGCCAGTGCCCCAAGTCCGTTCAGAAGTGGAAGCTGGTGCTAAATGCATTACTCAGTTTCTTTAGTGCATCTGTAAAGATGGCAACCCATTTGGTCTGTTACATCATCTACTGGCGGATACCTGCTGAGAGTTTGAGATGCTGGTTGGAGATATGAAACACTTAAATAGTGTTGATTCACAGGGAAAGTCACTATGGGCAGGACATTATGCACGATGGCATCTTTGTTCTGCTACTTGGTTCAACCTCTTTTAAAAATTATTCTAAAGTTCTTAAAGGTTAGGTTTATCTTTTGAAATGATGTATCTGCTGAGGCTTCAAAGTGTTGAAAAATATAAGGGGAATATTATTTAACTTATGGTTTGCATTCCTGACTGTGTTTAAACAAATTTTGGTGGCCATTTTTGTTGTAGTTAAAATTCTTACCTGTGAGTTTTCGATTTAAATAATGATAGCTGTTCTAAGCTTTGAATGTGTTGCTGATTATTTAAATGGAAATTAATGGTATACATATATTCTTTCAGCATCAAAGAAACAGAACACTGTATTCATCAGCATTTACAGGCGCACATCGTACAGTACATGAGTACACAGTCTGTATATAATGGAAGATCTTTCATTGATCAGGCATAAAGGGGATAGAAACAAAACTATGTTGCTCAGTTCTGTATGGGTGTTGACATATCTATATTTTATATTAGATTTTTGTGCATCTAACAAACCCCCCCAACCTTCTGATCCAAATTCTAATTTCTGGTAAAGATTAGAATATGTGTGTGTATATATATATTGTTTGCCCTTCAGCTTCTCCCTCTATTTATATTACAGCTGGATAATGGAAACAAAGATGATGGTATCTTACACACTTTTTTTTAAAAGAAGGCAGAGAGAAAAGTGTCATCTTCATCATTATCGCCAGCTAATCTTCCCATTATGATTATTACAGTGTTTTATGTTTTGGTTTATTGACTAAGCACATTTGTGGAAAGATTTTATTTTTTGTAACATCTGAGTCACAAAATATGTTCTCACTGAACTATAACAATTTGCAGTGTTTTTCTTTAATGTTGTTTTACCAAAGTGAAATGTGTTGCTTCCTTGTTAACCTTTTTAGGCAACTGTGTTCCTTTTTAATCATTTTGTAGTCCAATAGTTAATCATCATAGTTCTTAAGTACCTGGTTAGCCATTCTGTGATTACGTCTCTGTATCCCCCTTGAAGAAAAAACCACAAAATAACGTTATTCCTGTAAAGTGGAGCTAAACCCTTTTGTTCATTTATTAACCTGCATTTGAGAAAGCTGAGAAAGATGGCAGTTCCAGTTTAAACACTATGCAGAGAGAGTAACATCAGTGTTGTCCGTGCATGGAATTGTCTTTTGTAATTAGTTTTGTCTGCAGTGAGACACTAAACCATTCTAACTTTGTTAAATGTGGAGCTCAAAAGAGCGGAATGTTCAGTAATTAGCCAGACGCTTGGACAACTCTGACATAACTTAGCATTTATTACAGTTTTGCTCATTGTACTAACCTAATTCACTGACCTTTAATATGAAACACACTTTATTTTCAGCAAGGAAAACTAGGATATGCATTTCCACCTGGGGACTGGAGAGTATTAGGAACACCTGTGGAGCCCGGTTCCTCTCTGATGTGGCCAGGGTCTGGAATTGCCCTTGTACCTGTGTTTGTGGCCGGTTGTGGTGGTGTTGCCGGCAGACATCTAGGAGAGCAGGAAAGCTGCTCTTACCTTCAGTATCCATGGAAATTTGTAGGTAAAGAGCAGGGATAGACGAAGGCTGTGGTGACTTGGACTTCTCTTTTTCATACCAAGGATTCTACTGAATGACTGAGAAAATAGAGCAAGTAAAAAATTCTAGATTACAAAGGAAGTCTGCATGCGTCTCTTCTACATAACTTGCAGTGGCTCTGACAAAAATAGTGGTTCTTCAGACAGAGTTTCCTTAAAGATGCATTTAACAAAGTAAATTCTTGCTTGAAATTACCCCACCCACAAATTCTAGTACATTCTGCTGTATAGTCCTCTCTTTTAAAATAGATGGAGTCTTTTGCAGTCTTTATGTTACCTCCATGTTTTATTTTTAAATACATGTGTATATGTAGGTGCTTACATAGCTATAAATTAAAAGTCCTATATCTCAGCAGTTTTATAGGTTTCTTCCCTCTCTATAGTGTCACTAGATATAGTTTGACTTACATTACAGTCTTCTGAAGCAAGTCCTACATTTATACTTGTTTTCTCTCTGTCTCATCATTGTTATAGTAGCCACATTTTAAGTAATATCTTGATTATTTTTTCCTAAGAGTATACCTTTTTTTAGCCAAATTTTCCTGCACAAAATTTATTAAATAATCTTGATTTATTCTTCTGTAGCTATCCTCCTTGAAATATTCACCTCTCTTCCATAAATAAGCTTTTAAAATGGGTCCTACTATATTTGGGGTTCAGGATATGAAGAACTAATAACTATACATTGACAATTTTAAGAGAAAACTGCAAGTTTGTTATCTAAGTAATTTATGCTATTCTAGGGGTATTTCTGTCAAATTTCTAAGATTTTTATAGCTGGTTGACTCTTCAGAGAATTCTCCTTAAGGACGTAATTTGGATTTCACACTGTCTGGTTTTTTTGAGGAAAGGAAAATAAGGAATATTCACATCAAATATTTGTTATTATCTTCTCTCCATTCTCTATTAAAAATTGGAAAATATTTTTCTTCCTATGGTTTCTGTCTCTCTTCACTTATTTATTTATTTTCAAAGCCCAGAAAGGAAAAGCAACTATGAGGCATTCTTAAAGTGAAAATGACTCAGATGGCAGAACTGATTGTGAGAGATTATTTTAGTCATATCTAATTCTGTCTCAGAACAGAAGTATGTATATTTTGGATTCCTTCAAGCTCTGTATTTCTATGTTTTTTATGAAAATTTGGAGTAACTCAATTTAGCATGTATCTAGTTATGCAATATTATATATAAGCTATTAGAAAAAAAAATGTAAGGTTAAATAATTCGGTTTTATAAGCTGGAAAAATGAAGGTTGAGTTTTCTTGCAGAAACATTTCTGCTCCCTCACCACCTATCATAGTTCTCTCCTGCACATTGTGATGTAATTTGATTTTCATTAAATTAGTACCTACTTTTCCATTAGAAACTCTAGTTTCATTCAACAGCAGAATAGAAATAGCAGAGTATATGTGACAGATTTTAAATTTATTATTAAAATCAGGAACAGCATAATTGCACCAAGTGGAGTTGATAATTTTGAAGTGTTACTATCTTAGAGGCCACAGCAGAGGTCAGAAATAGAATCATAGCACACATTGTTGATGTTCACCTCTCCTGTGTCCCAGAAAAATGAGACATTTCAGGGTGAGCAGAGGTGGGCAGTAACAGGAAGAAGCCTAAGGAGGGACCGAGACAAGGTCTTCTGTTCTTGTCTCCTTGGATTACATCTGGATTTTGGCAGCAATTCACATAGAAGATGAAAAATAAAGGATGAAAAGCCCTACATTAAGCTCAGAATAACTTAAAGGCAAAGCTGCTAAAACCAGCATTTGCCAGGGCATCCTCTTACTCTTCTTTACTGAGAGTCTACTACAGCAAATCTTAAAAAGATTAGAAGCTAACACATTTGATTATTCGTACTTCACTGAGCATATCTATCATTTCTACTCCTCTCAGATATAAATGAAACCCTCTAGTTTAATTCCTGGATTATATCATTACTCTTTCAAGCTGATTCTTTGAGCAATTCCACCAAAGTTTTCAGCAAGAAATGTCTCGTGACAGGACCAGTGTTAAAATAACAGTCAGCTTCAATTGTAGCATTTCTGAGCATTCCAACTCCTTGCTAAAATACTTCATGTTATAATGAACATGAAAACTGAAGTGCTGTCCCACTCTTGAAAGAGGAGCAGGGAAGGGAAGTGAAAGACATTTTCATGGGAAACACAATGGCAGGAAACTGTAGTGAAAGTCAGTATTGTAAGAAGAGGTCAAATTTACAGCAAAATGAAAATACGCTCTGTTCTTGTAAAAGGCCATACAAATTCTCTTGAACTCTTTGTTCTCTTAAATGTGAAGAACTCTTGAAGTGTGAAGTAGGAAGGCTCTTGAGCCCATGGTCCTTGGAAGCTCTGTGTTTGTTACACTGTTGAACATCTCTGCGAGAGAAATGTTCTCCACCATCTCTTACCCTTTGAACATCTGAGTTTTGAACTCCCATCCCAGATTAAAACATGGGTAAAGATATGTAAAATATATATGAACTAAACACTGAGAGAAAGACATGTATGTTGGGCTTTCCCAACCACAAGGCATTAAAAAAACCCCAACAAACAATCTCCTAGGGGTGTTATGACCTTCCAAAAAGTAGGGAAATGAATAATTACACCACCTTATTTACAGTGGCACTATGGGATATTGTAAAATTTCTTTTCCACTGCAAACAATGATTGGACCTGAATTAATGTGAATACTTTAAAATGCTGGCCTGATTTAGGTTAAAATTCAATTGAAAAAATGAATGTGTGACACAAGAATATAATTTTAATTATATTAATAAGATAATCTGAAAATGAAAGGATTTATTTTTAAGAAAATAAACCTTTCAAATTCTAAATTGAAATCAACTTAATACATAATAGTCTCAAAAAAAAAAAAAGGCTGTGCTGTTACAGCACGTTTCTTCAGTGCTGAGATAATTCATTTAAATATGTTTTTTCCACAACATGTGTACTTATCTGAGTCAGTCCCTCTAGGAGACCATAATTTGGAAATAATATGTCGCACTAGTACTTTAAAAATCTTCTTCAAACCCTGCTTTTCATCCCCCAACACACTGAATAATTCATACAAGCTGAGTTTTTAAAGAAAAATTCCTAGATTCTTATGAAATCAAATGCACCTTGTGAGAGGTCACATTTCTTTCTGAAAGAAATGAATTTTTCAGCTGCTTTCTGATTGAACAGATATATCACTACATAACTTTGGGGATGGGATAATGTACTGGGATACTGCTCATGTAATGTTTTTCTAACTTTTAAAAAAGGAACCTCTCTAAAGTAATGGATACATACAGAGAGCTGTTACACTTCCTAATCAAACTAATTGACTAATTTGATTAATTAATTATTTGCATTACTAGATTTCATGAGACTCTTGAATACCAAAGATATTTCTTTCCCTCCCTCCTTTTGTTATAATCTTCAAGGTTTTCCATTTCTTTGAATGTTGGGTAGAATTTATAACCGAATCTTGGAAAAGAAATGTTTAAGGAAATGCAAAAAATATTTGGAAAAGTTCCTTCAGACTTGCTTTGAATTTTGAAAAGATTGACCATCTTACTTTTGAAATGAAATGGGGGTGTTTAGCTTAAGTGCTGTAACTCAAACTTGATAGATAGATAGATAGATAGATAGATAGATAGATAGATAGATAGATCTCAATCTCCTCTATTATTCTGTGAAGTGAGAAATATATCTTAAAGTTTTGCAGTTGAAAGGTAAAACCATAAAATAATAAAGATCTGTAACCTGTGCAGACTCCTGGTAGTCCACGCAATGGACAGTAGTATTGCAGTTTTTACATCCAGGTTCAATTATTTTAAGAGAAAAATGTTAAATATCTGCACACATTTTACGTGGGACTATAATTGATGACAGTCAGTGTAAGAAGGTAAGTTACAGGTTTGTAGAAGTTTTCTATGCTCGAAGTCAAAATGTAAACATATGTTATTATAAAACCTGTATCTTTCAATATATTAGTGCCAAAAAGCTATGAAATCCTTTTAAGATGAATACTTCCTATGATTACCTTCCTGTTATTGAAAGGAAGAATACACCTCTCAAGAGAAATCAATATATTCCTGCAAGAATTGGAGAACTGATGCCTTTTCTATCATGATAAGTGATAGAATAAATAGTGCAACATTAATTTCTTCTGGGTACCTCCCTTTGTTTATTACCTAGAAGAATATGTAGACTAATAAGGAATTAGGTCACCTGGCTTCAAAATAGTGGCTCAATTTTGCTGCCAAAATGCAAAATGATTCCCTCTTTAGTGGTTTACCATGGCTGTGGGTTTTTTAACCACAACAATCCTAGGTGTACATGAAAGTAAAATCAGTGCTATGGTGGCCTTGAGATTATTTCATACCCTCTTTCCAAAGTAAGAGGTAGGTTTAATCTCCAACAAAAACTATGGAAGACACAGTTGGGTGCATCCCTACTGAAGCTTCTAGTGATAGAATGAACCTTATTTCTGAAAATACTTTTCACTAAGGCTCTTATGAGGGCCAAAACTAAAGACTCCCAAATAGAAGGTCTCAGTAATAACGCAAATTTGATTAGTGGTATCAGAACAGTTAATTAAGGTGTCTCAGGGGAAGGAACAATATGAACATCTGCGTACATCTGGGGGAGACAATCTATGGTCCAAATGGTAGAAAAAAATTTGTCAGACTCCTTCATCTAATCATAGATCAGCTGTCCGAAAAAAACGCCTCGTTGGTATTTCTTCTGATCTAAACAGTAATCCTCATCAGGCAGTAGGATTTATGTGAGGTTAGAAACAATAGAGAACATTTTGTCATCCTTTCTATTATTTTTATTTTCATTTTTAAATATGAAGATGAGATCCTAAGTCTCAGGAATGCAAGAAATCAGATGCAGAATGCAGATTCTTAAACCCAAATTCTTAAAATACCAGGAAGGAATTCAGATTCTAAATAAATTAGAATAGATTAGCCGAAGGTCATAGTTGCTCCAGTTTAAACCAACCAAATTCAATCTTCTAATTTCTTGGTTTATGTCCTTTTGAACCGTCTTTAGTATGATTACATGTATTAATTTAAATCACTGCTGAGACATTCGTACCTATGGAGTAAGACATTACTCTGCCTTTTATAGGAGTAAATAAATACAAGGTCGGTAATTCCTGTCTGGAGGGGTTTGGGGGGATCTTTCTCTCACCTGGTCTTTGCTTTGAATTTTTGGGATGATCTGTCTCATGGTTACTGAGACAAGTTGCATTTTCAGTTTTACCAAATATTCTATTCTATTCTATTCTATTCTATTCTATTCTATTCTATTCTATTCTATTCTATTCTATTCTATTCTATATATATTATATAGTATAATACAATACCTTTCATGCTTCCATGATTTTTTTTCTGGTACACTCTTTAGCTCCATTTTTAGTTGTTTTTCACTTCACCTTGAATATCCTTTCTCTCATTCTAGCATTACATTTTACAGCAATATTTACATTTTCTGATGCTTTAATTTTTCACCTTCCCACAAGGAATCCACAGCCTCCCTTGCCAACTTCTTAATTTTTATATGTTTGTAAAATAATTTATTATTTATCATTTCACCCTATGCTTTAATTTCATTCATTTTCATCACAACATTCTCAATCCTTTTCATTTATTCCCTCATTCTAAGCTTTTATGCAGCATCTTTGAAGCATTGATTCTGCTTGTAGCTCTTTCATTTATTTTTTCTTCGTGTTTATCCAGTTACCAACAGTGGTCACTAATTTATTGAAGTTTGTCAAGTTGTTTCTAATCTGTACTTGTTACGACAGTAACAAAATCACAACTGTTTTTAGAAACTGCATATACATTTGTAATTTACACACGGCTTTCATTTATTTATCACAAAAAATCCCAAAACAATGTAAGGCTAAGCATAACCTTTGTATCAATAAAACACATCAGGGATACTACAAGGTAAAAGTTATTTGAAAGACCATTCAGTCAGCTTGAGGGTGCCTGAAGCTATCACAAAAATAATATTTTATCAGAATTGTTTAATGTATCTGTGTTGTCTTTAATTTTTGCAACCTAGTTGAAGGAAAGTCTTGTCAGTGAAGGCCAGTGCAAAGGTGGCGTTCTACAACTCTGCCTTTTGTGCATCTTCTGTTACCAGAGTCCCCCCCACCATTTGGTAAAGGGCCCACATTATTCCTGTTTTCCTTTTGTAACTGGTGTATTTAAGAAGCCCATCTTGTTGTTCTGGACATCTGTAGCCAGATTTAATTCCAGATGGCCTGGTATTCTTTCTACTTAATCTGACAACCTCTTTAGAGTCATGCAAACAGTCACTCTGTTTCCATCTCCCATCTCTTTCCTTCTTGTGTCTGACTGTTCCTTATTCATCCATGCAGGTCTCTTGCCTGCTTTTCCTGATGTCTTACTCATTGGGATGCATTGTTTTTGAGCCTGAAGGAAGTGATCCTTGTATATAAACTAGCTTTGTTGCACCACCCTTCTCTGAAGGGCTTGTTTCCATGCGATTCTTCCAAGAAGATACCTGTTACAATCTTAATTTCTGTCCTGCTTTGTCATCACCTAATAATAAACTCTACAGTGTCACGGTTGGTACAGCCAAGCTGCTCCCAACCCTCACATCTCCAACAAGGCCTTCCCTATTGGTCTGTATGGGTCGCACAGCACGTCATTTATGTGGGATCCTCCACTACCTCCAGCAGGAAGTTGTCATCAAGGATTTCCAGGAGCCTCCTGGACTGTTTGTGCTTTGCTGGGCTGCTTCTCCAGAAATCTGGGTAGTTAAACTCCACTAAAAGAATGAGTGCTTTTGACTTTGAGACTGCTTCAAGTGGCTTATAGATGATTTCGTCCACATCTTCCTCCTGGAGCCTGTAACACAACCCAACGTCACCCTTGACTAGTCTGGCCTTTTATCTGACCCCATAAGCTCTTGACTTGCTCATCATCCACTCCACAACAGAGCTTGACACATATCAAGTGTTGCCTGACATAGAGTGCAATCCCACCACTGTGCCTTCCTGGTCTGTCCCTCCAAAACAATATACACCCCTTCAGGCTTCACTGGAGGTCTTTCTTCACTGAAGACAGAAAATAATGCCTCGTAACAGTCAGAGGAGACAAGGACATAATTTAGAGAATATGTACAATATCTCTGGAAGAGATAGAAGGTGCAAAGAGAAGGACTGCTTGCTTTCAGTAAACTCATGAAGGTTGAATAATGCATCTCTATGACAATCTGAACTAGCTGCACTGTATATATACATTTTTACACTGGCAGAGGAAAATGTGGAAAAACCTCAGATGCAGCATTACTTAGTACATATTAATACTTCCATTTTTTATTCTTTTGAATTTTAACTCAACAACATAGTGCTCTGTGGATATAAAACTTCATGTATACACATATATATACCCTTTTTTTTTTGCCATGTAGTTGCTGAAAATGTGCAAAGCACGTTTATTCTTTTAAATACAATATCTAATTACCATACCTAATTTATGCAGTTTCCTGGGTCTTTTCTATTCATGGGTGTTACAAAGTCGGGGTTTCTTACACAGTGAGCCATTGGCCAAACATATGCATATATTACCATTTCCGAAGAATATTATGAAATAATCCGGTAACAAACCTCTGAAAGTGTACCAAGATAGAACACTGTGTTGGTTTTACCAGAGGAAAAGGCTAGATTTAACCTTTTTCCTGTTTTTTAAAATGGCTCTGTATTTTGATATATTTAACTTCTATCATGTGCAATAAAGCATGTGAGCATATTTTCTGTTCTCTTGGGTATGATGCGTGGCTATCAAGCTGCCATGACTGCTTAGGGTAAACCGAGTTAGTCTGGTAGGTTTCTAGGAGTGGGTCACTGGAGCCATAGCCAACTTGCTTTTGTCAATAGGTGTGTCACAGTGTCCCAAGTGGTCACAATGAGTACAGCAGCTTATGACTGAAAAAGTTACCTGGCTATAGATTTACTACCAGAAGCTGCAAACATTTTCTGTTTATATTAAGGCTTTTAAAGATATATTTCAGTTTTCTTTCTTCCCCCAGTTTTCTTGTATCCACTTTAATCAGAACCTCATCCATATATGTGTCTACAAAAAACACATGCAGAGCAAACCTAGAGAGGTTGTTCAATTTATGTTCATTTTGCAAGGCTTTTATTTGGCACTTTTCAGTCAGGCAAAAGATCTATTATTTCAGAAGTCTGAGTGGATTCTACAGGACTGAGGTTCCATTTCAAAGAAATATTTCAAATTTTTCATGTCTTATACTCTGCCTGAATGCTGGGAACAGAACTGGGTTTACAGTTATTTGTGAAGAGGACTGGAGGTGAACATATAGCGTGACCTTGCGCTTGGAGTTCAGAAGACCCAACATTTCTTTTTGAATTTTTCACTGTGATCACATGACCTCACATAGTTCTCTTTGTGTGTCTCCAGTTCGTGGTGCTCTGTGAAGCACCTGGAGATCTATGGAGACATTGTTTTATCACATGTTGTTATCATACGACAAGATGATAGGATTTTGTCAGCATGGCATATGAATCAACTTTCTAAAACGAGCATCAGTCTAGAGAAGTATTGATAAAATGTTCTTGGTTTGTTTGGTTTGTTTGTTTTTTTTACAATTCACCAAAGAGTACCCATCAATAGTCCTGTACCTTTTTCTTTTCAACAAGCAGAAAGAACAATTACTGGGAAATGTCATTACACTGAGAGAATTGATGTTTTTTCAGAAAATGAATGACTGCAGTGATAGCTAAGTGTTTGGATGCAATGGCTGATACTACATTGATAAGAAAAAAGAACTTCTTTTAAAGCGGAAAAAGAACTTCCATTAAAGTGGATAAAAAAAAAATTTAGATTGTTCTCTTTTTTGCCAATTGTCTTCTGAGCTGATACTTCTCTTTTTGGCCCCGAATATAATTTTAAATTTATTTTCCCATTCTGCATGTAAGTTTGATAGATAAAATTTCTTTTCATGTTACATACATCAAGGGTACACATGCTACCCAGTTTAGTTTCTTCCTGCAATAAAGGAATGATCAGAAAAAACAAGATGAAGTTGTTCTACACCAAAAAATGCCCTTGACATTCCCACTACTCAAGCAAAAAAGCAGCTTACAAAATCTTCATTGGACAACTGTTGTTCGCATGTTGTCAAGATGTCGGTGCTGTCAATGCTTTTTCCCCAGCATTCAGGCAGTTAAGATAATGATGTGCTCTTATACTATGAGAGATATTGTATTTTCTAGTATAGGTAAGAGCTAGAAGTTTTTACAAGATCGCAAAGCATCTTTTGCCTCCATGAATTCTTGAAATTTGCTGTGAGGAATAAAAACTGACAGAAACCTAAACAACAGAAAGCAACTTTATATTTTAACTTCCTGTTTTCTAACTTATGCTTATTATATATTTACATGTCTATTTATATCAACACGCAGATATGGAAATTCCCACTGACTCATGTAAACATCTTAAGCTATATAGCTCCCCACATATGAAAAGGGAAACAGCCATATCTCTTCATTCTTCTGATGTTTTTGTACTACAGAAGCTTCACAACTTCCAAATACAAATTCCTTTTTCTCTTGCTTTCTATTTTTTTTTCTTCACTGCTCTGCAGTATTTGAGAAAGAGGCTGTTTGGTTTTTCGGCACAAAGTTTTTACTAGGGTATCTGCAAAAACAGTGCTTTTATTCCACGGCGTGGCCCTATAGACCCACATAACTCCATAAGTGTATGTGTGTTTGTGTTTGCACATCTGGGCTGGAGGGTGCGTGGGGGATGGTCTCCACTGAAATGGCATCCAACTCTAAAAGCATAAGCTACAGATAAAATATTCAGGGCATCTGTCCAAATCAAAGACTGCAGTTTAGATAAAGCTGTACATACAGTAAATATTGGTTTTGACATAACACTTATAAAAATATTATGACACCATTGAAAACATTTTGACAAGCAAGAAAGCTATTTAAAATAGAAGAGACAACCCAAGTAAAGAAAGCAAAAGTAAGATGGCCATGTTGAAAAGCTCTGGGAAGGGCTGTGGTTGTGTTGCTTTTGTTTATAGTAAAATGAGCGAGTTCAGAGATGTTCAGACACATTTCCTCTAATGAGATATCAGTGCACTGGTGAAAGGACCAGAAATAAAGTTTGAAATTAAAAGAGGCAAAAAGAGGAGAAGGATTTTGTCTTGAAGTGCTGGTGGGGAAGAGGGTATGAACTGGGATGTCTGATTCCTGCCAGCAAGGCTAACTTTCAGATTCACTGGTAAGGAGGACACTAGAATCCCATTTAATTGGCTTCTGTAAAATTAATACCTATTTCCTTTTTCAAGCATCTCACAAGAAATTACTTAAAGTTTTTAGGGGCGATCTGAGGATATATTTTGTTGTTTCTCACTCTCTGTAATCTTGTTCCTGATAATGTAATTAAAAAATCTTGTCCTTTTATTTGCCAAAAAAAGTATGCACTGCTTCCATTATTTAAGTCTGATATTAAGTGTGATTCCAGGTTGAAACTAGAAACACTAGAAGAATTCTGCCTGTATTTGTTACCTTCAAAGGAAAAAAAGTCATGTGTGCAGGCAACTCTTTATGGGAAACACTATGAGGTCCTGGAATGAAGGAAAATTCAGCAACTTGCTTAAGTATTTTCTGTACAAGTTAGTTTGACAGGGGTTTTTTGGGGTGTGTGTATGTGTTTTGGGGTTTTTTTTCCTTGTTGGTTTGTGTTTCGTTTTGTTTTATTTTGTTTTGTTTTGTGTTTGGTTGTATGGGGTTGGGTTTTTCTGGGAAAGAGGACTAAGTGTTCCTTGTGCAGGTCCCTGATGTATGTACCTCCCAAATAGTCTTACAAATCAAATCATAGAAAACTGTAAGAATTTCCAGCTCAGCTGTTTACTGGCAACACTGTGGTTCAAGAGACCGCTGTCTGGAATTTGCATTATATTTTACAGAGTTTAAAAGATGCATAATTTTCTCTAGAAAAACTTCATCATTATGTATTTGGAGATATCTTTCTGCTTCAGCTAACCCAAAAATTCATGTTTTCTTTTGTGATGAGTACTTCATCCTGTCTGGAATAGATGAGTAAGCAGAGCAGAAGTAACAAAGCCTCTTTAATCAGGGAAATTTGATACTCTTCCTACAGTTCATTGAGGACATTTTCTTTTTCACCCGGTCTTAGTACCACTATCAGGTCGTCTCCCCAGCTGTCATGCCCTTCTTCTGCTTACCTTGAACAGCTTTTACATTCTGGTGACTTCCTCTGTTCCATAACAATAGTACCCACCACAACAATTTGAGGTTTTAATCTCACAGTTTGCCTAGACTGTTGCTGCTTTGCAGTGTTTCCAGTCTTATTACCACATGGTAGCCCTGGTCTCACTTCCATATATTCAGATATATTTTCTCTGCTTTTTCATTCTCTGATCTTCCCTCCCTCTCCCCTCTACTTTATCTGTAGATGTATTAATTCATGTCATTTTGTGAAATGGAACATGCAAATCAAAAGCATTTTACAGAGATGCTTCAAAAAAATTCAGTATGAATGGGAGTATGAACTGTAATTTAGTATATGTTTCTACGTACGCACATATTAAAATAATCTCAATCTGTAATTATACATTAACCTGGTAAAATGAAAACTCCAGTGTAACCTTAAATGTAGTGTTACTCTCTCGCCATAAGACTATAATATACGTGTATCCAGAGAGCTAATAATATAGTTCAAGCTGATGTTGACAGTTACTAGTATATTAAATTTTCTTAGTTGTTGTGGAAACTGCTGTATGTATTTGACCCTGTCCTTACTGAATCTGATGAATCTTCCTCCTAAAACTGAAAGCTGCATTTGGCACAGTACCAGGTATTCTCTTTTCCCTCTCCGCTTGCAATTTTACTTAAATAGTGTCTCATTTCCATTTCTAATTTAATTGTATTTTAGCTCATTGTGACAGTATCTGCACTTGACAGATTTGTCACAGTATTTGTCCTATTTCTATCAACTGCCAGATTCCTTTTCTTTTTCAGGTTCTCCTTCTTTCATTTGTCCCAGAACCTGGTAGCCACCATATTTCTATTAACAGAACATATCGGTTTGAAGTAAGATTTGCCTCATTCGTTGGCACTGGCCATAGAATGAATTTGAGCAGTTTCATAGCACAAGGCATATAGATTTTTTTCAGAATATCAATCCTTGTACTATTTTACCTCTTAGTTTAGCTGGAATTTTGGTTTGTTTAGGCTGTCTTTGCAATAGATTTTAAAAAGAGCAAAAATAATAATAAAAACCATATCCCAGTTTTTTATTACACAATTACCAGCAGAGAGACCAAGAGTGCCATTCAGACATGTGAAGCACTAAGTGACCAGAATTAGACTTACTGCGTAGCAATGGCTTTTTTCTTCTCTCCTGAAACTTGAAAAGCTCTGTCGGCTATTTATTGTGTCTGTCTGGCTTCTATCTTATTTTTTATCTTATTTTCCGGACATATTTTTGACCACTTACATTTTATTTCTCTTTGCTCTTTTTGTCTCTAGTGCCCTCCACTGGACCTGCTCCAGGAGCTCCATGTCTATCTTCTGAGGAGTGCAGGACTGGACACAGCACTCCAGGTGAGGCTTCACCAGGGCTGAGGAGAGGGGCAGGATCACCTCCCTTGACCTGCTGGCAGTGGTCCTCTTAACACAGCCCAGGATGCCATGGGCCTTTGTCACCAAGAGAGCTTGTTGTCCACCGGAACCCCCAGCTCCTTCTCCACAGAGCTGCTTTCCAGCAGGTCACCCCCAGCCTGTGCTGGGGCCTGGGGTTGTTCCTCCCCAGGAGCAGGATCCTGCATTGCCTTTGCTGAATTTCAGAAGGTTCCTCTCTGCCCATCTCTCCAGCCTGTCGAGGTCCTTCTGAAGGGCTGCACAACCCTCTGGGGTATCGGCCACTCCTCCCAGCTTTGTGTTGTCAGGGACATTGCTGAGGAGGCCTCTGCCCCTTCATCCAAGTCACTGATGGATAAGTTAGACACACAGTCTAAAAGTAATGTTGCAAAAATTAAACACCACCCTTCCACTACTAGTTAAAAGATATTTACTTACAGATGATCTGACAAAATGTATAACTGAATGTCAGATGTGTACAGATCACTATTGAAAAAAAAGGAAACAAACATTTTCTTTTAGTGCTATGTTACAAGACATCCACTGGATAAAAGAATGAGAACAAAGAATATCAGTAGGAAACATCCTATTTCTAATAATTTATGTCATGGGTAGGTATTGGGCTGAAACAACCCCAGCACGAATGGACTGTGGAGGTGAAAAACATGGTAAGGACAAGAGGACATAAACTCTGTCTTTAAATAGTGGTGTATATAAGGGCTAATGCTCTCTTCAGACTGCTTTTTTCCATGTCCATGGGGAAATATTCCCAAAAACTCAATAGGAGGCTGTTTTTTAGACTTCTGAGTTTTGAGTTTTAAAATATTTTGTAGTCTCAATGAGGTTTTATACAATCCAGTGTTTTGTCTACATTTCATTGTTTTGTCATTTTTTCTCAGCATATCTGTGGTTCCTAAATGAATACTATCAGACAAAATCCTCAGAGGAAAATTAGAAACATAATGGATCAGATCTTAAAATTAGGTAATTTAATACTATCAGAATAGGCAAGCAATTACAACTAATTACGAACTGAGATTTGCCTCTGACTCCTAAATAAGCATAATTCTACTATATCAGTGGTAGTGTAAGAAGTCACCATGTATCTACAAGTGCTTTTTTCTCTCTCAAGGGCCAAGACAACCTTAGCAGGACTAACTTGATCAAGAGTCTTTCATTAGGAAAGCTTATCGGATAAGCTCTTCTATTTTTTAAAAATGCACCTGTAGATGGTGGTTCTACATCCTTGACAGATTTTGTAGCACTGAACTCTTGCCACCTGTTAATGTGTGAGTGTGATGGGCTGCTCCCTCTGCACCTTTCAACACATGAAACCAATATTGTCATCAAAAGTAACTCATTTCTTTCTATGAGTATGTGCTGCTACACATCCTTATTCCTTGTCTAATAGGTAAAAGATAGTTTTGAAATGCAGTTAGCCAAGCAGATATGACAGATAGATAATACTCTCTATTAAATTGATACTAATTGCAATCACACTAACTGGCTATGTGCGTCTCAGATTTACAAGACAACCAGCTAGTGTAGTTTTAAATGTTAGCCTCTTTAGGATCAGAAGCATCATCTCATGAATTCAGTGTGCTGTGCCTCAGAAGTTAGGAACCTTTGAAAACATGTATTTCAAATTTAAACAACCAGAAGATTAATAGAAATTTAAGTAGTATTATTTTTAGCTTTCATTCTTGAGGAATATAAGACTGCACATTAAAAAAAATACATTTGGAATACAAGTACTTCTGCAATCAGAACTTGGGGAGAATTTTATAACCCTCAGAATAAAATTGAGAGAGCTGACAGTACAGGTTAGGTGTGAAGATTCACCTCTCAGTTTAGTTTCTAAAGGCACTTGTTTTCCTAGTCAGACCCTAAATTTCTCAGATCCTCAGAGATCTACGAGAAGCAAGCTCTTGACCTTTCTCAGAATAATTTCCCAAGCCAAAGGGACTTCCCTGATAAAAAGAGTTAACTCTGAAGGTTGTTTGTAATTGGCTTGAATCAACATTTCAATTTTAAATATGTACCTGATGGAACACAAGATGTACAAGAAGTGTTTCCACCTCTAACCTATAAAATATATGTGGTTATTTTACTGTAGTATTATTCAGTCTCAGAAGCCAAATTACCCAGAATATTTTCTGAAAGTGAAAATAAAAGCGGTCTGAATACAGCTAGATTTGTTTGCTTTTATTTGGTGAAAAAATTAGTTTTTAGAGCTAAAATTAAATTTTGACACATTTCTTATCATTAAAATTAAATTCTCTGGAAAACATATTTAACCATAGAATCACAGAATGCATCTATTATGCTTCATCTGTTTTATTTGTTTTTGATTTCTGCTATTGTATTTGAAAAAGTAATAGAGAAAGGATGCTTTAATAAATCTATGAACAAACTTCAAGTTATATTTTTAAGCTACCTGTTTGTATATATTGAAGAAGGCTGAATTTGAAGACTTCTCTAGAGTGGAAAAGACTTTGTATATCATGAATACTTAGCAGCAGTTACCAAAAGGAAATGTTCTTTGGCAGGTCAGATGATTCAATTGGTCACAGTATCGTTGTCCTTGTGGCAAAGCGGATACATGTGCTCATTTTTCTGGTGCCCTGTGAAAAGCCATAATTAACCTGTTAATGAGAATAGTTAAAACTGAAAACAGTGTCTGAAAATACCAGCACTACCTTTCTGATTTTTACCCATGAGTTTTCTGAAGATTTCCTGCTGTCTACTAAAATACACGAACAGCTGACTTCTGAGCATAATGTCCCACTTAAAGCATTTTGCAGGCTCTCCATCTAAACTACACATCACCCGGGACCTAAGCACCAGTCGAACAGGGAGAAGGATGTGTGAGCAAGCATAATGCCAGTGGAAGGCAGGGGCATGAGTAGGGGCTGCCAAAAGACCATCACACGGTTAATGAGCAACAAGCATTACTAGTGAAGACTGAAGTCCCAACTCGGAATGCCCAGTTTATGCCTAATTTCACATTCTGACAGTATGCAGACAGTCCAAAACCTCTGTATATGCGTGTATGTAGACGTGTAAAACTCTGTGTAAGATCATGTTCATTTTCAGAATTTTGATGAAGCTCTGTTCTCCATGACGTTGATAGATCATTAACTGTCAGCCAACCTTGCTTAGGAATACAGGTTATTACAATAATAATAATATTAATTATTTTTTCTTTTATTGATTATTAAGTTTTTGTTTTCCTTAAGGCAAGTCAATATCAGGAAATAGAGATAATGAAGGTTTATCTTAGATCTACCTATTTGTCAGAGCATGACAACCAACTTGTGTGTACGTCACTGACATGTATGGAATGAAGTGTACAACCCTGTGACATTGTGGTCCATAGATAACTGTAATAAATACTGGTGAGTGAGTTAATCTGGAAGAAAAAAGCATTGAACAGTATTTTCTTCAAGAATACATATTTTGGCCCTACAAAAAAAAATCCTATTCCCTGCTCTTTTTTCATTTTATTGCAGTAGATTTGCCATTTCTTGAGGAGGTTAATAACAAAAAGAGGAGTAGTCATTTTATGCTTTTCTTACGACCCTAAAATTAATCCACTTTCAATCCATCAGTCAGTGGTCATAATTTTAGGCTGACCGTTCTCATTGTAATGGAAAGAGTCTCATTTAAACTGATTGATGAACTGAGAAACTTTGATAATATATGGTCTGCTTTTAATAATCTTTTGACTTAATAATGAGCTGTCTGATTTTTTCTCTCTGTTCACCCACCCTCTCCTTGGTTCAGCTCTCCTTGATATACACTACATAGTAATGTGACTGTAGCTGAGCACTGGTTTTTCTCAGCTCTGTGGTGATTTTTTTCCTGATAAGCCTGATAATTTTTACGTACTTTTTTGTGTTTTATGTACGGTCCTTTCACTACTTTTCAGCTTAGCCGTGTAAAAATCTACTATAGTTGCAGAAATTACCGTAGTGAAGGAGATCATTGATTTACCCCTACCAGTGTTATTTCCTTGACAGTGCTGGAAATACCAGAGTATTGTGTGAGAAACACCTTTTCCTGCTACATCCTTTGAAACATGGGGACTGTGCTTTCTGTAACAAAATAACCTTTCTGCACTTTTAGAGGGGTTTTTTCAGTATTTTGGTGTTTTCAAATTATGTGCAGATGTATAATTATTTATGTTTAACTCTTCTAAGACTTTGGTCTCAATAACATTTTGAGAGAATTAAGATGCTACTGCATCACTGTGTTCAAAATGTAGACTTTGCTTTTATACTCTTTTTTTTTGTTGTTTTGTTGTTTTGTTGAGATTTTTTTGGTTTTGTTTTTTTTTAAATACTAGAACTCAAGAGGTGGTAATTATAAACATCTGATTAGTTTATTTTTGTCAAAAGTTTAGCTTTATAAGTTTTTGACCTCAGAGAGGCAATAAGAACTTTTTGTATTTCCAGAAGTTTCCAGTGAAAAGGGCAGCAAAATATGATGAAAATAGACAATGAAGTGAGAGCTAATGAGAGGTGGCAGGTGGTGGTTCTGTCCACAGTACAAACAGGTTTGAGTGGGAGATGCTGTCTTAAAATTATGTTATGTATTACATCAGTAGTTAAGGGGAAAAGAGGAAAATCAAAACAATCTTTTGAGAGATGCTTGTTACAAACTGAGGTCTATCACCTGCAATAAGAAAAAAATGAGCCTTGTACTCAAATCTAGGGACTTTGTGTCACCCTCTGTTAAAAATTCTTGACTTAAGGAAAGAAGAGTGTCTTTAGTGCTGTCTTTGATCTTTGTAATATAATGAAGTATTATTTTTTGGGCATTACAGTAAAATTTTCAAATTAAAAATATACCCATTATTTTTTCATCCACTTCCCTGTGAAGTAACACATACTGGTCAACTTTGTAGGCAGATTATGAGGATAGATGGCCAGGTTTTATGGCTAGATGTGATTATGAATTTTTGTCACTCTGTTAATTTCAGTGTATCTTTCTTCCGAATAGTTTTTTCCACGGTCCAATTTTTCTGTTCTGAAAAATTGTTCACCCTCAATATTGATATAATTTTTCCAAGGGACAGACTTTTTGAAACTGAATTCTCTATAATGTGTTTTCAGTAGAAATGAAAAGTTAATGAATTTAAAAAGGTACTCCTAAAAGCCTTACACTGACTGAAAACAATATAATTTTTTTATATTTGACTAGGTAACCTTAACCTAAAATTTCCTTTAACTTTTGTAGCTTTGATTCTAATTTCAGCTAACTGCTCTTTTAGCCTGCTGCTCTATTCTAGTGAAAGCATGGTACAATTTCTGAAACTTGTTGTGGGCTCAGGAGTGCAATTGAGAGTAAAACAATCAGGTGTGGGAAATGTCAGAAAGTTGAGCTTATGGGAAATTCTCATCTGACCTTACTTCAAGAGTCAAAACAATTGGTAAATTTAAATGATAATTAAAATTATTAGGATTTTTGTGTTGGCAACTGAGAGAAACAAGTGCAACTTAGATACATGGGAGAAAATCATAAAGAGACTGAGGAATAAAAATTCAAGTAAGATCTAATTTTTTTATTTTCAAATTAAATACTTTAATAAGAGGAAAAGATGAAATCTGAAAAAAAATATTCAGCAAATGTTTGAGACACAGTGCAATATCTATTGCCTAGTTAGAGAAAGTACTTATTTGTTTTAAAAGTATGCTTTAAAAAGATCAGAGTAAGACAGAAACCACAGTCAAACTGTCTTAAATACAGAATGTAAACTTCTAATGTTGTGTTGAACCCAAGATATTATCATGGTGGCTGTGAAGTGAAAGGCAGTGAAATTCTAGCCCTCATATGGAAGCAGCAAAGTACAGTGGAGAGGGCAGTTTTGTTTCTTACTGAAAATTCTCTAAAACTCCAACACGAGAAAGAACGTAATCTTAATTTGTAAGTTCAGTCGTTTTCCTACTTCAGCAAATTATTCCTGAAAGGTTCAAGTGAAGATAGATTGAATTGCAGTTGATGTTACAGAGATGCTTTGTGTATGTGATTTACTAGTGAAATCAGAATTGATATTCTGATAACACTCTGTGCCATGAAGTATAAGAAAAAGAATCCTTAGTATTTAATAAGGTAGAATTCCATGGAAGACAGTAAAACTTTCCTTGCTGCTCTTCTACAGATATGTCAGTTGCTCCGATATTTGCATTGAAGCCCACTTTAGACAATGCCATTATCTGTCAAATGACCCTTGTAAGCCAAAGGACCATCTGCCTTATTCTTAATTCTCAGATTAAAGAACCTGTTGTGTTCCTTTATTTTTTCCTCTACACAAGGTTATGCTTCATATTTATGGAGCATTTTTGTAATTCAGCAGGACTGGCTTCTAATTGGCATATGCTCATTTGCTTGAACATACTAATATAGGCATTAGTTATTTTCCAGTCTCTCTCAGTCATGTCAGGGCAAAGGTTGTTCATGTCATATAAGAGGTCTTTGGAGGATTCTCCATTCTACAGAGCCATGTTTGATTTTATTCAAGGGATTGTTCCTGCATTAGGGCAATAAAGGTGTCCTATTTGCTGACTGAAAAATTTTTGCCCTGGAACTGGTTTAGGAATAGATAAGGAAGGAGTCCAAAGACTTTATTTTTTTTTTCTTCCTCCCATTGTATTTTATCATTTTTTGCATTAGGTCCAATTTCAGGAAGTGGAGCAATGAAAGTTGAGAGCAAAAGGCTGACAAGCAAAAAGTGGAAGGGGTCATTGTATAGTTTGGAACAGCCCCCTTTGTGCTGCAGTGGTGTTAAAATTAATTAACATTTATTTCAGTATGAAAGCGAAGAAAAGATTGGTAGCAATTCTTCCTAGGGGACAAGAGAAGGGAGAAAGAAATGCCTTTCCTCATATACTTCTCTTTCTCCCTCCAGGAAAATCCAAATGGGATAGAAATGAGCACTGCCTTCAACAGTAGTTCAGTTGGTGGGAGTGGAGGATACATGAAGAGGGATAAGAGATATTGGAGTCTAGAGCTGCAAGACAGGCAAAGGAAGAGATAGAAAGATAGATGTGTGATGCCCATGTTTCAGTGTGAAAAAGCATGATGGGAGAGAAATTCTAATTGTCACAATGCAGAATTAGTAAGGGAAAATATAAATAAGGGGAAAAGGAATCCAATTATTTTGATGAGAAAAAAGAATTCTCTGAAATTATTTGGTTTTACCATATAATGTATGAAACATAAATTGTGTAAATTCAAGAAGGATGATACAAAATTAACTGCCCCTCATAACTCAAAGCTATGTTTATCTGAAATGTCACATATAACACTCAAAAGTAAAACACCTTTCCTGCCATTGCCGGAATGGGCACTTCTTAACTGCATCCATAAATGAAAAGTTGCTGACAATTTTCATGTTTACCTGCAGACATCATACATATGCGCTTTGCTACATTTTCAGGTTTTGCCTGATAGTTAGTCTTGAAGGTTTTATCTGATGCCTTTAACTTCCCCATTTTTCAGTTCTGACTCCCATTACCTCCTGTAGAAGCTTAGGTGAATTTAATATTCTGACTTCCAGTTCGTCTCGTCTACAGTTCCCAAATACTCATCATTCAGTTTATGATGCTTGTGGTGGAAACAGTGTGTCCTTTAGTTTTGACCTGACTGTGCTGGTTTCCTTATCATTCATGTGCACCAAATCCAAGAAAACATGTTTTAGAAATTGGCATTTGATTTATTATTTTCAAGCCTCTGTAAATACTAGTGGTGATTTTTATACTAGATACATGCATAGAAAGGTTAGGAATATAAAAATTCATATATTCATCAATATGAAGAAACTACTGCTATTAAGCATGGACACTCTATTGTTACATCAAATGCTCAGAAGGCTGAAGAAAATCAGCTAAAGTTGGTACAGGTTGGTTCTTGTGTCTAGGAACAAGGTATTGATAATTTCTGTCCTATTCCTAGTCTTTTTGTTTACTTCTTACGGGATAGTTTTAAACTTCGGTTTCACTGAATCAAATAAATACAAAGGCCAGGATAGCTCCTTGTAGATGACATTGCCCAGTTCCCACCTACTCTCTGCTTCCCTCCTCCAGTCGAGAATCAGGTAGTGTTGAGAGCTGTGTGCACCTGAGTTATGCCCAAGTTGATGGGTTTGATCCCCATATGGACCTTTCACTTAAGAGTCGGACTTGATGATTCTTATAGGTCCCTTCTAACTCAGAATATTTTGTGATGTTTCTGTGATGCTTCAAGGGGTTTTGAATAGCTTCTTACCCTCTATGGATAGAGGTTTCTTCAGTGCTTGACCATCCTCACAGTAAAAAAGACTTTTCTTATATTTAAATAACTTCCTATATTTCAATATATGTCTATTGCCCCTTGTCCTGTCATTGGGCACTACATTTACTCCATCTTCTTTACTCTTCCTCATTAAGTATTTCCACAGATGGATAAAATTCCTGAGTCATTTCTTCTCCAGCTGTCTCTTGCACAGACAGCTCTCTCAGCTTGTCTGTGCAAGAGAGAAGCTTTGGTCCCTTCACCACCTTTGCAGCCCTTCACTGGAGCAGCTCTGGTAAGCACATACCTGCCCTCCACTGGGGAGCCCAGAGCAAGACACAGCACTCCAAGGGTGTCTCCCCGTGACTGATTAGAGGGTAGGATTGCCTCCTTTGACTTTTTGGCAATGTTTTCACTGTGGTATTGGGAATGGTGTCCAGGTGTGCAGGTTTTGGCAATAAGGTAGAGACGCAGCCAGAATAATTTCCTATAAATATATTTAGCCTTGATTTAAATGTACACAGTTTTATATGAGTCTTTTAATATAAACATTTGGAATAAAATTTGTATAAGGGAGAATTAAAATAAAAAGCAGTACCTAATCTGCAAAATCTTTGAGTTATAAAGACACCAGAGTCCTTGAAAAGAATGAGGCAGAGGAAGAGAGCAGATTTGTGAAGAAAATAATTAGCCATGGATTCTTGAATGATTATTAATACTTATTTATCGTTTATAAAATACATTCTTTTAAAATATGTTACTCATCTCCTGAATATTTGACAGCTGGTAGGCTTCTTTTCCTGTTGCTACACTTCACATAGACGGATTCCTCTAGTTATCACTGATCATAATTTCCCATAGTAATAATATTGTAAGTTGGGTTGCTCAAAAGAGAGAACCTTCTTTCTTGTTAAATTATCTGTATTAGACAGAATACTAATTTTGATTATTTATTCCTTCTGCTTTCATATTCACAGAGTGTACTAATTCTTCTGTGTGCATCGGTCTCAGATTATTTAGAGGTGTTTATTAATAATAAGGCCACAAGTCATCTATTGTCACTGGTTTCTAGAATGCTGAAACTTTGCTGAGGAATACCTGAGCAGTATGTGATAAATGCAAGATGTTTGAGATACGTCAGGATCAAAAATAAGATATTTCTCTTTCAGGGTGGGTTTTTTTCAATTGTTTGGTTTTTTTGTTTTGTTTTGTGGTTTGGTTGGCTGTGTTTGGGTTTTGTTTCAGGTTTTTTTGTGGGTGGTTTTTTTGTTGGTTGGTTTGGTTTTTGTTTTAGTTTTTCTTTTTTTATTTTTAATTATAATTTTAAAGGAACTGCATTATAATGCAAAAATAGAACCATGATGAATTCACCAAAAAATGAATGTTGTTTTGCCCTGCTCCCAGACAAATCCAACCGATTTCTCATTGACAGCACTGTGGCAGTCCACATGGTTTATTTGCGGGAGGGGAAACTTTCCTTTTTTTCATACACTGTCTGTGAAAAGAAAACAGATGCTAATTTTATCTTTACTGCACCTTCCTGGTCAAGAACACTCATCTCTCAAAAGAGATGGGGTTGCTCACTATTTATGATGACAGCTGCCTTTTAAGGAAGCAAGGAATGAAGCATCTGAGGAATGAATGTGTCCTGCCAGGAGCACAGTGGGATAAATGTCTTCCATTTGGGATAAGATGTACTGACAGCTCAGTAGGAACAGCTGAAATTAACTGTGCATTTGGAGGTTTCATACTGACCTGAATCACTAAAACCAACTTGTATGTGTCTTATAATTTGAATAAATCTTGCTTTTTCTGCAGACCAGAAAAGGGAACTATGTTGCATAGCTATTAATTACAATTTTTGCCACAAAGAGCAATGGCAATGTTTAAAAAAGAAAAAGCGAATAAATACTTCAAATGTAATTTACTGTGCATTTTATTTAAAAAAAAAAAGAAAAAAGAAAGGATGAAGAAAAAAATTATATGGGTGAGAATGAAAATTTATCAGTGATTTGCAAGCTTTAAATCTCTGCCTTTGTTTCAACTCAGCCAGGAACTGAACTAATGACTTGGCAGTGGAGATGTGGTGAGCAGCCAACAAGTCCTAGGGAGTGCATCAAAAAAAGAGAAGACTAGTAAGTGTCAAAGACTGTCAATATTTATTTAAAGACAAAAAGTTTCACCCGAAAATGTTATGCTGATAAACCACAGGAAGAATGTCATGGGTGCATCCATTTGTGATCCCAAAAAATGAATTAAAGGACTCAAGCTTCTGGAGAAACATCAGTCCTACACATCAAAAAGCTTCTGTAACCACTTCTGATTCCTACCTGTGTTTCTGACTTACATCAATTTTCTGTATTTCCTTAAACACATTAGAAGATAAAAAAACCCCATAAGGTCTGTTGATGCTTCTTTTCTGTTTAGAGTTGACAATTACAGTGGTTTGCAATGTTTTTGAAAGGTGTTCCAGTCCACACTCTGGCTCAGCTGCTGGATGAGTTCGGTCAACATTCATTGAAACTATAAATGTGTTACAAACCCTGCTTTTCCTTCAAGCTACACAAATTATAGACTGATACACCATCAAGCTCTTGTAGCAGGAAAGAGCATCTGTCTAACTTTTAATGGTAAAAGTGTACAGTACACTTGTCCAGCCTCTAGAATTAAAGATTGCCTATGTATTTATTAAATGGCTTAGGAATGAGAATTAATTGCATCTTCATTTCATGGAAAGAGATGTGGAAAAACTGAAATACACTTGACAACAGCAGCTTGATTCAAGTTTACAGAGCTGCAAACTGTTGGCCCTTTGCTAAGGCAATAAGGCCTCCCTGATGCTGTGCAACATAACTTCTGAGGATGGGTTTGGGTCATCTTGTTCATGGAAAATCATGCATAGAAAACTAGAGTACAACAATAATCTAGAAAGCTAATAAATGAAGAAAAATGAAAGACAGAAGTGAAGACTTGCCAGTCTGGAAAAATAAATGAGATGACAGAACAGAAACTTTGAAACAAACCTCCATAGCTGCTGAAGTTCCAGAGTCTTGAATGTGACTGTACTGGTTACATTTTTTTTTCAAATTTTGGTAAAACAAGATTACAGAAAAAAGTACCAGATTTTGGACCCAATTAATTTTAAAATAATCAAGTTTTTGGTACTTGTATGGCATACTAGTACCACACATTGCTACTTATGTGCTGGAGAAACTCCAGTTTCTCTATTATTCCCAACTAGTCTCAAACCCATCTCTACAGTACAGATGTAGTAATTCGCTTGGAATCACAAGATTGCAGAAGCCTAGGTACAATGTACTCTGCCTAAATATTTTTATTTTTAGTGGAAATAGATGCAAGAACTGATATGTCTTCTTTCAGTCTGGTTCCTTTGTATTTTTATTGCTTCTGTAAGGAATTATGCTAGGAAAGGGGTACCAGCCAAAGTCAGTCTGGTACCAACGCTTGTATAGATGTCTTGGCGACATCTCGGCGACATCTCTTCCTCCTTGCTTCTTTTCCTTCTAGCCCCATCAACTCTTCCTCAGGCCTATTTTTCCACTGTTGTCAAGTGTTATCCATTCCTCCTGATAGCCTTTCTCCCTGTGGGTCCTAGGTTCCTAATAATTTTTTAGTCTTTCCAGAGCAGCCTTCTTCCTTCGCTTGTATTTAAATTGAACTATTCTCTTTCTTTCAATCTGCCTAATAAGATACACTGAGAGTAAAAGTCACAGCTTTCCTTATTCTAAGTCTGTGTCTGAAGCAATCACGTGTACCAAAAGAGCAAGAGAGTTTGGTATCTTTACATTAGTAAATTTATACAGAAATGTCAATTTTCCCTTTCTGACAAAGAAATAATCTTCCAAAGTCGAGCTGCAAACTTCTAGCCCCTGCTCAAAATTTAGCACTCTTACTGAAAAAAGTGTCAGATTTTTTTAATATGAAACAATTTTTCTCACACAGACCGACTTTAGGTAAAGCTGAAATGTATTAGCTTGGGAGGGAGATTGAATAGTAATGACACCTTGCACAAACACACAGCACTATGGCATCGCCAGCATGTGAATGAAAAGAATGTCTCATGAGTTTAAAAAAGGGTATTCTCACTGTAAACAATAACAACTAAGCTAACATATCAGAAATTCCAAACCAGATTAAAATATGTTAACCTTCAAAATAATCAAAAATATAAAACCCAACCAAAAAAAGAAAAAATAAAAAGAAGAAAAAATGCAATTGCAAAGTAAAACAAGAAGCCTTTAAACAAACAAACAAAAAAAGAGACTAAATTAACACTGATGTACAGAAATACAAACAGTCTAGTCACACAAACTTAACATGTATCCAGGTACCATTCTCCAGCTTATCCAGTAAAATGCTTAATTTACTTAATGTTAAGGAGAGATTATCAGTGGAGCTCAGGTTCCTAGAAATAAAGTTGGAAAGAAGAAACAAATTGGCTTATTTTCTTTTCTGGTATATCACAGAATGAGATGAATAAGCTGTCATCAGATGTACATAGCCTTTTTAAAGGGTAAGAAGATCTCCAGTATAGTATTCAGTGAATCCCAAGTAACATCACCCCAGGTGTGCAGTGTCAGATGTGCATTGGATTTTTTTTTGCTTGGACTGCTGACAAGACCTGCCATGAAATGTGAGTAAGGCAGAATGAAACCCATCACCTATGAAAAAGTGGCACGCTTACGAGGGATACTGAACAGCATATACAAGTCTAAGGGAGAAAACAATTGCTACACATTGAGTGGGTTTTATCTCTTTATATGCTAAACAGTCTTTTGGCCTTTTCTCTTCACTGAAGCACTGTTGCAGTCACTAGTTATGATCATTAAGGATTAGATTCTTGCTCCCCTCGCCTTTTTAATTTGAGGTTTCCATGCCTGCACAACTTGAACTTCAGAGAATTAATTTTTTTCTAGCTTACGCTGATGCCTTTATGCCTGTTGGCTGTACTGCAGTATGCATCATCCACAGAATAGATAACTCAAGAATTGTATAACCGTTGTCAATTCAGTAGTGTTTCTGGATGCAACTACAGTGAACAACTAGGGAAGCCAATTCCTCCCATCCTTCTTGAAGCACAGGAAAATAGTGGATACAGGCTATAGAGTCAGAATTACTTGGAAAACATATGGCCATCCTTTCACCCTAACAGGTAGCTATTTACATATTTATTACTTAGATATGAGAATACCCCTATTATCAGTGTCATTGCCTCAGAAAGAAAATTAATACACCATGTGTGTATTAATAACCTGTTTATAAAATGCTAAGGATACTTTTATTTTACTTAGAAATAGGCGAGGCATGTTAGAGAAGTCCACAGAACATAATATTTTATTGTTCACTAATTGTATTCCCCGGTTCAGAAGAATAAACAAAAAATATTGGGGATAGAAAGAGGTGAAAGGGCCTTCAAGAGAAGAATTTATAATTATCTTGTTTACCCTCCAGGGAATACATTTAAAAGAAACACAAATTAGAGTTTGGAGTTTTCTTATTATCTGTTTAAAAAAGAACTTTTTTTGTTGTTGACTGTATGGTATCTCACGGTATTTACTTCTATAAGATAACATTTTATGCCATAAAATACTGAATAAGACATTGACTCAGACAGAGAACCCATAAAATGCATGCCTGAGACATAAGGAAAGATTAACACACAAAAAAGAGAGCATGATACAAAATAAGACAGTATCAGACTAAATGGAAGAGAGAGAACCCATTTACTTGTGGGTAGTTAAAGGAAAAACTGCTCTTCCATTTAGTGGTACTTGTATATTTCTGCAAAATAAGTGTTTGATATGGCATTGTTATCATGCATTTTGCTTGAAAAGTAGGAAGGAAGGAAGAGAACTAACAGAAACTCTGCTACATAATCAACACGAACCTGCAAGGCAAAATGGAGATAAACTCATATCAGGTAAGAGTTTTTTTCAGAAATATTAGAAGTAAAACACATGTAAGCCGAAGGAATGGAAAAACATAATATGGTGTTCATAAAAATCCTGTGGAATAGTTATATTTTCATGCTGCAGTAACTAGGAGCAAGTTAAAATGCAATGTAAGCAATGACCATGAAACCTCATTCAGGTTTCAGCTTATTTACCAATTCATTGCTACTGTTTATAAAATATTTCTTCAATGTTTTTTCTTTTCCTTCTCTCCAGAAAACATCATGTTTGACTTGATGTTCTTGGGTAGTTTCTAAAGGGAACAAGACTGGGTTAATTCAGCCTTGTTTAGCAAAGAGAAGAAGTTGAATTCTGTGGGATGATACTTCTGTTCCTCCATCATGTCTCCATGCATTGTCCCATATCAAAATATGCCTCCTATCAGCTTGTTCCAATTATTGAAACAATAACATCATGAGTCATCATTCATCCTTTCTACCTTTCTTTACCTACTGAATTACCAAAGACTGTGGGCATCCACTTGCAATTCGGAGTGAAGTGTTACTCCTATGTTATCATGCGAAATTCCATGGTAACCTGACTCATCTTCCATGTGTGAATTACAGTGGTGTTATGATTTTACTGGTACAGCTGGAGAAATACTTGCTAATGCTAATATGCCTGTGTAAAAAAGATCAATAAACAGACAATACCTGTGAAGTTGCCAAGGTTCTCAGAAAGTTCAGCTCAGAAATCCAAATTTAAAAAAATTAGCTTCAGTTCCTAGACCTGTGCCTTTGTTTCCTACCTTAATCCCACATAAATTGTTCCCTGATACAAAGGCTGAAAAAATATAATACTCCATCTTTGCTAGAATATCACATCTGGCACCAATAATGAAGAAATACTAGCATAAGACTTACCTTGACCAAAGAAATCCTAAGCATAGTGTCATAAGTTATCATTCATTATTTTCTTGGAGCAGAACTGTCTGCAACTAAAGATGTCACACCTCTGGTCTTTGTACAGCTTTTCTGAGATATTCTACCCTGATCCTCACAGTTACAGGCACTTCATGATTCATCTCAAAGCACTGAAATATGATGTTCTTGTTCAGTTAATTATAAGCATGCATTGCCCTGCTTCCACTGTCTAATTTTTGACAAAGTGTGGAAATAATCTGGAGGGATCAAAAAACCCTTCCTGCACCTCTCAACGAAGAGCAAGTGGGGGATGCACTTAGATGTGGAACAATCCCTTGCTGTAGGTTGTAGAAATTAACTATAATCTTGAATACATTACATTAACTGTAGTTTTAAGAGACATACAAGAGTACAGAATCTGAATGATGTGCTGTGATGGACAAACATCAGCACTTGCAAACAGTACTACTACTAATGCTAAAGGAACATATATATATTTTTTAATATAGACTGTGGTGTTCAGGACCAGAACGTAGAAGTGTGAAAACTTTACTCATTTATTTGCTTCAGATTTTTCTGCAAAAAATACTGTATTATTTCACCACTCTTACCCTTCTGGCCTCATTATACAATCAGAAAAAAAAATGTATTTTAGCTACAAAAAGTACTGAAAGTCAATTCACAGACCTTTGTAGAGTGCATGTCTCTTACAGAAAATTATGACCTGTCATATATGGCAGGTTCAGATAACCGCATTACCTCTAATAGCAGACTTAAATTTTGAACTACCCTTTTCAAGTTTTGTATAATTTTTTGGATATTTAATTTAGTTTATTTGTTTCTCTCAGACCAACCAACCAACCAACCAACCCCACACTTTTCACGTGATTCATGAAGATTTTAATTTTAGAATGCAGCACTTAATTTTGTGATGTGAAAAATGAATTGTTCTGTGAGTGTTTCATCTTTGGGCTTAAAAGGGTTAAGGAAAACTTTTGCTTTTGGTGTTATGTTTCTTTTGTTGCCGTAGGAGAGACAACAAAATCCAGAAAGGCAAATAACTGATGAGTCCTTGGAAAGAGCTTAGCAAGAACAAGTAATGAGATGAAGTGGTTGGTGGCAAGGAAAGTCTGTAAGTACAGTGTAACACTGAGCAAAAGTGAGAAGCGGATTGGGATGAGAGAGGTAAGGAGCTGAGCTGGAGCTGGTAACTCATTGCAGAAGGCTAGAGGTGATGGAGGAAGAAAGGTATGTAATTGTTATTTGCATCACCAGGGATCGAAGAATGGAATATGTTATTGAGAACCCTGTCAAGTGGCTTTTATCTCCATTATGCAGATAAGACTTCCAAATTTGAAAGAAAACAAAAATCCTTGGTATTGGTAAGGAGAGAAATTGTATGTTCTGTCTCCTACATTTATGCATTTGCATATATTTCAAGTAGCTGCCCTGCATAGATATTCAAGGTTTCATTTGTAATTTCTAAGGCCAAACCCAAGCTGTGGTTAAAGGTCCTGAAATTTATTGGTAAGATGTGAAAAAAAAAGTTAGATGTTTTGGATATTAAATTTCAATTTTCAGTATCATAGGCAAGACATATAAATGCCATTTCTACCTACAAAGATGTAATAAGTAAATATTATAAAATCAGCATACAACATTCACTGACACTCAGATGAGACCTTCAGAAATTAATAAATGTCACTCTAACTGAACTGCAAATTGGTGATTCTTTTTCTCTTGGATTCTATGCACTGGATTATAGGAATGCAGTATTTGCTTTGCATGAGGTGGATTGAAGGAAACGGCTTAGATATTGATGAAGAAGGAAATTCAGTTGCAACTGGGTGTGGGAAAAAAGTGTCTGAGTTGTACAAAAACATCTTGAACGGTTCCTTCTAAGTTCAACTACTGTGTGATTCTGTAATACCAAAGCCTTTTAAAAAATATCTCCATGTACACACATATAAAAATGTGTATATATGCCTAATACCATGCATATATGCATAGAATACCTGCCTGCTACTTAGTCATTTGATTCTAACCAGATTAAAAACTAGCACTTTTCTAGTGTTTGAATTAATAACTTAGCTTTCTAACATTTCTCGGAGAGAAGGTCAAAGCATGGGTTCAGTAGGACAGATTACTCAGTGTTCTCATGTATATGTATATCAGTCCTCTGGCATGAATAAAGACGTCTATTGCATTTGATGTTCTCCTGATTTAATTTGTCAGCACTATTGACTTTTTTACCTTTCTTAATTCATAGTTTCTTTCCAACAGAGCCGTGTATTGTGGACAGTACCTGCATTCTGCTGGGCCATTATGGTTAAACACAGGATTTTTATAATTATTTCATGGTTTATTTTCTCCTCGGTTCTCATTTTTTCATGGAATAGTTTCAGCGCTGAGTTGTGACAGAGGTCACGCCACTATTAATGATTGCTAGAAGGAATACTTCTCTCTATCCAGCTGAGTTTATCCTTTTTGTTGTATTAGTAAACCATTCCAAAATTCACATAAGATGTCCCTACACAAGGAGTCTGAGAATTCTGTGGGTTTCTCATTACTGAATTACTGTATGTTTCGGGATTTGAAACCTTTGTTCTATTTTTATACTGTAGACTTTCAGAAAGAATTGAGTGTTTCTGCTGTGAGGTCAAAGGCCTCAAGTGGACTTCTTAATTAGGAGGTCAATGACTATAGCATGTTTAACTGAAAAAAATTTCTTTTTTTGATGACAAAATATTGAGGGAGGAGTTTGACATTTTCAGCACTCAATATGAACTTTGTAGCGTGAAATAAAACAAAATAAACCATTTTTCTGTTCCTATTTAATCTGAAATACACCAGCCCTTTTGTTGCAGAGTTCTACTATGCACTCTTTTTTCAGTCCAATCTTTCTATTTTTATTTCTTTAATTGTCTGTTGGCTTTATCACTTAGAGAAGAACTGAAATATTGTTTATTTTTCCACCTTTTTTGGTACATGGGACTTTAATAATAAGAAAATTATTGCATATTATTTTCAGTGTATGTATCATTTACAGTTACATTTTGGAATCTCAAATTCTAATCAGAGTAAAAAGATTTCCCTGTAAAGAAAATTAAAATGAAAATTTTATAGGGTGTGGAATGGGGCAAATGATTACCACAGACTTCTCAGAAAAATCTCTTTCAAATGTCTGTCCGCAGATTGAGGATTCACTCTTTGCTGCACTTTACATCCTTAGGCCTATAAATGTTTTATGACCTCCCTCTACGAGCACTTGCAGGCACTCACAGCCAGAAGGAGGTAATGCAAAATTGATCTGTGTAATAAAACTGCTGAGCCAAGCAGACATCTCAGAATTACAGTGATTGTGCTTTGGTGATTCAGCTGGCCTTCATGGAAATATTATTTGCAAAAAGTCTATCAGTTAAATTTGAATTTCTAACACACTATTATAACTTCTGTGATTTTCAGTACCTTGAATATGAGGTATCAAGACTGGGATATTATTGGGAAGCCTTTTATAACGACGTTTTCCAGATTCAAATTAGGCTCAAAGCAGCACCACCACCAAGCAGTGGGATAGATATAATGTCATGGTGACATTTTAAATTTTTGTAAACTCTTCCACTTCCAGGTACCAGATTAGCATTAGCAAGATAGCGATGTATAGTAGCTAAAAACTGTTCTAACAAGGCTGAGCCTGATTATGTTGATTTTGAACATTACCTCATTTCTCTAATTAGAAAATGAACCAGATTAGTTTTACATCTTATTTAAGAATTTAAAATAAAATTCTGGAGTTAGCACTTGGAAACCCACGATTGTTCATACATCTAGTTTTCTATCTTTTAAATGTCCAATGCTAAGGATTTTATGCCATAAGTTGCATTTGATGCCCTGTAAGGTTTTTCTAAGCAGTTTCCAATTACTAACGCTACATAAAATACTCACACATACAAAATATGTACTGGTATGTAGAAAGTTACATATACATGCTTGGAATGCTCTGTACAATACTTTTAAGTAGACTTTAGAAGGAAGTTCATCCAAAAAAGCCCAAACCTGTAATGCAAAATCAAAGTTTGTTACAAGCACGAATTTTATTATTTGAGTGTAACAGTAATTTTTTTTACACTAAGTACTTAACGAAATTCTGTGGTCTACATTTAAGGTTCTAAATTGATGTTTTGGGTAGTTGTTTTGTTTCTTTGTTTGCTTGTTTTTAATCAACTGTATGCAGATAAAAAATATTTCAGAAAAAAAAAGGAGTGGGCTTTGTGCAACATTTTGCGCTATCTTATGAATCTTCTCTCAGTCCCATAAATCTTGATGTAGAAGAAGTAGACTGCTGATTGGAATGCTGACAAAGCCATAGGCTGCAGAAAAATTCTTAGACATTGAAGGTTTATGATCTTGTTAATCATGAAGTTTTCACTGCAGTGTTAAATCAGAATTTTATGAAAAGGTTAACTTCATTCTGGCTAAAATTCTAATCTTACAATCCCTGAAAGGCAGTAATATCAATTAAATTCTAAACTTCATTTCTGCAGAAAGGAGTCTTTGTGACAAGCAGTCCTAAAAAGTTGTCATGTTTGTTTACTTTTGTGGAAACAAAAGGAACCTACCTTTGAAAGGTGTGTTGAAGACCTTAAGAAAACGTGGCATCTCTATCTATTATTCTGTTTCCAAGCAAGCTTTTACTGGGTAGGGTTTGGATTCAGAGGTCATAGCTCTCAACTGCTCAAAATTACCATTCTTCTTTCGATTATTTTGTTCGCGACTGCTTTGTCCTTTCACCTGACTGTATAGAGCACTCTTTGGACCAAAATTAAATGCTTTGAGCTAAATCAGTCACTCAACAAAGCCATATCAGAGGACGAACAAGAAAATTCTTAAGTAGTGGTAAAAATGTATGTAAGGTCATCAGGAAAAGATAGAGAATCAAAAATTATGTACAAGGTTTATTCTTGCAGCAGGAGTCAGCAACAAATGGGTCAGTTTTCATGTTTGCTTTGGTAATTGTTCGTGTTGTCTGCTGTACTACTGCATGTTAGTAAAGAGTAGATTCAAGACAGTGTAGGTTTTCTTTTTCCTTACAGTTTATGATATATATGTATTTGAAATGAATTAGTAAGTTTATTTTTGTAGGGCACTGAAAACGAGCTGGAAAGATGAGAAGCATATATAGACAAAAGTTCAAAACAAAGAGATCCTTGACAACCTTGGGTGAATAAACTCCCCAAATAAGTGCATTGCATTCGTAAATCTACATAATACATGTGAACTTTTAAAATGTCACTTGAGTCCCACTATATTCCTCAGATAATCACACATATATATTCTATCGTCCAAATTAAATCAGCTGCTATTTCTCTCATTAATCTATTTTCAGAAAGTACCTAGAACTATAGTAAGCCCCTGAAAAACTGATTTATCAAAGACTATCAGTTTCTCATGCTTCTGATCTTTTTTTTTTTCTTTTATCCCAAATAAATGAAGGTTTTCTTCACGGGAAAACCTTACCGTGGGAGTTGACTGTGTTATACAAGAATATTTTGTTGACATACGTAATTACTGATGAAGATTTTTAATTACAATAAAGAAATTTTGAGAAAAAAAATTTCAGAATTCAATATAAGTACATATTTCTAAATAGATGTTGTTTTTACATCTTGATACGCATAGTATAGAGGAAGAGCCTTGGAATATCTGTACTCAAGTTTTGCCCACTTCCATGCGATTTTCTCATTCTCCCTGGAAAGTATAGAAACTTAGACTTTGAGGAAGCTTAGATTTACTGAAGATTTCAAGCCTTTACAGACATTAAGTGTATTTTTAAATTATTCCTATTTGTCCTGTCTTAAGGGCTGTCTCCTTTGAGAGGAAACAATGCATATTGAACCATTTCCTGACCTTTGGCCACTATCACCAGAAGGTCATTCATATATTTTTGTATCTACATATATGTATGTTTTTCACTCATATCTTAATCCTTGTCAGTGGTCATTTTATAGTACAGCAGAAACCGAGAGGGCATTTCTGGAAAGAAGGCTCTACTTAATTGGTTATTGGTACTTTGTAAGCTGTCAAACATCAAAGTTAAGGCTCATGAGTGAGGTTTTTTACTACACATTTTTTGTGTATTGGTGCTCCTGTGCAGACTTCAAGTAGTCTGTTAATAAAAGGCAACACTTTTGAAGGGTACGTGGTAAGAGAAAATACCTATACAGTCCCAAAGAGAATTTGAGGGATGCTACAGCTTTTGAGTTAAGATTCAGTACCAAACTGCAATATATTAATTCACAAGGTGGTAAATTAAATAGAATTTTCAATCAAAGCAAGCTCTCAGCTTTTTATGCTCTGTGGCAATATTTTCCTTTTCACCAATGATGGATTCAAGGCAAGAAGTAAGAATCTCAGGCTAATTTACCACTTAATTTCAAGGTCTTTTTTTCTTGTTTATACAGCTTTTATGACGTAGGAGTGCCTTTTTTTTCTGTGTGGATTATATAATAAACATATTTCAGGAGATAAGAAATCACTTGACATGTAAGTATTGCTTTGCAGAAAACAAAATGCTGGTACTGTATTGATTTTTATGCTTTGATGGCCTTTTAATATAAAAGAACATGCAGATAAGTTTTATAAACAGAAATTTAAAAAACGTCATCCAAGAAAATCCCAGCCTTTTGAATAATTATGGTTTGAGAACTGAACATAATACTAGTTTTATATTGCTATTTAAGAAAAATAAAAGACAATTTCTTTGCTTTTTACAAGCACTGGGTTGGAGGAAAGAGTAAGGAATAGAACGGGTGATTTAAAGTATTTTTAGGAAACAACAGTTCTAATTTCAGTCTCAAAAACTACAAAGGACAAAAGAACCTGAGGATTTATCACTCTGCTATTGATCACAAAAGGGAGGTAGCAGGATATGAATATTTCCTTTAGAAAATATTCTCACCATGAAGGTGGGAAAGAGAGGCAGAAACACTTAGGTGTGCTATTTCCAAGGAGTTTGACAAAAAGCAAGCCTTATTTAGTATTCAATTTGTTTAGGTTTAGTCTAGTTTGTATGCCCCCCACTATCTTTTGTTTAGAGAAGTCTCTGTACTTGAAACAATTAAAGATATTTTTATTTTTAAATGTAGGTTTTTTCTCTCTATTAGACTTTCCCCTGTGTCCTGTTTCCACAAGATGAGTAATTCAGGATGCACTGAGGAAATTTTCTGAAACTCTAATTCTCAAGCTTTATAGATAGCTCAGCTTGACTTGAGCGAAACAAAGTCCATCAGATTGGATCTGTAAGTTTCTCCTTTCTCATTATATCTCTCATAATGCAAAAAAGATAATTTCTATTAGAACTGTAGATACTGACTAAATTTGCTTCACATCTTTTCATCATATACTTAAATAAATTAATTTTTTTTGGGTTTTCTATTGATTTCAGTATATTTCCCCCTCAGTTATACTTTTTATAAAAATATACAGTTTAAAAAGCCCCACTAAGATCCCTGATGTCCAATACTGAACTAATACATCAGTGTATCTTGTTTGTGAGGATCAATAGTTTTTCGGCATCTAGCTAAAAGCGTGATTAAGATGTCTCTCACAGAAAGACTTAAAAGTAAGCTGTAGTATGGAATACAAACATTAATCAAAGAGTAAGTTTATTCTCCATGTTTAGTCAACTTTTATTATTTATGCCAAGGATTCAAAATTTTTTATCATCTCATGTCGACTGTAGACAGTCTTTTCTCTTGTAAATGAAAGCATTCAGAACTAGCATGAGGAACACATTCACTTCACAGAGTTCTCTGAAGGCAGGTCATCAGAACATCTTAAGATAAGACACTTACTTTTTCTACTAACTATATGGAGTATTGATCTCTGAATTAAGCACTGAATAGATACATAAAGTGAGTGAGAATACTTTTTTTTTTGCCTAAACCAAATTAATTTTATTTCATAAATGTCCAAATGTAGACCCTTTCCAATCCACTAAAATTGATTTTAGGGAGCCTGTTTATCTACCTGTGTGTAGACCAGCACACCAGAGTCTTTTTAAAATAAAGAAAAAAATCTATTATTTGAAAAATAAATTGTGTAAATTAGTTTAGAAAGATTTAGTTATTAACAAATATCTCAATATTTTATTATCATTTTCTGAAATCATCTGAAGAGTTGAACTCCTCCTAGGACTTTCTGCCTACAGTTTAAAAGTTCTGATGCAACTTTGTTTAAAAAATGTGAATTATATGGCTTCTTTAGCCCCATGTCAGCTAAAATGCTTATAAAAGGCTAATGTAGTACATTTTTCTTCACAGATTATTATAATTAAGTGTTATGAAAGCAATGTGGAGAGGTGTAAGAAATAATTTAAATCCTATTTAGAGTTCTCTTAAATAAATTTCTGATTTGTTATTTTGGACTTTCAATGTTCTTTGTCGAGTTGCCCATTTTTTGAGTTCTTTGAACTTTAAAACACACCACTAACAGAGCACAGAGGATTTAGAAATTCCCTGGTAAGTCCTCAATGGACTGACAAGAGAACTTCTCATTTTCCCTATGACTGAAAGAATGTAGACTTTTAATTATGTTTGTGTACTTACTGATGGTAAAGTCACTATAGAACAGTTTAAGGAAGACCAGCCAAAGGAGAGTGTGTGTGTGTGTGTGTCTAATTATTAGTGCTTCTTTATGGAGGAGATAAAGAAGTCTCCCCTGTGAATGACATTTCTTTCTCCATGTGTATCTTTATATTACTATAACCAAATTTGGCTGGAAAAAATCTATAGTTGTCTGGGACAAGGTGGCTAGCAGCGTGACAGGCAACAAGAGTCTGAAATACTAAAATTTGAGAAGGACTGCGACACTTGAGAAGCAAGCAAAGGGAAAGAAATACCATGGAAGGCCAAAATAGTGTTCTCGGACAGCATGATTCATAGCTTCTTAGTGGTCTGAGGAGGGCCCTGACAAAACCAGGATAAAGTATTTGTTCCTTACAGGGGCAGCCTCAGCTGTGCTGAAAATAGGCTGCCCCTCACTCTTCTGTTTGTGCTCTGTATTTTTTTTATGCTAACATGAGGAAACTAATCAGAAACCATTCTCCATGTTAAAATCCCATGCCCTAACTCTGTAGTTATATTTATGCTGATTTGAAATAACTTCATTGACTCCTGTTAATAACGTATATTAAAAACATATGTTATGTATGTTAAAAGATGTAAGACATGTCTGTGCATTTGTCTTCTTGTGGTACTTGGGGGTGTGTAAAGTATATATTGCATAAATATACATTTTAAAATGTGAATTATATGGCTTCTTTTAAAAGAAATATATCATGACTATCGCTATTTTAATGAGCTACTGAAAGAGTATCTATCAGCCATTCTTTATACAATCATTACTTACTCAGCACTGAGCTATTTGAATTTGAACCAAGAGCAGAAGTCATACCCTTGTGCAACTATGGCTGTTTGATTGATGATCATGACATTTTAAAAATTTTATACATTGCAGAAGATGGAAAAAATACTTTTAAAATTTGCCCTTAACAAAATTAAAGAATTAAAAATTAATCTGACTGAGACTTACACAACTGCAGTGAGGAATTTTGAGTTATCATTTCACCTAGAAAAGGGCAATAGTTCCCCCTGACCTGTTCCCCTCCCATACTGAGACACTAGATATAATATTTTGATAATGCCTCAGATGAAAAGCTAAATCTTGCCAAGAATGTCCAAACATAGATTTTTGGGTAATAGGCTTAAAAGCTGGGCAACCCTTGGAGAAAAAGACATTAATAATTACATGAGTAACAAAAATGGATTTGCCTCTCAGTAAAAATTTCTATACTTTCTAAAGTAAATGTACATGTGAACAGTTGGCCATGGTTTGTTTGGTAGCATTTTTTCAGTTTTCCAGGATGCTTGTGACACAAAGCACGACCTTAGCTGAAGGCCCTCCATCTTGGGATCAGACTCAAGACTTAGTGCTCATTTCTGAAATTGTTCTTTGCTACATGTTTTAAATATTGCAGGTCCTTTTTCTGCTTTTCACTGATGTCTAGGGCAGTGATTTTCCATACAAATTTCCAACTGCAGGAGAAAGAGAAAACAAGGTGATTTTTCTCAGATTAATTGCTCATATCCACCCTCAGAGACTAGAGAATTTTCGGGTCCTGAGTTGTTCTGTCTGAAAAGGTGAATGCGGAAATATAATTATTCTCTCCTGGTTTCTCTTTGTGCCTTTCTCATTAATTTCTCATTAATCTGTTTGGGTGTTTATCCAAGCGAGCTGCTGAGTAATGTGAATGAGACAAAGAAGTAAAAAAAAAAAAAAAAAATAAAAGAAAAGCACAATGTAATAGTTTTACTTGCTCCCGTGACTCAGAAGGTACATTCCTACCTGCATATGCATAGCTCTGTGTATTGCGCTGGTGCAGATGGTAAAGGTAAAGAAGTTTTATGAGTAATAGTCCCTAGAAGAAGGTTATTTTCTTTAATTCAATGCAGCATTATTATCTGAGAACATAAAGGCATTAATGACTCCTTACACCATGTGCGTATGTATTGCTGACTATATACACACATCTATTATACACTATACTTAGAAAATAAATCTTCCACTTTCAAATTTGTTTTTGCCAACCCCAGCAGAAGTTTTGATAAAAATTTCAAGAAGGAAACCGAAATACTAAGTTCTACTTTACAGTGCTTCCTAAAACTCATAGTGCAATCTCAATTGTATTTGAGTTAGTGTTTTCCAGTTGTTAAATTTTATTCAGACACCCATTAGTGGTTTTGTTATTAATATTATAAAAGCTAAGTTTCTGTAAGTAAAAGTTTTACGTGATGCTTCTGTAGAGGCAGACCAAATTTTTGAGGATGCAGTGATTACAGTATGTTATCAAGAGGACCTTAATATTAAAACAATTAAAATAAATTTAAAAAAATGCATCTGTTTTGATCTTTTATTTTTGAAAGTAACATAATTGCAACTAATGTAAGAATGTCTCTCTAATTTGAAGGAACAATAATTATGTTTTGAGGTTCCAATCAAAATTTATTAACACATTGTTACTCGTATTGTTTGCTATCCCTAATAAATTGCTAAAGGAAAGCAGTTGAATGTCTGAAATTTCTCATGATAGAGAACCGTAACGTGATCTCTTTAAAAAGGAAAACTATCTCATCCAAAACATCTCTTCTGAATAGAAATGTTGACGGTTGTTTCAGCATTTTACAATAAGCTGACCTTCTTTATCTGCTATTGATCTGCTGTGGAAAAGTTTGTTACCACTGACAAAAATAAAGCAGTTCAGCAGGTGAGGTGGTTTATGACAGGAAAGACACAGAAATTAATGTGAAAAAATAAAAGTAATAAAGCTCTCTGATTTAGTTTTCTGAATCTTAGTTGTTTATTGTACAATAAAGACAACTATTGTCACAGAGTTTGCTATTTCTTTCTATTTTGACTTGGCTATGACTGCTAAATGAGAAAGTATAATGGTTCACTCAGCTCAGATTTACATTATTTAGTATGCTTGTGTTCAGACAGGTAAGATGATCTCAATAGGAATAATTCATTTTTGTTCTGGACTTAATGTTTAGAGTCTTTAATTAAAAATTTTTAAAGCCCTTTACATGTGTTAATTTACTTCCATAACTATTCATATAATAGAAGAGGTTTTGTA
This sequence comes from Falcunculus frontatus, assembly GCA_013398115.1. NCBI lineage: Eukaryota > Metazoa > Chordata > Aves > Passeriformes > Falcunculus > Falcunculus frontatus. The sequence continues at coordinate 663,291 of VZRV01004962.1, read as the reverse complement.
ATAACACAAGTGTTTTTTTACTCCATGCACTAAGCTGACCTTGTTGCACTAGGGGAGGTGGAAATCCAAGATCACTCAACCTCAGATTTTGTGTGAAGCGTAGGAATCATTTCCCATCTCCGTTTATATGCCTGCAGATGACCCAAAGAGACTTACAGTCACATCTAAATTTATATGCAGAAACACTGTCTCCTTCACCTTCACCTTCTGGTTTTGAGTTTGTCCAGATCAGCAAATACCAGCACCATAATTCAGAGGTATTAGGATTGCTGGCAGCCCCCATGTACCCTGGCTGCAAATCAAAACAAAGTTTTGAAAGATGAAGAGGGAAATGAAATCTCATTGATCTTTATATATTTAAGGCTTTCAGAACCAAGTTGGATTATTTGGCTGTCCAATTTGTGTTAAGGAACACGTATAATTCTGAGGTCCTTGATACACCAAGGACCTTGATTACCAATTATAACTGCTCTTCTTACTGTTTGATATTCTTAGATATGTCAAAATAGAAGCGTAAGAAATCTTTCAACAACTCGTATATGTGTTTCAAATTCAGGTGAATGCATTCCTAGATGGAAGACTGAAACAAATGTTCAGGGAAGAGACATATGAGAATAATCCTTGCTATCCTCTCTCCCTCTTTGTCACTCTGTTAGATAGGTTGCATAACCTGCTTAACTAGTTTGGTAAGGTTTCATTTAAAGAAAAGTGGGTTTTTTTCTATTTTTATTTAGTTCTTTGTTTTTCTTTGGTGATGAAAGTAAATACTGATACCACTTCTTCATCTGTACTTGTAACCTTCAATTTCTGCTCATCTTCTGGTATTGGTATATATGTAATAATAATAGTGAGGAAAAGTGTTTCAGAAAGTGGGCTATTGACTCTGGGAGACTTGAAGCACTATTGAGATTTTCTGGTGCGGAGGTACTTCTAGATGAAATTAGTGTCAAACCTAAGTCAAGCTTCACAGAAAGGAGACAGTAATCTTTTTGTGTGTAAGTGGGGAAAATAAAACCCCAAAACAATAAAGCTTTATCTTTTACATAGAAGCAGAATCCACTTTAGTAAAATACAACATAATTCACGCTACTTTGAAAAATTTGATGGTAAACTTAATTTGTATGCTAGACGCCTGTTGTCTAAAAGGCTCGTACGTGGAGGTACTACCCTTTCGATATGTTCATTTGGACTATATTCTCTCAATCCAGGAGACGGCAATAAAATTCTCTGAGGGCACTGGGTGGTGCTCCTTTGCTGATTTGCATTCTTTTGTTTCTTTGGTTTTGGCATCAGGGAAATAGAAATATAATGAGGTTGCAAGTTTTTGTCAAGTTCAAAAGCTATTTGGGGAAAAATCATTTTAGAAAAAACACTGTTTTCCACAACAGAGATTCTTTCCCACTTGCCAGCCTCTCTCCATGCCTGTGCATGCCTGTGGATTGCTATATTCACCAGGCAAACTTGTTAAACACCGGAAAAAAGAGAACCTATTTATGATTAACTGCTTTTTGTACATAAAACCTTCAGCCTCTTTACTGAAGAGGAACTGTACGTCTCAAGGAAAAAAATCACTCTATTTTACAAATGTCCATGCACAACTCTCATGTTCTGATCCTGCCATGTCAGAGCCCTCTAAGTGTTGGCTCTGGGTTGATGCAAAATGGAGAGTACAGGGCTCGTACTTTTCACAAAAATGATAACCTAGAAGCTACCAGGCCCACATGTTTTCCTCTCTGAGGCTGAGGAGTGCCAGCAGGACTCTGCATGCATCAGTGTGTGTATATACCTGCATACGTATGTGAATTTTACTATGGAACATCTTTCCCTCTCCCTGCAACTCAAGAGACTTTGTTTTCAGATTTGTTCTTTTACAAGTTTGATGTGGAGGAAGTTTTAGGAAGGGATTAGAATCTTATTTTGGCCAGGGGATTTAAATCTTATCTATACTGGTGTTTCAATTCCTTTTCAGAATCTGAGGGCTCTGAGACAAAGTACTACTAGATAGGTGTCCCTGCAGCTAATGCCCCTGTGCTGGATGTACAGACCTGGTTTGTTGTGGGTTCTCAAATTCAGTATGGTAGGAAGAAGGCCACAAGGAGGATACGGAATGGTACAGTTTGGGTAATGTCAGTGCCTCTCTGCTATAAAATAAAAACAACCTCAAAACCTATGAGGGTTAACATGGAGCTAGAGTGATATAGACACAGACTTAAATTGATGAGGTGCAGATTTAAATTGATAAAGCGGTTTGATGCACCATAGTATTGAAATTTATCTAAATTCAATATTGTTAAACATTCTTAAACATCATATGAATTATACATAAAGTACATGGATTATTTGTCCAAGGCAAACATTGGTGACATTTCTATCTGTCACTTAGTATGACAAGGTTAGTATGTTTTATTCAGAAGTTTTAAACAGTAAATAATTTGTATGAATTACTTTTTCATTGGACTGCTAGGGAAAGCAGAAACTAGCACTGCTATTCTATGATGCAAAGTCAGATTTTGCATTAAATAAATTAACACGAAAATTTTATTATTTCTAACACCTTTAAAATTCACGCTGAAGTTGTCTTGTCATTTAGAGACCAAAAACCCAAACATTTAAAAACAGTGAAGGAAAAAGAAATAAAACAGCATCCTCCTCCCCCCAAGAAATATTGTATGGTAAGCATCAAGGTGAAAAACCAAAATGCCTTGGTAATAGAGACTATGGTTTTATATAAATTAAAAGACCCATCTGGTGGAAGATAAGATTGAAATATGTAGCCTGAAGAGAATTTTCTGAATTATAAGAAATTTTAAAATGAGGAAAAAATGTCCTCCTCCCTTGATTATACCTTGGGGCCCAATGAAGTACAGGAGTTCAGGGTTCAAATTCAGGAGTCCACTTGATCTTGGAAAAGTCTTTGGAACATTTTTGCTTAATATAATCTGTTAAACTGGAGAACAAAATTAACCATTCGGTGAACCAGAGAACAGAAAAACAGGAATATTGCATGTGTGAAAAATTCTGCATGTGAAGTTGTGAAACTCTGCAAAGGATTGGGAAAATTTGGTCCAATACCTACTCTGGATAGCACAAGGGGTTGATGAGTTTCCCATATCCCAGATAAATGCCTAAAATGATAATGTGTGTGACATTCTGTGCACTGAGGTGGAAAAGTCTGACACAACAAGTTTCAGCTTCATGTGCTTCCAGGCTTGTTATCAAGTTATCAGCATTTCTAACAAGAGTCAAACAGGGCAGGTTGTATCATGATGGCTACAAGTTGGTTTTGTAATCTCAGGTAGGATATTTTCTGGCCTCTACAATGCATCTAGAAGGTCTTTATTGTTCTAACACTTTTAACGTTGTTTCTGGTTTCTGTATGTTGTCATTAGGAATCACTCAAGTCTACAAGTGTCGTGGCATTCCAAATCCTGCTAGCATTTTACAAGAAGCACACACAGACCAGCAATAATAGATATGACAACCTGCTGACAGAGTACTTGTCCCTTTATAGCAGTTCAGAGAATAGTAAGAGATTTAAGTAATGAGCCATATCATGTAATTCAGGATTTACTTGTCTGATATCTTGTCTCTGACTGTGGTCAGTTCCAGATCTACTAGCCGAAAGCAGAGAGACTTTTTCCTTCATTAACTTCCGTTCTGGTTACTTATCTTATTGGACATATAAATCCTAATTTGGAGTTTTTTACCTCAAAACTATTCTGTTGCAGAAAAGTTTGAATCAGAACTGTGTGCGGTGTGAAAACAGGTCTTTTTTTAATAATTTCTGAACTTGCTATTCTTCACTTATAATTTTGAAGCGGATGAACAATTGTATTTACAAACAAGAGTTGTAGCAGCACTTTGTCAATTTCTGCACTAAAAATAACTGCCTACAGTATTCAAAAAGGAGACTGGTTCAAGTCTCAAGTAAATCAAACACTATTCATAGCGGGTGTCTGTTATAGATCAATGGCAATTAATTTTTCACTTCTATCATATTTACTTTTTTTCCTAGTGTTCTTCACAGATGAACATGTAAAAAGCAAGTAGATACACATACATGAAAGGTGGACTGAGAAAATGAGGCTACGAAACTGTAGCATAGAAAGGAATAGACAGGTGGTTAAGAATGGAAGAGTGAAGGAAGCCCACTGCCACAGCAGTAGCCCTGTACCTTGACAATGTCAGAAATCACATTTAAAGTTAACTACCATCTGTTTCTATTTAGACTTGCTGGCCATCATCAAATATTAATGCACAGTAGCTGTTAGTCTCAAAAACATTGTTTTTTTCTTGAAGGTAGCTGTACTATTCAAATATTATTTAAAGCTATATTGACAAATTTTTGACATTTAGTAGTGTAATAAATTTTTACAACTTGGAACACAAAATTGGTACAATGGAATTATGGAGTGCTCTGCCCCATCTCAAATCTAAAGTCATGAACTTCCAGGTTTTCGAAACTTCTTCTTTGGTCTCCTAGCTTTCACCATAATTTCTAAACATTTCAATTACTTTAGCCTGAATATGAATCTTATTAATATGAGAGTTATAAAACTCTTATAAATGAAGTCTATAAAGTAGGAACCAGTCGTCCTTCGGCCATGTTTCACCTCCTTCTCTGCAGAATTATATTTTCCTGTTCTTTAGTCTTCAATTCTGAAAATGTTGCTGTGCTTGTTGTTCTAGCTTGGGATGTATCTTAGATGAGAACTGAATAACATCTCACAGAATCACAGAATAACAGAATCAATTAGGTTGGAAAAGACCTTAAGTCCAGATTATGACTGAACACCATCACACCAATAAGATCGGGGCACTTACTGGCACATCCAGTACTTGTTCACAGAAAGAATGACTAGATATTGGCTCCCCAGGAGGTGGTGGAGTCATTGTCCCCATGCAAATCCCTAGATTTAACTTATTTCTTCATTTTATTCCTGAAGCAGGACAAATTTCAGAAATATTTATTTCAAAATTTATATTCGCCTGTTTTCACATTTCTCCTTTTACCTGATTCTGTAAACTAACTTAAGAAAACCTTGTCTTTCCAGACGAATACAGTGTTCAATGGGCACAGCTTTCAAAAGGTGTTAGGGACTTGTTATTTAAATACTGCCCCTCCCAGCTCAGAAACACCTTTTGTATCTATATTTTGTTGTGTAGTTGTTTCTCTCAAACCTCTCAATACCTTATTTTCTCTGGAAATGAAGCTGATAAAATGCATCCCTGATTGAAAAAGTGGTAAAAAGAAAAGTGTTGTGAAGTTTATCAGTGCAAACATGTCACGTTAGCTGGATATTTTCCCATGGGATGAAGAATTTGCACTGACTTTCCCTCAAGTTTCCTTGTAAACTTGCAGCCTAAGCTGTAGCCAAATTCTCCATGCCTGAATTCTGAGAGGGGATTTCCTGGGATTCTTTTGTGTCTCAGGCTACCACATAATGAAACAATATTTTTTCCAGAACAGTAAACTGTTTTCCTCATGCGCTATGAAAATTGTTTAGCTATTTTTATAAAATTTTGTTTGAGATAGAAAAGGTGTATTGACCTACTTGACTCTTAATTGAATGCATCAGGCTTCTTGTTATATTATGCACCCACAGTAAATGGCCGTCATTGTTCACAACCTCATCTGGATCCAAAAGATTAAGTAATGAAAATTGTTTTACAGTTTCTTAATAGAGCCTTGTTTAATGAGACAATCAGATTTCAAGGCTAACTCTCTGTTCGGAGTTATACAAAAAGGGCGGCTATGGCTGAGACCTACTGCTACTAGTATTAACTCCTATGCTCATGGAAAATAACTGCCATCTGCATTTGTAAATATTGCTATTCTGTTCATTTATTAGTAGCAATTAAAAAAGAAAATGAAGGAAGAAAAAGAAAAGGAAGAGAAGGGAAGAGAAGAGAAAAGAGAAGAGAAGAGAAGAGAAGAGAAGAGAAGAGAAGAGAAGAGAAGAGAAGAGAAGAGAGGAGTGGAGAGGAGATGAGAGGAGAAAAAGGAAAAGAAAGAAAAGAAAAAAAGAAAAGAAAAGAAAAGAAGAAAAGAAAAGAAAAGAAAAAAGAGAAAAGAAAAGAAAAGAAAAAAGAGAAAAGAAAAGAAAAGAAAAAAGAGAAAAGAAAAGAAAAGAAAAAAGAGAAAAGAAAAGAAAAGAAAAAAGAGAAAAGAAAAGAAAAGAAAAAAGAGAAAAGAAAAGAAAAGAAAAAAGAGAAAAGAAAAGAAAAGAAAAAAGAGAAAAGAAAAGAAAAGAAAAAAGAGAAAAGAAAAGAAAAGAAAAAAGAGAAAAGAAAAGAAAAGAAAAAAGAGAAAAGAAAAGAAAAGAAAAAAGAGAAAAGAAAAGAAAAGAAAAAAGAGAAAAGAAAAGAAAAGAAAAAAGAGAAAAGAAAAGAAAAGAAAAAAGAGAAAAGAAAAGAAAAGAAAAAAGAGAAAAGAAAAGAAAAGAAAAAAGAGAAAAGAAAAGAAAAGAAAAAAGAGAAAAGAAAAGAAAAGAAAAAAGAGAAAAGAAAAGAAAAGAAAAACAGCTTGCTGCCCCACACCTCCCTGCTCCCCTATCTTTCCACCTCTGCTTTAATTTTTTCTCTTGATTTCTTCAAAGCTCCTGAGAAGCAGAGAAAGTGATACTAGGTGTGCTGGGGGCATGTTCAGCAGGTAGAAGAGTTCACAGAGAGGACCGGAAAAATTACCTGAATACTTGCAGCCCTCTCCAGAGCAGTCAGCTACTTAAATAATTAGAAAAACCATATGTATAACTTCATGCACAGCAGTCAGCACAATGCCATCTTTCAGGTGTGTCTCTCCTTGGAATAATATCACACTGCCAGACTTTGTCTGTGTTGCACCACATATATCAGAAGTTGCTCTTCTGGGAAACACAGTCATGCTTGCTAGCTGACAGGGCAGATTGCCAAACACCCTTTATTTATGAGAATTAATTTTTTTTGAAATTGATGTGCAAATAATTAATTTCATTTTATTTCATGCATTACAGACCACGAAAAATTGCTAAATATTTGGGGCACCGTTCACAATGCCTTCAACCAGTCACAAAAAATATTGAGTCCTTGCACTTGGTCAATATGTGTGAGAACAGGATTTGCCTTCGACCAGGACCAGGACTGGCAAATGAAAGGAGCTGAGGGAACCCCCACGCACCAGGGGCAGGAGCACTGCACAGCCATGTCCTAGGCAGGCAGAGCCCTGACAGAGGTGCTTATGGGACTGGGGAAGGCTCTGGGGAGAAGGTCCTGTATTCTCTTCAGCACAAAGCTGAGCTAGGACAGAGGGGCTGAAAACAAGGGGAAGATTTTCCCCGGTGATAATGGTGGGAGAGTGGGTCCAATCGCTCCTTGAAGGGTTTCTAGTTCACATGGGATAAAATGCTCAAGGTTAACAAGCAGCATGTTTGACGGGAGACCTGCTGTGTTCGCTCATGACCTGAAATGCCCTGGAACCAATTCTATGGTCTTCCAATTAATTTCAAATGATGGAATCAGTCTCTGGATTATTACTGTATTATGGGGAAAGACTTTTCCTCTCTTGGTCAGTGTACAGGTTTGGAAGCAAACCAGTGAGAGACTCCAAGTCAGAAATACAATTTAATAGGAAAAATAAAATAAATGCAATAGTATGAAAACACCACTGACAGAGTTAGAATACACCCTGTTAGTCAGGATTTTTTCTATCCTCTGTGTGTACAAAATTTTTCACTGTCATTTGCACATTTTGATATTTACAGTTTTTTATTTATAGCAGGCAAGTTATTTATCCCTGGTGTAAATATGCTGAAGAAAGCTGAATCCTGGTCCATCAGTGGTGTGAGTCTCCTCTTTCCTCTTCTGTCATCAGTGTTCATCTGGGGACATTAGATTTGAAGGGCCCCATTATTCACCATTTGCACACGCTGAGCACTGATCAAGTTAGTATGGATACACAACGAAAGTGAAGCAGATTGAAAATCGGGTGTGAACTTCACCCATTATGACTTTAATACATGCACAGAGTAAATCCTACTTATATTTAGTTGCACTGCCTCATATTTGATAATATCTTATTTTCAACCTTTTCAAAATAAGGTGTAATAACAGAATTGCTTTTAGCACTGCCTTCTAGCTGAACATTACATAAAAGATTTACCTGAGCAAATCCTAGTATTTGTGTTCAGCAAGCTGCCCTAGTTCACGCCATGATGTTACATGGGATGTAGATCATGCCATGATCTAAGACTTAATTTAATTTATGAAGTGATTAAATTTAAACATTGGCATCTTAGAGTAAAAGCCAAATAAGTGCTTCCAAAAAAAATCTTCTCACCTAACAGGTGGAATCAATGAAAATATATATTAAAAATTACTTGGTTGTGTTTTCTTTAACATATATATATTGACTTGAAAACTCTTGATAAATAAAAAGATAAAACATTATTCTGCAAGGGAGAGAACAAGCAAGCTGTTTCTTCTCGTACCTCACTACCTGGTTTAGATTTTAGGGCACAAGAGGAAAAAACTTTTATTATTCTATTGTTAGGCAGTCGTTGATACATGGATTCTGTATTGCAGATAATCTGTATTACAGATAGTTAATACAGAATTTTATGTTCAGAACAGCAGATGCTATCCTCTTCCTCATCCTATTCATTACAGTACCAAGAAACTTTAACTGGACAGTGATTGGAAGGTATTGATCTCCAAGTCTACAGCAGGATCATCAATATGTACTCTTTCAGTATAAGAACCACCATGCTCAGGTCATTGGCATTATCCATTCGTCTAAAAATAAAATTGCATTAAAAATATTATCAACATTGCTAATATTTTGCTTTTCCTGTCTTTCTCATATTCATCAGAGACAGGACAATGTGCCATTCTTGGTGTAAAAGTAAATTTTATGACTCTACTCCATAATTTTCACTGTTCATAAAACAGATTTTTGGCAATTAAGGGCATGAAATAACTATTAATTTATTTCCTCTTAATTTAAATGAAGGATAAAGATTAGTATCTATCCATCCATGCTAGTTTTCACTAGCAGACACTAAGTGTCTCTCTATGTTCTCAATTTCTAAAATCTTTCTTCACATATGTTTAGAACCATTCTCCAAGGATATCAGATTCTTGCCTAGCCAACCATAAGTATTCTGGCGTGTAGAAATTATCTAAAAATATAATAATGTAATAAGTCTATGACGACATTTTGACAGTGTTACTTTTACCAATCAGACTCTGTTGAAATCTATTCAGAGTTCTCTCTGTTAAAGAAAAAACAAGATGCCTTCATGTGCTTCCTGAGAAACTTAATGTACAAAGTAGTCTTGTTTGGAAGAAAGAGCTTGGGTCAGATAAGAGAAGGGTGTTTTTCAGAAAAATAAATCTAATATACCTTTAGACAAAGTAAAAGCAATAAAAAAGTATGTGCTGCCTTCGTGAGAGATTTTTCAGTGGTTGTACTGTGGTATGGAAGAACCACGAAGGAAGGTGATTCAACAGCCCTCAGTGTAGGAGGAGCTGAGGTCTCAAGAGACTTCTCACAGCCTCCAGTAGTATCTGTTTGAAAAATCTCCTAATCCATTAGGCAGTTGATAAAACCATCACCCAAGCTGTGCCTTCAGTCTGCCTGAGCTATCATTGCCTAAGATCGTAGGAAAGAAGTTTGCTAAATCATCTTTTCACTCTGACTTCTGGTTCCTTGCAGAACCTCATTTGCAGCTACTATACCTAAAACACATAAGAGCCTCTGAGATCCCAGGGAAATAGGATAGCATGCAGGATCCTGGAAAACTAGTGCATATTCTGAGAAACTGAAAGTTTAACTTTGATAGTACTAAGTTGAAAAATAAGAAAAACCAAAAATAATTAAAATATTTCTGCTTGTTTTGCGGGATTTTGTGAAAATTAAGTTTTAGTACTCAACTGTGCTCAGACCCGTGGAACTTTTTACAGGGCTTTATGTGCATATCATTCATTATGGCTACAAAATGCTTATATTCAGGCGATTATTTGATGTTTGTATATACTGGTCATGCCAATAGCATCGAAATACCAGTGTCAGAATCAGTGTTGTGTTCTGAATGGTATCTAAGTGCAAAACTGTTCTTGTTTCGTAGCCTTAAAGAATGTGCAAGGAAGCTATCTAGAAAGACTCAAGACTGCAGAAGAAAGCATCAAAGATGAAAACACAGAACTCATGAACTTGGGGGATAGTTATGCATATATAATGTGTATACGCAATTTGCATACATGCATATTGATATAAACCCCGACATTGCTGATGCTTCCAAATGCCATTTGCCTTTCCAGTAGACAAGTCAGAACTACAAGGAATAGAGAAGACAGTGGGATAAATAGCCCAAGGAAGAAAGGTAACAAACACAAACATTTTGCTAGACCATCTCTATTTTTTTAAACTTTGCAAGCATTTTGGAGGATGCTGCAATTCGGGTAACAGAGATCAAAAAAAGAGAAATATGAAACACCATGACTGGTACCTTGAAAGAAAGCATAAATAGGCACATGAGAAAGGACATCATGAGCATGGATGATGTAGGAATGATCTCTCCATCTGTAAAGATAAATGACTTGACAAATCTTCGCCATTATATGGGATGGAAACAGGAAAATGAGGGAATATGAGGTACTGCAGTTTATTTTCCTTCCTTTTTTTTTCAGCTCCAGAAACTTCTTAGACTGAGTGTTTTACTAGTAAGACCTATTCCTCAGAAATGTGTTTTTGCTTAGACGCAAACCCTTTAGTCTTCTCTACTTTGTATACAAATGGTATATCGAGAAGGTTAGGGAAAATAACTACATGCCACTAGGAATATTTTATCTTCTTTGGATTTTCATCTCAGCTATGAAAAAGCAAAAAATTGCAAAAGCCTTAAAAAGGTCTAAAAAAACATTGGAACTTTAGATAATTTGTATTCATCTGTCGTGGTTTGATGCAGCTAAGCGCCATGCCCCATGAAATCTGTTCTTTTTCATAAGAGAAGATAAAATTATGTTGAGGAAGACTATGCAAGGCAAAACAGGTCCACACTTAAACAGTTACAACATAAAGAAGAATTTATTGGTAACAGAATTAAAGGAAAAAAAAGAGAAATTAAAGTAAAAGCACTCTCCCCTCTCTTCCAGCACTCACCCTCTCTTTTTACCTAACTCTCACGAAGGAAAAAACCTTGGGTCTGGTCAGTGTTGCAGTTCTTAAAAGTCTCTCTAATATTTAAGGAAAAAAAAGAGTTTCTTCTGCTCAACGTGGTTTCCAAACTGTTACCTGCAACAGTCTGCCCGGAAAAAAGAAACCTGCTACAGTGAAAACGTCTCACAGCCTATCCATTTCGCAGTCATGGGCCCATAGACATAGGGTTTCAGTCTTTTTAAAGATGAGTTATTCTGGCCTGAAAACAAAGCCTGTCTTCTTTCACAGAATCTCTAAAAGCCTTTCACCCCTTCTACATAGCCTGCCATAGGTGCTTCTCACATCTCCATAAGCCACACATGAATTTTCCATCTCCCCATGTACTTCAGACGGGATTAAAGAGACAAAACAGTCTGTGATATTACAGTGTTCAGTGTTCACCACTGCCTGCAGAAAGCACTTTTAAGCTACATGTGAAAAACGCGCCTCCGTCTCTTTTTTTTCCTCNACAGCCTATCCATTTCGCAGTCATGGGCCCATAGACATAGGGTTTCAGTCTTTTTAAAGATGAGTTATTCTGGCCTGAAAACAAAGCCTGTCTTCTTTCACAGAATCTCTAAAAGCCTTTCACCCCTTCTACATAGCCTGCCATAGGTGCTTCTCACATCTCCATAAGCCACATGTGAATTTTCCATCTCCCCATGTACTTCAGACAGGATTAAAGAGACAAAACAGTCTGTGATATTACAGTGTTCAGTGTTCACCACTGCCTGCAGAAAGCACTTTTAAGCTACATGTGAAAAACGCGCCTCCGTCTCTTTTTTTTCCTCCCGCCATCTTGACTCCATCCCAGGTGACTTACTTTCTCTTTCTTTCTGACCTTAGGGTTGCCATGTTAAGAAATTGATCTTGTTCGGGCTTTATGGTGTCTTCTTCAGTTGATGGAAGCTAGGCTGGCTGCAGAGAAGCTCTGCTGACTCCCGTCCGGCTTTGTGTGGGGCTGTGCTGACCATGTGGAAGGAAAGGGAGACTTGCCAGTCCCCAGAAGCTGTGCCAGGTGGTCTCAGCTGCACAACAACTCATAGCTACTCCTTAGCTGCCTGTTGGTTAGGGCTGATCCTGGATGCGCCCCGGAGCCGGGATGGCTTTTCCTGGCAGATTTCTGCCCTCGCTGGGGCAGGGGGCCTGGCCTGGGCCAGGCTGGGCTGGCTGGCCCTGAGGCCTGGAGACCCCTCTAGAGAGCCCCAACAAAAGTCCATTTAACCCCCTTTAACCGACCTTCCACGTGGTTAAATATGCAAATCGAGAGAAGCGTCATTAGTCCAAAAGCCCGTCAATCAACTCAGTTCCAATCCACTACATCATCTGAATCTACTGTGGGTCACCAAACCCAGGTCATTATTCACTTCACCTTCTAGTTATTAAGAGCACAATTTAAAGCTTCTGATCCAAGAGGAACCAAAGCATCAATCTCTTTATTTTACTATACCTAAGCTATTCATGTCTAGTTATGGGATTACAATGGTCCTTAAGAAGTTCTTTCAACAAATACGTGGGCATGTATGGCAGTGCCTTTTATTCTGAAGACTTCAAAAACTTCAGAAAAAAGGAAAGGCTTTGCACAGTACTTGTATACAGACATATCTGGAGAAAAAACTTCATGGCCTGCCATTTTAAAAGCCTGTGTAAATAATGCTCTTATTCAGCCACACGGGTTCTTTAAATGATTGAAAAAAAAAATCCATGAAATATAACATCCATTTTCTGCATTCATATGGGAAAGTTTCTTTAAGTCATATGCTGTATGCATTCTGCTCAGTTCAGAAAGTTAGCTCCAACTCTGATAGCCTCATTTTCTAGCAGCTTGCCTACTTGTAGATTTTGAATGACAGGCTTTTGAACAGAACTGCACAATAAATATTGTAGCCATATTGACAGCTTGGGTAAATCAGTTGGTGGACTGTGCAGTGCACACAAGAAAATGGTCCATTTTGCTAATCTGTATTCTACACACATGGCTCACCGTCACAGCTTAGGAATGGTATTACCCATTCAGTGTTTCCACTGAAACATCCCAAACCATGCACTGCTTGCTCATTCCTTGTCCCCTCCCCTCTAGTGGCAAGCTGGAGAGGATTACTGGAGGGACAAAAAGTATCACAGGCTATGATAAGAATAATTTATTGGAAACAGCAGTGTGATAAGAAAATAAACAGCAACAGTAACAATATTAGCAACAAAAGTGTACAAGAGGTGAACGATTCACATGCAAGTGTTCACCACTACACCACGCGGAATCCCTGACAACACCCGACCCTGCCAGTCTACCTGACCTGGAAGGGATTCCTTTTCCCTGAACCCAAAACCAGCATGAGGGGGTATAGAACAAACTCTGGGTCCTGGCCATACCACTCCTGGCTGCTTCCAGAACCAGGACATTCACAAATTCTTTGGTACCGCCTATTCCATTCCTTACATTTTTCTGTACCTTCTGCACACAGCTCCACACAGCTGTGGCAAACACTTTTAGCTTCAGAGGAAACAGGGACTGATGAGCATCAGTTTATTGCTATTTATGATTTATGACAGAATTTGAGAGGAAATAGGGCAGAAAGCTGTAGTTGCACTTTGTCTGTGTAAAGTCTGCCTGAGATACAGAATTGGGACATTCTTCTTATATGTTAGATGCCTCAAGGCAAAGACAACAGCAGAATTTTAAAGGCCATTTCTGAACCACCGCACATACCGAAATCCTGCTCTGCAAGGTTCTCAGTGTCCCTAGGTTTTTTCAATAGATCCAGGGTTTATGGAGAACATGTTTATTCCAGATACTATGAGGAGAAGTCGTGGGTTTTTTAATAGTAACTTATGATTGGGAAACACTTTCATCATCCTTGTTATGAACTTATGCCTTCAGTAAAATAGGAGAGAACAATACAAATAAAAATGTTAGTACTCATTGGATCTGGTATTCACAAGATTATCCATCTATTAAAACAGCTCAAGGCAGTCAAGAAAACTATGCCATACACAAAACAACCAGACAAATACAATTACTTTTTCGAAATATTCCATAAGACAAATAGAGAGATCCTTCACGTTTAGGTTATTGCTTTTAGCAGGTATAAAATACTTAGAACCAAAACAAAGGCGCAAAAATAAAGAGGATTTTCTCTGAATTTCCTAGCATTTTTATCCTTCTGCAGTATACATTTCACCATTTACTTCTCTATAATTTTGGTGCTTGAATTTATTGTGTGTTTGTACAAGATGAGCACAGGTACCAGAACAGAAGGATTGCATTAGGTGAAGAGTACACAAAACTGTGCAGAGCAGAATGTAGTGGATACATTTCTGAATTATACTTGGCTAAACATTACAGGCTCTTGCACTTGCAAGCGCTCTAGCACTTGCATTAATTCTGTTTAAACACTTTATTCAATCATCCCCGCACTCTGAAGGCTACTGAGCATGAGAAATTCTGCCTTGTATCATTTGACATTACACCGATTTATTCCCTGCTCACACTATGAATGAGTCTAAGAAACAAACTGGATGGCAGAGGAGGTTGAAGAAAGCCTTAAGAGAAGCATTTAACTTCTTTCATTCATTGCATGCAACACTGGCAACAAACACGAGGAAGTGGAAGCCACCGTGCTGCTGAACAGCTATGACCTAGCTGTCATTACCAAAATTAGTAGCAAGATTCCCATAAGTGGAAAGTGGATATTGATGGCTAAAGGCTGTTCCAGCGGGATGCAATAGGAAGAAAGGGTGGAAGAGTTACTCTCTACGTCAAGAGTTGGGGAGATTGGGAGGAGTTGTCTCTGAAGAACAGCCCTGAGCAGGTCAAAAGGTTGTGGGTAAGAGTTAGACAGGAGAGCAACAAAGAGAATGTTGTGGCTGGTGTCCCTACAGGCCTCTGATCAAGGGGAACCTATTGATGGGGCCTTCCTGCTCCAGCTACAAAACACCCCCACATATGTTGGAAAAGTAGCACAGCAAGCTGTAGTCAATTCAGAAGACTCCTGGAATGCATTGAGGATAACTTTTTAATCCAGATAAGAACTTCACTTTGGTGAGGATCACATACTGGACCTGATGGGCACCTACACGAGTGAGCTAATCAGTGACATCAAGATTGGATACAGCCTGGCTTGCAGTAATCATGTGCTGATGGAATTTGCAGTCTTGAGTGATGTAGGTCCAGTGAAGAGTGAAGTCAGGACCCTGACTTTTGGGAAAACAAACTTCCAGCTCTTCAAGGAGTTAGTCAATAAGACCCCCTGGGAAATTGGCCTCAGGGTCAAGGGAGCAGAACAGACCTGGGATATCTGTAAGGATGCTTTCTACAGAGCATACAAGATTGTGATCCCAAGGTGCAAGAAATTGGTCCAGGAAGGCAAGAAACTGGCACAGCTGAGTGGATAACTGCTCATTAAGCTAAAACGTAAGAGGCAAATCAGCAGTGGAAGAAGGGACAAGTATTTGGAAATATGTACAGGAAGGCTGTCCAATTGTGTAGGAATGAGGTCAGCAAGGCCAAGGCACTGCTGGATCTGAACACAGCAAGGAATGCAAAGAATAACAAGCAAGGGTATGTCAGGTATGTCAGCCAGAAAAGAAAGTCAAAGTAAATGTGCCCACCCAATAAGCAAAGCTGGTAGCTGCAGACAAGAAGGCTGAGGTACTCAAAAGTTCTTTTGCCTCAATCTTCATTGTCAGCCTCTCTTCCCACACTTCTCAAGTGAATTATCTGCAAGACAGGGCCTGGGGGAGCAAAATCTCCTGCACTGTAAGAAAAGGTATGTTTTGATACCACCTGAGGAACTGAACGTACATGAAATCTATGGGACCTGATGAGATGTATCCCTCAGTCCTGAGGGAATTAGCTGATGCAGTTGTCATGCTCCTCTCCATATTTGAAAAGTTACGTCAGTCAGGTGAAGTTCCCAAAGACTAGAAAAAGGGAGACATTGGACCCATATTTAAAAATGATAGAAAGGAGGACCCTGGGAACTATCCACCTGTCAGCTTTCCCTCTGTGCCTGGGAAGATCATGGAAGAGATCCTCCTAGAAGCTGTGCTAAGGCACAGAGAGGACGGGGAGCTGATTCGAGACAGCCAGCATGGCTTCACAAAGGGAAAATCCTGCCTGGCCAACCTAGTGGACTTCTGTGTCAGGGTGACTGCGTCAATGGATAAGGAAAGGACTACAGATGTCATATATCTGGACTTATGTAAAGCTTTTGATCTGGTCCCCCACAACATCCTTGTCTCTAAATTGGAGAGAGAAGGATTTGATGGGTGGACTGCTAGGTGGATAAGGAGTTGTTTCAGTGGTCACATTCAGAGGGTGGTTCAATGCCTGCATGAAATTTAATGATGAGCGGTGTCCTTCAGGGGCCCAGACTGGGCCATTGCTCCTTAATGTCTTCATCAGTGACACAGACAAAGGGATTAAGTGCATCCTCAGCAAATTTACAGACAACACCAAGGTCTAGTGTGCAGTTGACACAGTTAAAGGCTGGGATGCCATTAAGAGGGACCTGGACATGCTGGAGAAGTGGGTCCATGGGTATCTCATGAGCTCAACATAGCCAGGTACAAAGTGCTACGCCTGGATAGGGGCAAACTCCAGTATCAACACAGGCTGGGGGTTGAACAGATTGAGAGCAGACCTGCCCAGAAGGATTTGAGGTGCTGGTGAATGAGCGGCTGGACATGAGCTGGCAATGGGTACTCGCAGACCAGAAAGCCAGATGTGTCCCGGGCTGCATCCGAAGTAGCGTGGCCAGCAGGGGAGGGAGGGGATTCTGCGCCTCTGCTCCTCTCTGGTGAGACCCCACCTGGAATACTGCATCCAGCTCTGGGGTCTCAGCACAGGAAAGATGTAGATGTGTTGGAGCAGGTCCAGGGGAGAGTGACAAAAATTGTCAGAGAAATGGGGCATCTCTCCTATGAGGAAAGGTGGAAAGAATTGTGGCTGTGCAGTCTTGAGAAGAGATGGCTCTGGGGAGACCTTCTTGTGACTTTACAGTACACAGAGGGGGCTTCTAAGAAAGATGAGAATAGACTTTTTAGGGGGGCTGTTGAGACAGGACAAAGGGTAATGGTTTTAAATCAGAAGAGGGTAGATTTAGATTAGAAATAAGGAAGAAGCTTTTTACGATGAGGAGAGAGACACTGGAATGGGTTTTACAGAGAGTTCATGAATGTCCATCTCTGGAAACATTCAAGGTCAGGTTGGACAGGCTTTGAGCAACCTGACGTACTTGAAGATGTCCCCCTTGTCCCTCTCTCTGGTAGGAACCTTAGACTAGATGACATTTAATGATCCTTTCCAAAGCAAATCATTCAATGATTTTATGACTCATTCATGACCCAAATACTTTTCCATCTGTGTGCAAAGGCATGCAGAAACCTGTTCATATGTTTAACTTTATAAACCAGAGCCTGTCATCTCCAGGCCTTTTCTCATGCTTTGTCTTTCTTGACTAACTCCTTTAACACTTTCAGGAGAACACAAGTCTCTTTATCGCGGATCTCAATTGCAAACCGGTTTACTCCATCTAACATCACTTCACTAGCAATTCCACAGAAGAAGAAATTTGTTGGAACATTCTTTTCAGAAGATGAGTACTAACTGAAGTCTTGCGCCACATTAACACTACAGATGGGCCACTTTACTCTGTTGAGCTGTATGAGGCACCTCTCAATGAAAGAAAAAAGAACAAAACCACTGAAGGTGGAGTTCTTATTGCAGTAGCCAAGGATGTGGAGTTTTCAGCACAGCACACCATTTCCTCTTAACTCCTTCCAAACTTTTTTTTTCAGTTCATTAATGAGGATGAGTAAGATATGCTAACCCTTCACAATGTTCCTTTCCTATTAGCCTTATCCCAGAACTATGTTTGCTACAGCTGTTGAAGCATATAAAGTTGGTGAAAAAAACAATAGTGTGTGATGAATTTTGAAATTTCAAAACTAGTTTTCATTATGGGGTATAAAATGCAACAGTTTCTATGTTTTGGAAAAGGAGGTGAAGAAAAAGAGAAAAAAACAGAAAGCACAAGGTGTGCTCATGCAGAAAGATTTAATTAACTCACACAGGATTGGTGAAAAGCAAACTGTAGGGAGCAGAGAAGGTGCTTATAATCCTAAATTACTTGTGTTTCAGATGCAATCTTAAATATCAGCTGATGACAGTTCTAGGCATTTCCTCAATCTCTTGCAAAAATATTACAACTAAAAAAATAGTGATTTTTTTAGCTTTTAACTTTTTTCTTAAATTGAAAAGCGTTTTCAGTTGGAAAACTTAATAAAAAAATTTTCTTAACTGTAAAAATACGTGTTGTGAGTTTTACTTTCAAGGGCTTTTTTTGTTAGTTTTATTTTTTATCTTTATAATAAAATATTCAAGAGTCTCCTACAAGACTGTCTCTCTCTCATGCACATACTCATTTTATTTTTCTATGATTTCTTTTTAACATCTTGGCAGACATTTTATATAGTCTTATTTTATGAAGTTTTGGTGTTGTGAATGACTTTAAATATGGAGAAAAAATCTCTGGTCAGCATATATCAGTAATATTTCCAAAATCATGGGTGGAAATGAAGTAGTATAAATGGGAGCAGAACTGCATCCTGATTTTATTAAGAATATCTACACAGTGCTAGTTCCATTTGTTATGTAGTGTTATAAATAAAATAGTAGAGAGTGTAAAGTAATGTTTTCCTAAGCGCCTGTCAGTGTATTTGTCGTTCAGCAATCATATTTATCATTTGAGATGATAAGTGGATTTAGACCAGGACATTAAAATTATTTCTGTAATCCAAGTATAAAACAAATTTATTTACCTATACCCATGTTTGTGGTGAACTCAAAATTTAAATAATTGCAAAGCAAATATAAGTTTATCAAAGTTACAAGAAAATGCAGAAGAAATGTGATAGAGGGAAAAGAAAGTGAGAGAGGTCTAAATACCTGAACAAAAGTCCCCATCAGCTGAATTATAACATTGAAAGAAACAATCAGATTATAATAAAAAGAATGCGTTCTGAGACTTCAAAGAGTTTTGTTCTCAAGGGTACTTTGGAAGAAACCAATTACTTTTTCTGACCATTACCTCAGGACCAGACTGTGTACTTTTTGTGTTTGTTGAACAAAGCCAAAAAAACCCCACCTTTACTAGGGTAGCTTTGCTGTAGCTATCCAGGTAAGTACATATTGTTGCCGGAGTTGATCATCTAGTGGAAGATAATGAGAGTGAAGTATCACTTTTAGAAGTACAGAGGTGAAAATATAATCTATTAAGCTGTTTTCTGCTCCTGCAAATGAAAGCTTGGTGGAACCATGTAAATAACTAGCCTAAAGTGCATCAACAAAAATTCATAGAATTATAGAATACCCTGAGTTGAAATGCACCCACAAGGGTTATCAAAGTCCAACTCTTGGCTCTGCACAAGACAGCCCCAGGAAATATACCATCTGCTTGAGAGCATTGCCCAGAGTTTTCTTGAAGTATGTCAGGCTTGGTTCTGTGATCACTTCCCTAGAAAGCCTGTTTCAGTGTCCAATACCCTCTAGGTGAAAAACCTTTTTCTGATACCTAGGCTAAAACTTTCCTGACACAGCTTAATGCTGTTATCTTTGGTCCTGTCACTGGTAACCACAGAGAAGGGATTGGTGCCTGCCCCTCTTCTTCTCCTCACACGAAAGCTGTGGAATACTTAGAGATCTTCCCTCAGTCTCCTCTTCTCCAGGCTGAATAGAGCAAGCGATCTCAGCTGCTCCTCATACAGCTTCACCCTAAGGCTCTTTATCACATTCATTGCCCTCCTTTGGATGGTCTCTAACAGCTTTGTATCTTTCTTGTATTGTGATAACCAAAACTGTCCCCAGCACTCGAGGTGAGGCCGCCCCAGTGCAGAGCAGAGCAGGACCATCCCCTCCCTTGCCCTGCTGGTGATGCTGTGCCTGATGCCCCCAGGACAAGGGTGGCCCTCCTGGCTGCCAGGGCTCTGCTGCCTCGTATTCAACTTGCCATTGACCAGGACCCCCAGTAGTCCTGTGGTACTACTCTCCAGCCTCTCATTCTCCAGTCTGTCTGTACATCCAGGGTTGCCCCATCCCAGGTGCAGAATCTGGTACTTCTCCTTGCTGAACTTCATGTGGTTGGTACATGCCCAGCCCCCTGATTGTAGGGACCTGATTGTTAAGGTCCCTCTGCAGCGCCTCCTTGCCTCCAACAGACTCAACAGCTGCTCACCAATAAGTATCATCAGCAAACTTAAAATACCTTTCAGTCCTGCGTCCAAACAATTTATAAAGATGTTGAAGAGCACAGAGCCTGAAATTGAGCTCTGCAGAATAACTAGATGCCAACTGCCAACCAGGTGTCACCCCCTTCTCTGTAACCCTTTATGCCCAGCCTGTGAGCCAATTGCTCACCCATCACATGATGTGTTTATCCACCCTTGTGCTGGACACTTTGTCCAGAAGGGTCCTGGGAGACACAGTATCAAAAGCTTTACTGAAATCCAAAAGGAACTGTCATTCCTTTGTCAGCTAGGTGGGTTTTCTTGAAAAGAAATAGAGTTTAACTTTGAGCAAGACCTTCTCCTCATGAAGCTACGCTGGCTGTGACCAGTGGCAGTGCTTTCCTTTGGGTGTTTTTCAACACTTCCCAGACTGATCTTCTCCCTAATTTTACCAGGCACTGAAGTGAGACTGAGATGCCTGTAGTTTCTAGGGTCAAGCTTCTTGCTGTTCTTGAAAACTGGGACAATGCTAGCCACTTTAAAGTCAACTGAGACCTCTTCAGATACCCAAGACTGTTACAAGTCTTGAGAGAGGCCTCACAGTGACATCAGCCACCTTTTTGAGTATTCTTGGATGAATCCTATCAGGCACCACAGACTTATAGGGATCCAGCTAGAGCAGCAGATCCCTCACAATTTCAGGGTTGACTGGGAGTTGTTCATTCTCACAGCCATGATTCTCCATCTCAGGGAACTGGGTCTCTCTTAGTCCATCACTGATGCTGAAGGTAGAGGCAAAGAAAACAACAAATGCCTCTGCCTTGCCCACATCCCTGTCTTGCAAGGTGACCATTCTCCTCAAGTTATAATCCAATGTTATTTCTTGACTGCCTCTTGCTATTTACATGTTTAAAAAGCTGTCTTTCTCTCCCCCCTACCTCCAGTACTGGACAGCTGCATCTCCAGTTGAGCTTTGACTGTAAGAATTGTCTCCCTACAGTGGTGAGCAGCATCTCTGTATTCCTCCCCTGTCACCTGACCTTGTTTTCACTGGGGATACAACTTCCTTTTCTTGCCTTAGCTCCAAGAAAAGATGCCTGCTCAGCCAATCTGGCCTTTTGCCTCACCTTGACCTCCAAAATTTTGAGATTGTCTCCTTATGTGCCATTAGAAGATGGTGCTTAAAAAGTGACCAACACGGATGGACCCCAGCACCTCCATAAGCATTCTCCCAGAGACCTCAGTAACTAATCTGTGAGCAGCCTGAAGTCTACTCTCGTCATGTCCAAAGTGGAAGATTTGCTGGTGTTTTCCTCCTGTCAACAGAGATTTTACACTTGATTGTTTTGCTGTCCCTATAGCAAGACAGCCACCAATCATGACTTCACTCACAAGACCCTCTCTGCTAACAAGCTACAGGTCAAGCAGGAAATCTTATCTAGGCAGCTCCCTTAGTATTTGTACCATGAAGTTGGCATCCAGATGTTTCGGAATCTTCTGAACCTGTTTTTGCCAGCTGTGTGGTGGTATCAGTTAACAACTGTCCCCTGTAAGGACAAGGGAAGTTGGTTTGAAGGTGTCCCTTAGTTCTTCCAAGAAAAATTCATCAGTGCCATTGTCCTGGCTGGGTGGTCAATAAAAGACTCTCATGATGACATCTGCATTATTTGTTTGTCCCAGAGGGTCTCAACTGTGCCATTGCTGACTGTAAGTTCCATACATTCCAGCCCTTTCAGTACATACAGTGGCACCAGCCACAACTCTCGTGCCCTGTCTATCCATGCTGAGGAGAGAGCCTGTAGCCATCCAACATGGCATGCCAGTCACACGACTCATTCCACCAGTTTCACTTCTGCCAATATACCTGCTGCACAGTTTACTGCTTTATGCCTAACACGTTCAAAGGAGAAGTCATAGCCCAATAATTTTAGAGGAGGGAAGGCTTCCTTCCAGAAATGTAATTGCCCTTTCAAGCCCTATGGAGACCACTGGAAAAAATCTTCTTCACCTCAGTAGACTCTGCAACAGGTGTCAAGGTGCTGCACCCCATTATCTAGCTTCTCTTGTGTCCCAGGGCTGACATCACAGAAATAGACAGTCGATGCAGCAGCAACATTTTATGGCTGCACAGTCAGTGTAAGTTCAATTAAAACTGTTGGCAGGACCCATATCATGTCATGCACTGTGAACACCATGGGTGGAAATGGGAGAAAAGACATTGTAGCAGTCAATGCAAACCGTGTCCTACTGTGAAGACTGTGTTATACACAGAGTGCTGCAGGCCATATCATCAGTGCAATTCCCTTTCTCTTTCCCTCTTCTACTTAGAAACATGCTATTACTGTACAGACTTTTTTAGATTTTTTTTCCCGGCATTTTACTAGGGAGACAACCCTGAACTCTCATAACAAAGTATGGTCTTCAGCAGTAAGAAGTAGTTTCAGAACTATTTCTATTTCAGTTACTGAATATAACTACTTTTTTGGATTATCAAGTGGATTAGATATTTTGTACCTATTATGCATATGTGGCAGAGGGTCTGCCTACCTAAAACATGCATAATTCTTTCCTCTAAAGAGCATTGGGTCTAAATGCTGGGGTCTAAAACTGCAGTGGCAACTCTCTCTGTTCAAAGTCTGCTGCAATGGAAGACTGACCTTGGTTGAGACATTTATGTGATACAAACACATATTCAGGCCGCAAATTTCATGAGAAGCCACGGACTGGTTTTTGAGAAAATTCTGAGCTGGTTCAGGAACCAGCTGAAGTATCTAAGACAAGCTGAAGAAGTCAAGTATAGAGTAATCTGAGACGGAGCATTTAATCAACTATATGCTTTGTATTATCTGCCTTTTGAGATTATCAGCATGTAATCGACAATGCCGTGCCTGAATCTGCATGTCACACTGCCTGGATCTCTCCCAGTGATTGCTAATTTAGTATTAGTAGCAAACACTCAGCTAAACTTTATTTGAAAGCACAATCACAAACAAATCAACTTTTAGTATACAGGCGACATTTGGTTAATTGCCAAACCACATCATTTTCTGCTGCTAGATGAAGACATGGAATTCTGCCTTCGAACACTTAGCTTTGTAGAAATTATTTGAATTGCATGGATGAATAATAGAAAGTCTTTTTATCATTAGACCAGTTCTTTTTTTTCTCTTAATCACTACTTATATGTGTTTCTTTATTACTCAATAAATGTATTCTTAATGGGTGAGAGTAACTGAATTCCACATACTTGATAGAAACAGTGTGATGCATTCAGCAGAAATGTTTCCTTTGAACAATCACTCTAACAACTGGAGTCACTGACTACACTTTAAACCAGTATCGCATGTATAAAAGTATGTTTTTATTTTGAAGCACAGGCCTTGCTTAGAGGCATTCAGGATGAATGCAACTGACTGGGACAATGACACTGAAAATTACAGCACCCTTTGCACTTGCAGGTTTGAATTAAACCTGAGTAAAAATTGATACATTCACTCCCATGGGAAATTTTAACCTCGAACTGTCAAGAAGATCTAGCAAGAGTTTGTTTAGCAGACTACTATCAATCAGTCTCAACAACTTCCAGTTAGCTATAAGTACAGAACCAAAGGTGTGAGCAATATAGAAAAAGCCCATAGATAGCTCAAGCTGCCATATATCCTTATTCAACTACCAGACTTAAGAACTGTACATGAGGCAGCAGGGATGGAAGGCTATGTGATCTTAGTTCTCACAAGGAATGAGAGATGCAGTGACAATAAACCCAGTGATTTATGACACCAGTATCTAATCAGAATATTTACAATACTTATGCTTCACTATGAAGCATCCCTCTCTTACTTTTTTTCATTTTGTTTGTTTTATTTAATATGATCCAGAATAATTTTTTTTTAATTTTCAGAAACATAATTTTGAATAAGACAGTAAATCTGATTTCCACTCTCAAAAAGAAAAATTATCTGTCACAGATATCTGCTTGGCAGGCAATAGATTTGTGTGTTTGTGTGATCTGGGAAATCTCTGTTTCATTCACAACAGACACCAGGGGAGATACACTTCTGGCCTTTTCTGTTACAGACAATAAAAAACCGGTTGGGTGTGTGATGGCCAAGAGCAGTAGAGTATGACAAAGGCAGTCACCATGAAACTGTCGAGCTAAGACCTTGAGAAAAGCCTAGAAAAGAGAATTGCAGAGTTGTTTATCTGGGAAAACCTCTTCAAGATCTTTGAGTCCAACTGCAAGTCTAACACTGCCAGCACTGCTGGGTCCCATCTTACTGTTTCCAAGCACCACATCCACAAGTCTCTTAAATACCTTCAAGTGACTCAAACTCTTCCCTCGATGGCCCATTCCAATGCTTGACCACCCTTTCAGTGAATATTTTTTTCCTAATATTCAATCTAAACCTCCCCTAGTGCAACCTGAGACCACTTCCTACCTGGCTACAGCATCCTTTCAGGTAGTTCTTGAATGCGGTAAAGATCCCCTCTCAGCCTCCTTTTCTCCAGGCTAAACGATCCCAGCTCTCTCAGCCACTTGTCACAGGACTTGGGCTCTAGACCCCTCAGTAGCTTCACAGAGTCACAGCTTTGGACGTCAGCAGATTTCAGATTGTTCTGGGACTCAAGATCCCACAGGAGACTGTGCTGGAGTGTAAAGGTAAGCAGGAGAGCTGGTAAACTTCAAGGACAACTTGAAGAGCAGTCCTCCCCTTCAGAGAGCAAGCAAGCACAGAGAAACAGGGAGAGACTGGCGGAGCTCAGAAGTGAATAAGAAGCATTCAGTGGAAATGAAGAGGAAATGGAGGTCAGCTGTATGTGAGGAACATAGAGATCTTGCCTGAATGTTGAGCCATGGGTCAATCCAGTCATCAGCCAGACTAGAAACCGCAGAATTTTGTGAAGGACAAGAAGAGAGGCTTCCTCCCAAAAGAAAGACTAAGGCTAACATGGGTTGGCTACTCAGCAGACAACTCATGACCAAGGGTATCAAAACAGCAAAGCTCTCAACACATGCCTTTGCCCCAGAGCTCATTTGCAAGATCTGCTTTAAGGTTCTAGGGGTACTGTGGATCCTATGGGCTCCTGGGGATTGTGGAAACTGTCTCACCACCCCCAGACAGGGGCAGGACAAATGGTGGGCAGCTGGAGCAGGTCTGTGCATTGGAAAACCTCCCTGGGAAGGGGACAAAGTCTGTATGAGAAAGATGTGGCTTGGAAAGTTTTATGACACCTGGAAAACTAGTCCTGTATATCAGGGTAGCCATATTTATATTGCGTTTTAGTAGATTTTATTGTTTAGGAGAAGAAATTGCCAAATACCTGCCCCCGCAAAACCCTCTCCCACAAAAAAAAAAAAACATGTTGAGAAAAATCAAGAAGTCTGAATGAATTAGGTGAAGCAGCTGCCAATTAAGATGCTGGACAAAAATATAAAAAATGTAAGGAGAGCAACTTTACATGAGATCCTTCTAAGAGAAATAATTTTTACAGTGATCTCTATAAAGCACAAACTTAAAAAAACCCCATCATATAATTTTTTTTAAGTCATTAAAAAAATCCAACTAATCTCTCAGTTCAAACCTGCACAAAGTGTTTTATTTCCTTACATCAGGAATAGATAATTTGATCAGAATCAAAATATGCGGTATAATTCTTACATGGATATCACGTAGTGACTACTACTAATTGGACCCTTTAATGAGTGGATGACTCAGTTTTTGCTTAGCAGTTGTTGCAATTTACAATAGTTCCCTGATTCACTGTGTGATGCATGCCTTTTTACGATGTAGCTTCGTGCCCAGCACACTGGGCTACATGATAGTTATAAATTATAAGAGGTCCCATGATTTTTTACCAGCAGCTTAAAGAAAACTAGACAGCGAGAGCAAATGATTCATTTGAGAAGCTGAGAGGTAAAACATGGAGATAGTAGCAGTTGAGAAAACAACAGAATATTTTACATTCAAAACAATGTTTTATATAGTTGTTTAAGTATTTGGACAAGGTGTGAATAAATGGTGTGTGAATACTACACAGCTTTTTGCCTAAATTCACTTGCCTCCTTACGAGTGAAACAATTACTTAAATCCCCTGAATGTTATTGCATCTGTTTGTTAGACACAGACTGTCTCCATGTGTGGCCATGTATGTGACCTTTGTTACCTTAATAGAGCTGTTTCTGCAATTATTCCTACTATTCAGAAAGTAAAAGGCAAAGCAAAGTGACGACGCCTTATGTTATATTTCAGAAAGCCATTTAGTGCTTATTGCATTTCTTTATAATTTTATTTTCAACCCTATAATTTTGATTGTCAGGCCTGAAGGAATGCTTGCAGCAGTCCTGCTGTGGAGGGGGGCTGCTTGTTTTTCACTCTTGCTGAAAAGATGGGAACACAGTCTTTGGCAGGCTATTTGTCATGTATCTAGAAATGTTAAAAAACATCTTGAGAACCAGGGAAACAATAAAAATGAATTATTTTGCTGAAGTGTTACCCAAGGCTTATGTCAATCAGCATTTATTTGCAGGACTTGTTGATAGGGTATCAAGTTGCATAAACTTGCATAGTAACTCTAAGTTGTTATATGCAGTCCATGACAACCATCTGCTTAGAATGACATGTTTGGGGTTTTCTTAGTTTCATTCAGTCTAACTGAAATTAAAATATTGACAGCAACAGTTTCTATGGTGCATACAATTTAACAAAAGGGCTGTTGCTATATAGGCTCTTTTTGGATTAAAATTACAACTTTATACAATAACACACACATAATTTTGAACTAAATATATTTTTACAAAAATACAGACATAAAAAACTAAGTGAAAATTTTAACTGCTCAAATATTTTATATTCCTAGAAGTAAAACCTGTGTTTTACTTTAGTCTATTCAAGTGTAACATTTAACTTGTAAGGAAATAGAATATATTTACTGAGTTTTGCTTTCATTCTCACAGTGGGGTTTCTTTTTTGTTTGTTTGTTTTCCATTAGTTAAAAATTTTGTTTGCTGGAAAGATCTGGATACTCTGGCATATTTCAATAGAATAACTTTTGGAACTTGGGGGATTAGTACTGGTTCCTTCTGCTCCAGTTCAGGGAATTGCTGAGGACATGTAATTCTTTTCATCTCTAAATTGTTGGTTTAATGCTGCAGTGAGACAAAGATGACTGAAAGTCATTATAGATAGTTTCCGTTCCACTCAGAAAGCTGTGCTTTCAGTTCAGTTCCTAGCAGTCAGATGTCCCTGTCATAAAACATCTCGCCTATTTACTATAATTGTGTGGTTTTTGGGGGTTGTTGTTATTGTTAGTATTTTGTGTGGTTTTTTGTTTGTTTGGTCTTTAGTTTTGTTGTGGTTTTTTGTGTCATGCCATGTTTCTAATTGCCCACCTTAATGAAGAAAAGAACCCTCACGGTGACCAGCAATGCATTGCTGAGAGTTATAGGGTCATCTCCATGGTTCATTTCTCTTGCTGCTGTGTAAATGAACAGAGTGCTCCAAGTGCCATATTGCCACTTTCATCACCTACATTGATTTTGAAGGGCTGGATCCACTGAGAGTGTGAACACTGAAACTGTATCAGTTCATACCACCTGAGAAGCTGACAAATCCCTTCCTTTACTTGCATCCATAACAGCACCAACCCATGGGTACATCGCTTTCTATCTGTTGTCTCTCAGCAAAAGCTGACCTGTACAGCAGTGCTGGGGATGCCCAAGTGAGACGAATATCTCAGTCAGTCTGGACTTTTGAGCTGGCCCACAGAAATCCATAGAATGTAGCCTCAGCATAATCCACATAATGTACCCTCAGCTAGTTTACTGATGACACGAAACTGGGAGGAGTGGCTGATGCACCTGAAGGCTGTGCTGCCATTCAGTGGGACCTTGATAAGCTGGAGAGTTGAGGAGAGACACTTAATGAGTTCCACAAGGGCAAATGTAGGATCCTGCACCTGAGAAAGAATAATCCCAAGCACCACCACAGCTGACCTGCTGGAGAGCAGCTCTGCAGAGAAGGACCAGGGAGACTTGGTGTATTACGAGTTGACCATGAGTTGGCAATGCCTTTGTGGCCAGGAGGGCCAATGGTATCTTGGGGGGCATTGGGAGGAGTGTGGCCAGCAGGTCAAGGGAGGTGATCCTGCCCCTCTACTCAGCTCTGGTGAGGCCACATCCGGAGTTCTGTGTCCAGTCCTGAACTCCTTGACGAGAGGGCAACAAAGATGATTCTGCAGCATCTCTCTGATGAGAAGAGACTGTGAGAGCTGGGCCTGTTTAGTCTAGACAAGAGGATCTCATTAGTGCATAAAAATACTTAAAACGTGGGTCTCAAGAGAATGCTGCCAAACTCTTTACAGTGGTGCCCAGACAGGACGAGGAACAATGGCCATAAACTAAAACACAAGAAGTTCCACCTCAAGATGCAGAAGAATTTCTTTACCTTGAGGATGGCAGAGCACTGGAACAGGCTGCTCAGGGAAGTCTTGGGGTCTCCCTCTCTGGAGGCATTCCAAACCCATCTGGAATCATCCCTGTGTAACCTGTTCTAGGTGATCCTGCCTTCGCAAGGGGATTGGATGGGATGATCTCCAGAGGTCCCTTCCTACACTAACAATTCTGATTTTTGTGATTTTGTGATATTAACACGATGCAGAGTCTAAAAAGGCCAATTTCCTTCTTCAGTAAGAAATATGAAAAAGTGTTTCCATAGCACATGCCAGACCTTTCTCTTCCTGAATGCTGAGCAAAGTGTCTATAAATACTGGCAAGACCTAACACATCTTTTTTTCACGTTGAAGCTGTGATTGCTGGTTTTCAGGAGTCTGAGTGTGTGGGTACTACCCATGAGACTTCAGGTAGGAGTGAAGTCAGACTCAGAAAAATACCAGGAAGTCCAGCTTTCACATTCTCCCAAATCTCAGGCCAGACAGAGGAACCCATGTCCTGTCACCAACTGCCTCTCTGTCTGCTTTATCTCCCTTCCAGAAAATATATGTACAGCTAAAGTTTCCTTCTTTCTCCTAAAGCCAACGCCCAGGTTCACAGCATGGCACTTCCTAACCCACCCTGGAACCCCGGTATATCAAGGGGGGAAGACTATTCCTAGATAAAATGGAACTCATTTTCTTTTTTCTTCCTGCAGAAAAGACAAACAGCACATGGATGTAGAATCACGGGGCCCATTTCTTCAGAGGCCAGCAGATGCTGACCAAAAATGCTCTGTGTGGGCACGTGTTCAAATATGGGAGTGGAAATGAGTCCCGCAGTCACCAACTATAGTTCTCCACATTCCTCCCTGGCCAGTTTTATCTTTCTGCCTTAGTTTAATTACCAAAATGGACCAGGTTTCCTGTAGGTATACTGAACTGAGTACCAGACGATTCTCCTATTTAAGATGATAAATTCGTGCTCACTGAACTTTCCATTGCTGTAATTAGCATGATGCTTTTTATTCCTCAGTTTTATTTTAAGCAATAGCATTTATAATACTTTTTAATATGTGGGTATTTATTTATCACATTTTATTGATGAAGTGGTTTTGCTCAGCTTTAGAATTCCTTCTGTTTTAGGTATTAAAACTCATCTGCAATTAATCTTTATCAAGTGAAAGACACTGCAGTAATAGTACAAAGAAGAGAAAAAAAAAGAGTTGGTATAAGAAAATATGGGGATGGAGAACAAGTTGGGTGACCTTCCTCTGTAACATATCTCATAATCTTGTCTCCAACTGTAACTAAAAGTGACAATTTCTACTTCTACTCTTGTACAGAGTAGAATGCTTCTTCTCAGGACCCTCTCTCCTTGTTAATTAGTATGTCAGCTGTGGTACGAAAGGGTTTCAATAGCTTTTAACAATTGTGCTGGTCATCAAAAACAAGGTAGACATGCACTGAATTTGTTTGTGCATCAGTCAGCTAGTTTGAAGACTAAATGATTAGGCACATAAATAGCTACTGGTGAATCTTGCTGCTCACCCCTGCAATAGCTATGTGAGCAGGGTCCGAGCAGTCTCTGGACTTTGTGGACTATAAAATAGATTAGGACAGAGCTGTGTATTTGTTAGTGGATGTGCAAGTCACATTTTCATGCACAGAGTTGGAGATTTTGAGTTCATTTTTATAATTAATATGTGATAAGGCACACCTCTGTGGCAGGCATCGCTGGGGGGTAAGTCAGGTCCAGAGTAAGCCAGGAGCAGGGCCAGTGGCAGGACTGGAAGCAAGGACATGGCCTCCCTCTGACTCTCACTGGGGAGACCAGGACATGGCATGGGTCCCAGTCCCATGGTTAGGGCTGGGAGGCACCCTGGGGGAGATTTGGTAGGGCATAGCAAGACCCATGGGTGCTCTTACCATGTCAGCTCTAAGTCTTTACAGCATACCAGAACTAGAAAACAAACACTTGAATCTATTAAAGCATCAACTGACTCTATCAGGCAGGAAAAATAAAGTCAAATGAAATTTTCATGGAGTTTTTAATTTGCTTTGGAGGAAGGAGACCCAACAAAGCAAAAATTAGTATATAAAAAAAGGAATAGAAAAATGTATCTGTTAAAGAGACAAGAAAAATACTAATGATTAAATTGTTGCCTGTATTAAATTAATACTAAAAATTATGTTAATTGGATAATCTTACCTTCCTCAATATCAAAGAAAATGCCTTTTTTTTAAGGAAACAGTACCACTAGACACAGCAAGCAACAAGCTATATCTGTGCATAAAGGCCATTACTGTGTTGTTTGGTCGTGGTTTTTTGTTAGGCGTGGGATTCCTTTGCACATTTGGCAAATCCCACTTCCCAAGAGCTCCCACAGCGGCACCTCACTGTCTTGTTTTACTGCTTTCTTAGTGAACATTCAGCCTGAGCTCCACATAATACATAGTTTAAGAAATACAAATTCAGATAATTTGCCAAAAAGTAAATTCAATTCTGATTTTTAAAGTGCAAAGATATCAACTCAATTTAATGGGGTTTTTTGGATGGTTTCATACCTAAAATTACCCCTGCATTTTTCCAGCAGCATTTTATTTTATGGTTGAATGGACAATTCATAAATGTACTTAATCAGGACTACTGAGTCACTGCAATTCAGGTTTGAATGGTATATGATATTACTGAGCTATCAGACAAGATTTTAACTTTAAATCTAAGATGTATTTTTTGATGATATGTTTCTATGAAATTGGAGAACATGGAAAATGTTTTCAGTTCATAGAATATTTATGCACAGTTGCTTTTGATTCTAAGACAGAAAGAAAGACTCCACTTTCTAGAGACATATTTTTTTCAAACAGGTGTTCCTTTCTCAAGTTTAGGTCATTATCACAGACAATGTGATGTAAATTATTACCTATCTTCTAGCATTGCAGGTGCTAGAGTTTTAAGCTTATTTCATAGCTGATAAGAACAAACTTGGCCAAAATCACTAAGCTGATGTCTGAGTCTGTAAAATCACCATAGAGTAATTTGTATTTCTGATTTTATAATTATTCATTGCCTGAATGACAGAAGTCCATAAGGATCTCAACGAGAGTCAGAATTTGATTGCCCCAAGCGTTTCACGAATGCCACAAAACAGTCCTTACACTAGAGATTTCAGCCTAATATTTAAGCAGCATATAGCAGGTGGATAAGGCAGATGGTGAGCTGATTGAGGGGGACGAAGCATTCAGAGAATCAGGTGCACGCACTAAAGTTTGTACCCATGGGTAGTCACCAGTCTGACTGGTGCAAGGAGGTATATGGTGATTCTCATGACAGTTGCAATTTCTTCCTTAATTTTAAAATAAATAAATAATATGATTTTCCTGAAGGCCAAATTAAATAACTTTTAGCAAAGATAAAATTTTTGAAAAGAATTTGGTTAAGCTAGAGGTTATAAAATATGGATATTGTTCAGGTTTTAATTCTGAAGCTACAAAAGAAACTATTCAGCTTTTGTAGTTATCTTCATGTAAAAGAGTAATTTTTGAATGTTTAAGAAAGCTGTTATAGGAAGGGGTGTTGGGAAAAAAGGAAGGGAAATGTAGAATAACTTACTTTTGTGTTTAACAGAATAAAATCTCTGGGCTCCAGAAACCACTAACATATATGAAAAAAGCAAAGAGTCAATGCCACTCTTTGCCACAGTGTAATAGACTATGAGAAAGAAAATAAGCATTGAGAAAGTGGTCTTGGCTACTGACTTGAATACAACAATAGTGACTTTTAATTACATTCTATAAATCAGAATATGATTTGATATAATAATTACCTGTACAGGTTCTGGGAATAACCCTCCAAGGTTTAAGATAATTGGAAAAAGAGTTTTTTGCTTTGTCTATAAGAAAAACCAACAAGATAATCTATCGATTGGAACCTAAAGAGGAGATTTTAAAAAACATGGTCGTGTCATCAAACTTTCATGGTTGATCTGAGAGAAAGAATAGTACATAACAATACTCTCTTTTTTCTGTTTATGTTTTGTAATAGCCACATATATACTATTTTCAGCAGGGTAATTTTATCTGTTTATTCTTCAAAATGTTTGTCTTCTTAGGATCCTATATCAATGTGCTGCAGATACAATTTCACTTACAAACCAGCCTGTCTTTATTTTTCATCCTCTTTCAGGATTGTGGACTTTCCTATGCTTGCTGTGATATATGTATTGACAGATAACACATCTGTTTAATTATAGACTGTATTGTTTTCTTGTTCTAAATTGTTTCAGTTCATCCTACTGTTTTATTTGGCATCAAAAAAAATGACTTTTCTAGTTATTAAATGAGTTATGACTTTCCTGATAGTGTTGCAGTGTGTAAACTGCAGCATGTGTACGTATACCTTCTAGAATGTTCTTTGTACCTTAAAGCCCCATTAGTGCCTGGTTCTCCTGTCCCTCCCCTCTCCGTCCCCACTGGTTGTTGCGTCCCCACTCAGTGCCCTCTCCGCCCCCTGGCCCTCACCCCATTGGTTTATGTTGCTCTATCTGCCCCATTGTACCACCCCCTATATAACTCTGGAGCCCTCCTCTGTCTGCGTCTTCTGCCCCTGGACTCCTTCAAGGAATAAATTGCTTGAAATTCCACGCAGAAGGCCCCTCTCCCTCCCTTATTTCTGGTTGACGCGTCCAAAGTCTGTATGAGCGTGAGAGAGCGCTTCTACCGCACAGGTGGTTCTGGGTGGCTACAAGGTGGCTGGCCAGCCCCCCCGAGAATCCTCTACAGAGGGCCGGTGACTCCACGAGTGCTAGGTCCTACGTGGACGCTCAAGGATGAAGCCGTGCATGGTCCGTTCTGCCCTCACCGCGTGGCTGTGTCATGATAGTACAGTCAAACAAATATCCTTGGATTTCCATATTTCGCCAAGTAACAGTGAACACATTCCTCTTTCTAGAAAGTGTTCATAGCTGAAAGGAACTCAAGAAGCTTAGAGGCTGGCAATGCTCATTGGACAAATTTCTCTTATTGCTATGGATAGGAAGGGCATTTTGGGTTAGCCAAGAATGCTGGAGAAGAAAGAATATCTTTTTTGCTGGTTATTAATGGTTGATAAGTCAGAGGAGAAGGATAGATCAGAGAACTCGTGTTCACTTGCAGACTCAGGTGAATTTAATAATCATTAATATGCAATGACCTTAAATTGTAAATAATGTTACTTCTACCAAGTTTTCTGTGGCTGGGTGGTATTTTGTGCAAACCGCAAAATCCTTTCCCTGCCATCCATCAAATCCCCAGTTGGAAAGGGTTGTAAAGGTCTTCTGATAGCTTTGGTAACCTGGAAACAAGTGGAATTGTCAAATCCTTGCCTCTTTTTGTCAACAATGCGACCCTGATTTGGTCTATAATGTTTGTTACGTTTCGCAGATATTAACGTTTCCACTGCAAGCATTTAGTTATAGGAAAATCCTTATAATTATTTACAGAGATTAGGAAAAGAACCATTATGGGGCTGCCATTCAAGTACAATTCAGTGTTTTGGAAGCATAATGTAAGTCCTTAATTAATGTTTACAGAAAATAGTAAATTCCTACTTATGCATTTACAATAACCGTACTTAGTTCACTAGATGCTACCAGTCAGACATTTAAGAAGAAAACAAGGATACATCCTTTGATAATATCTGTTTACTATTTAATCCATTAAAATTTAAATGCAGGCCCAAAATAAGTTGCAAATGCCTGGTGTTTCGTTTGGATTTAAACATGAAAACAGACATTTGTGTAAAAAGCAAAGAAGCGCCAAAAACCCCCCTACTGTAAAACCAAATTGAAGAGCTTAAGCCCAACATATGTATAATGATCAAGCCAATACCTGTCTTAGAACACTTTCACACTATTTTCTTAGCTCTAATTGCTTTTCTGGCCTTAGATTTAAGTAGATTTTAAAAAAGAAATGTTTCTGATTTTGCTAAAATGAAACATAATTCTAGAGTAACGTATTTTACATCTGCATGTCTTCCAGTTGTGTGTTCAACCAATGAACTCAACACCATTGGATATTCCTTATCTCATAGGAGGTCAAATCCACACAGTGAACTGCTTTCTTTTTATACAAGCAATTAATATCCCATGATCTGAAATACACACAATCTGAAATATGGAAAAAGAAAGCTATGTGATCAAAATATGTACAAGTAGGATCTTTACTCTAAAGAGTTAGTTGTTACTTAAGAGAGATTTGGGCAGATTACATGTGAAGTGCTATGATAATGTTAAATTCATTTAGTATACTAAAAAAGTACTTGGATATAACTTACAGAAACTGAGATTTTTCCAGCAGAATATATTTCACATTCCCCTGAATGGAATAACTTAAAGCAGAAAATGTATTCTTAATTGTTGCTGTAAGATGAATTGATGCTGAAGATTTTGCCAGACAATCTGTCAGTCCTATCTTCTATCTCACAGTTTTTTAATTAAAAAAGATATGTTCCTGTTCTGCTGTTCTCACCTGGACTAGCTGTTTTGATCAAAGTTATAAATCTCTCAAGCTGTAAATTCTTTCCAGGTAAAACATTGTTATCACATTTAATAGCTACAGGACTGCTATGTCAAAAAAATCCCTTGAAGGAGCAGCGACCAAGATTCAGTTCGTTTCACCTGCATGCCTTCCTTGATGAAAATTACACATTGCCATCAGTGTGATAGACACAGTTCAAAATAAACAGCATGAGGGGTTTGGCCATTTTCCTAACTGTCTGTTGGCTGGTAGCAGGATGCTCTGCTGGCATGCTGCTGACAGTCAGGACCTGCGGTGAACGCTGGATACATGGGGCTGCTTCCACACGAGGGGTGTCTCTGCCAGAGAAGTTGAACCACTGTCATCTTCCCTTTGCAGGAACTGTTTTGCAGGACCAAGGAATAGGCTGGTTGCACAAAAGCACAAAAGGAGCCTATTTCATCAGGTTATCAGAAATAATAAAGAAGTTTTCATCAAAACCTGGGATGGAAAAAATGTGAATAACCCTGAGAGAAAGGACAGTGAGAGCAAAGGCTGCATGCTGCTATGTAACAACATTTCACCAGATCAGAAATGGACACTAATGACAAATGTACACAGGACATAAAGCTCAAAACACAGTGTGAATCTGATCACGCCTGTCTCTGATAGGTGCCTGAGGGGTTTGTTTCTTTTGAGCTTAGGTTGAATTTATAAATATCATTATTCCCATTAAGTCTGACTGTACTATTTCTAAGCTTATATGGACTCTGATCTGATCCTTGACACCCTTAAGCAAACAGAAATAACATATTCTGAAAAAAAAATTAAATCCATAATAAATATCTCAATAATTAAGGATCATTTTAACAAAAGGATTTTTAAAATTTGTTTTCTATTATGTTTTTTTTTGCCTTTATGTTAAAATGCTTGTGCATGGTTCATTACCTAAGAAACATTTATCAAAGTGTTCTTTTCACTGGTTATTTTACAGTTTTACTTTTCATTTTCATTTGAATTGCCAGCTATAGATGAATTCTGGTGCAGTGTACCATTTCACTGAGAGTTTACGTAGAAGCAGGAGATGGTAGGAGAACCAAATACTACGTCTTAAAGGGGATATTGCTTCTCTACAACACAATATAATTCTGATTTGTCTGAGAGTGTTTGTTCAGTGTTGTAATTCAAACTTAACTCTTTGGCTCATTCCTGATGAACAAAAGCAGGGTTTTTTTAAATTTTTCAAAAGATGGACGTATTTCTACATTGGCCCTATTCTTACCTTGTTGCTGAATACTGAGAACAAAGCGTGACTTCAAAAAGTATTACACTTCATTTATCTGACTTAAATTGCATATTTTTTTGTAACTCTTATGTTGATGGATGATTTGCTGTCTTCATTTACCTGCTTTTTAAAAATTGTTTTCTCCCATTCTAATATTTATTGATGATCAGTGCTGCTCTTGTTCTACTTTTAGTAACTTAAGATGATTAAAAGACTAAAAAACATTGTGAAAGTTTGTATCTCCCCATTCATCCATAGCCCAAACCTCTCTGAGGAAAACCATCAAAAAGCAAAGCTATTTTGATTTTACACATAGGTTATCCTATAGGTCACAGCTCAGTTCTTACTTTGTGCTGGCTTCTGATGAGGACTGGTGGATTTTGGTGTCAAATTTTACTGTCTTTATGGACTATGAGCCCAACTTGCATATTAGGAAACTGAAGAGACAAGCATAAAGTTGGTTCCATGCTTAAGAAGTTCTTATCTGTAACAGGTATGAACTCTGTTATATATAAAAAAAATTAGATCTAGAAGAAAAATAGAAGGGTAACGAAAATAGATGGAGCTATGTATGCTGACAGAATATTGCATTTGCTAGAGAAAACATATGATAAGGACAGGAGACAGATGCTTTGGGGAAAACATTTACACTCGAATACTCACAAGAAAATGGGAATATGTAGACTTCTTCTTCACAAAATTCACAGCATGATCATTAAAACAAAAGTGCTGTAATAGCAAATAATAATGTGCATGATACTCCTGATATACCATTCATGCATGATATTATTTATATAGATGCATTAGTAATGCTGTGCTTAACCTTGCTGATGCTGGCAAGTTCCCAGTCTTCATCTATGAGAAGCAGAGGCACAGTGGAGGAAGATTTTTTTGTTGTCTATGCAAAGGTCAAAATTCTGCTATAAATTTCACTAGTTAGATCAGTATGGTATCCAGCTTTTAACCCTCAAGTCTGTAATTTTACCTAGCTGGGCACGGGCTGAGGGGACCATGATGGGCAGTTACAGGGTGTATTTCTACATGGCAGGTTCAAACCCCACCAAGTGGTTGCCCCCAGTGTCTCAGCCGTTTGATTCACACATTTATAGCTTGCACTGTTGCCTGGAGCCTAGATGGGAGGTTTTTGATGAATCTATGTAGATATAAAGAAGCACGACCGTCCCATTGTTTCTTAAGCTTCAACCTGTCACTTTTAATGATTATGCCTTCACTAAGTGACTTCTACAGAGAAGCAGCAGCAAGGAGGCATCAGCATATTGGTAGCAAGGTAAAAGTAAATTTCTCTTCTGTCAGTGAGCCCTGCCTGTTTCTAGACTTTCATTTTGCTCCTTCTTTCTCTACTATTTATATCTTAGTATGCTCACTTACTTAGGGGAAACCCATTGGAGAGAAAAGAAGAGACATGGTATTGTGTCAGGCTTTTTCTTGTCAGATGTCTTTCTGAATTAAGATTCAAGAAGGCATCCTGAATGGTTTAAATATGTGGTGGGTTGACCTTGGATGTCTGCTGCACACTAAGTTGCTCCAGCACACCCCACCTCATCTTCCCACCCCATGTCATCCATGACCAGGCTAAATATTTTTCTGGAAAACTAACAGTATTTGTTAATTTTCTATCTCATAGTGCAAGTTGACAAATAAATTCTTTTCCTATGATGCTTTTCCTATATACTAAATCTCCCAAGTTTTTGTTAAACATTTTTCTATTATCTTTTAACAGCTGAAACCAACAACAAAACCAATTACCTCAGCAATTTTTTTTTTATAGGAAATGGAAAGAAATAGAGGGTACTACCAAAATTCTTGAGCAGAAAAGCCATTTTGTTCTATGTCTATGTCTAGAGCTTATCTAGACATAATAACTTCATGCCAATAAGCAGTTAGGAAAAAAAGGGAAATATTAGGTGAAGAACTTATTTATTTATGATATTTAAATTTGAACTTAGCCTGCAGATATATACGGATTCCAACATTCAGACCTTGGAGTAAATATCTCTGCAGGTGAGACAGATGAATATCTCATCTTTTTACCATTGATATTAGAGAAATGATTGAGAAAATTTTATTCCAATAAAATTAGATGTGGCAGGTGCAAACAATCCTGACTCATCCCTTCCTGTAAAGAGAACCTGATTTTCTCACTTTTCTGAAAGTTGAGTAAGGAAGCATTTTACACTATATATCAATTAAAATCATACCCAAAATCTCAAAAATGCTGTGGCTGGCTATGGATGAGCCCCATAGTCTGCAGGGTAGGTAGTGGAACCTTAGTAACCTTTTGCAGAAATTCAGATTACATACTCCTGCCAAAAAGGAGCGATATTGGTCACTCCTTCAGGTGTGTGCAAGAGAGGTTGAGAGAAATTATTCCATGAGGATTATTTCTCCCCCGTTTAGTGAGTCTGCCTTCAGCTGGTGCAACCATAGTCTACCACAAAGAATTAATTTCTTTTATTCTGCTTTATTACTACTTGATTGAATCCCAGAGGAATGTCATGGAGTCTAAAGTTTTGCAAAATGTTGTGAATCTTGACAAAAACCATAACTAAGAAAAGAACAAAGTAAAAAATCAACTTAGCCTTTTCATAGGAAAATGGTCTACTTTTAAATGTTTTTTAGAAAAAGAACCCATGTAAGACTCTGTTAATGTTCCTGAATGTAACTTTTCCTTTGGGTGTACTTTTAATTCTGCGGACAGAATGTTATCAATATGAAGCAGAAAGTGTCACAAAATGCCAAGGCTCAAAAATGTCACTGAGGAAAGAAAAAGAAGAAGAAGAAAAAAGAGAAAAAACAAAAAGTAAAGGAAAAAAAGAAAAAGAAAAAGAAAAAGAAAAAGAAAAAGAAAAAGAAAAAAAAGAAAAGAAAAAGAAGAAAAAGAAAAAGAAAAAGAAAAAGAAAAAGAAAAAGAAAAAGAAAAAGAAAAAGAAAAAGAAAAAGAAAAAGAAAAAGAAAAAGAAAAAGAAAAAGAAAAAAGAAAAAGAAAAAAAAATATGGTCAGCCCACACCAAGGGCAAATGAAATCCATATGCTTCACTGGTTGCAAACAGTGGTTTTGCAGGAAATATTATTTTATACGTTTTGTATTCTATTCATTTTCATGACATTGATGGAGAAATATTAAAACTGTGTGAGTGCTGAGGACAAATTAACTTATCAATTACATGTATGGGACAATGGGGACTGAGTTTATTTCACCATTTCCCATTTCAATAAAACTGTAATTACTAACTTGTGAAATCCTCATGAAAATCTGCATTTATTACCACTTAATTTGAAGTCAGTGACTGGTGTGTGCTTTTCTGCTGTCTATTGGGGAGTTTTAGGGGGCAGCTTAGAATAAAACAGTCTTTCTTTCGAATGCTCACAGCAGTTTTTTCTGTGCAATTGTCCAAGCTGAATTTTGCCTGTGACAATAAAGAAACTGATTTAGTTCAAAACAGTGCAGAGAAATTAAAATTTGCTCAAGGACATCAGTGTCTCTGTCCTACTTTTATTTTCCTCGTATGTTTATATCTCCTTTCTTTGAACACATATGAAGTTGCATTACCTCGGAAATAGATTCTGCCATTGTTACACTGAATAATACCTTATTTTGAGCGTAGTCTCACAGCAACTAGGAGATGATACTTCATGTGAATCAGTCTAGAATGTTACAAGGAAGTGCTGGCAGCAACCCATTTCTTGCACCCCTGTTCAACGTAAAAGAAGTACAAAATCCATTTTTACTTAGTTTCTTACAATAAAAGATGAAGGAATGAGGACACATATTGAAAACAAAGTTCTGTGGATTCACTTTCAAGTTTCAAGGGAAGGAAGTTTGCACTTTCCATTTCTTTGTTGTTAGTTTGGGTTTTTTTGAGTGCACAGGTGATGGCAACCTGCTCCTCCTTATGACCTGACATCTGCACAGTATATGGACCACCCTCAAGTGACCTTTCAGAATAAATAGATCATGAGTGGCACCAAATCAGATCAATTAGTATCATACATTTGGAATCAATGTTGATTTATATATGGTGGTGTACAAGAAATAAAGTAAATCACAGGCCAAAACCTGTCTTTCACAACACTCATTCTAAAATGAATAAAGTACTACGTTAAAAAAGAAAGGAACTGTTGTATTCCGGTTTTGGCCAAATTCAGGGAAACGTCCAAAAGGAACGTCTCGCAAAGGAAGGCGGGTTAAAGCCGCCCCTCCCCCACCAGGTTCGGGAAAGAAATATTCCTCGGAGGAATGTGAAAGAGAAAATAAAAGCTATTTATTTAACAAACACACAGGAAAAGAATAATAATGCTAAATAATGAAATCTCTTGCTATGGAGAGAAAACCTAAAAGACCACCCTTCTGTGAGTGTGGTCTCTCTCCTCCTCCTCGGAGCTGGGTCAGCGTGGGGCTCCCCTCCAGGCCGGGGGAAGGTCCCCCGGTGGGGTTCTGATGTTCTGGTGTTCTGAACAAGTCCAGAAGAGACAAAAAAAGAACCCGAAGTCCCAGAAAAACAAGGTTTAACTCTTCATCTCTCTCCAAAGAAACAGAGCTGAAAAAGCTGGATGAAAAGCAGGAAGGGTGCTTCCTCCACTCTTCTCCCCACAGAAGAAGAACCCAGAGGAGTAGTGACCTTGAAGCACAGACTGCTTTGAAAAGTTCGTCTGACCTTTTTTTTCTTTCTCTCCCCTCTCTCAGGCTCAGTTTAAAGGCTCAGAAAGGCACAGGAATCGTGTCTGGGCATGGAGCGATGATAGGGGACACACATCATAAAGTCACCCCAAGACATGTACATACAATATGTGACCCACACGGAGTGGAAATAGGTTGTCTAATAAAGAGAAGAATGTGATGGTCTACAGATGTAGTTCTTGATACTTCTAAGTACTTGGATGAGGGAATTAAAAGTTTACGTATGTTGTGGGTTGA
This sequence comes from Falcunculus frontatus, assembly GCA_013398115.1. Taxonomy (NCBI): domain Eukaryota; kingdom Metazoa; phylum Chordata; class Aves; order Passeriformes; genus Falcunculus; species Falcunculus frontatus. Next base: position 621,747 of record VZRV01004962.1, on the reverse strand, counting down.
CCCTGGCTGAGTGCCAGGTGCCCACTCAGTTGCTCTATCACTCCCTTTCCCACTGGGACAGGGGAGAGAATAGGATGGAGGAAAAAAAAAAACAACAGGGTGAGATAAGGCAGTTTTATTACAGCAAAAAAGAAAGAAACAAGCAGAGATCTGCACCCGCAAGAGCTAAAGAGAAAAAGAAATCAGTCTCTACTTCCCATCAGCAGCAATGTTCGGACACTTCCTGGGAAGCAGGGGTTCCGCATGCATAACATTTCCTCCTCCCTTCCTTAGATTATATATCTGAGCTGATGTCATATGGTATGGAATATCCCCTTGGCTGATTTGGGTCAGCTGGCCTGCCTGTGTCCCCTCCCAGGATCTCACCCACTCCAATCCCCTTTCGTGGGGGAAGGAACGTCAGAGGGACAGCACTGCTCGGCACTGGCCAAAACACTGGTCTATTATCAGTTAGACCCAATAAAACGCAATAAATATGGTGTAGAACACAAAGCTGGATTAAGAATTGCATTGCAGAAAGGGTTTAAAATTCAAAATCACCTTGAAAAATCAGAGATATGGTATGGGAAATAGGACAACATTGCACAAGATAAATATGAAGAACTTTATTTGTGTGATAAAAATATACTGCAGTCTACAAACTGGAGGAAAGGGACACCATCCAGATGGACCTGGACAGGCTTGAGATGCAAGCCAGTGAAAACCTAAAAAAGTTCAACAAAGCAAGGTCCTGCATCTGCACCTGGGTAAACCCAGATATATTTTCATAGATCTAGAGAAGTGGAGAAGTGATTGAGAGCAGCCCTGTAGAGAAGCACTTTGGAGTGATGAAAGCCTCAACATGAGCTGGCAGTGTGTGCTCACAGAAAACCAATGGAATCCTGAGCTGCATCCAAAGTAGTCTGGCCAGCAGGGGAGGGAAGGAATTCTGCCTCTTTACTTTATTCTGGTGAGACCCCCATCTGAAAACTGCATCCAGCTCTGGGGTCCCAGCAGAGGAAGGACATGGACCTGTTGGAGCAAGTACAGAGGAGGGCCAATAAGTTGATAGGAGGACCGGAGCACCTCCGTTACAAAGATAGGCTGGGAAAGTTGGTGCTGTTCATCCTTGAGAAGATAAGGTTGTGTGGAGACCTCATAGCAATGTTCAAGTGTCTAAAGCTGCCTACAGGGAAGCTGAAGAGGGACTTTTCATCGGGAACTGTAGTGGTAGGACAAGGTAGGACAAGGAGAAACAGGTACAAACTGAAAAAGGGGAAATTTAGGTTAGATTTTATGAAGGAATATTTTACTCTAAGGGTGGTTAAACACAAATTGTCCAGCAAGGTTGCAGATGCCCCAACCCTAGCTGTGTTCAAGGTCAGGTTGGGTCAGAGTCTGAGCAACCTTGTCTAGTGGGAGTGTCCCCATAATGGCAGGGGGATTGGGAGCAAATGGTCTTTAAGTTGCATTGCAATCCCTTAATGTTTTGTGATTCTATGAAATTCAGGATAATATTACCTGTTTAGAAAACAACCTTGAAAAAAAGATTTTTCAGATGAAATAAATGAAATAAATCACTTCCACAAGGAAGTTAAAGAGCTTGGGACTATTTAATTCCAAAGATAATGAAAGAGTAGAGATGAAAAAACTAGAAATCAGGTATGCCAAGGCTTTTGCAAAGATCAGAAAGAAGATATTGTCTTAAAATGAAGCATAAAAGTTCATACAGGAATTTTCAGTTTATTTTTATTTCCTTTCATAAAGGTAACAAAACAATACAATGAGTTATTTAAAAGGCTGAAGAGTCTCTGTAGTGAAAAAAATTACACAATTGATCCTATGTTTTAAACAGTGAAAATAATAGGCTATTCCTTGGATCTTTTCCAGTCCTTTTTTTCTATAATTTTAATTCTAAGAATTGCAACAGGAAAAATTTCTTAATTCACTGTTATCTAGTAGTATGACTTTTAACCTCATATTTTGCAGATATGTGCTGTAAATCCTTAGGAGACAGCAGTTGTGAAGGCATCAATGTTAAGAGCAGTATGTTCCCTTGAAAGTAGCTTGGGTAGATGGTACAGTTGATTTAATGTATTGTTCCCTTATTGCTAGCACTTGTAATAGTTCACACGGTGTTAACTTATTCTTTCACTTAGACCTTAAATATCAAATGGACATTTTTGTAAAAAAGTATACTGTGAGTGTAGGCTGGGTAATGAAAAATCACTGAGCTGTGGACAACACTTTTGAAAATATTTTAAATCTTTAACTCAAAAGATTTAAACTTCCCACGGCCCTGGAACTTTAGGGTAGTAGCTTTGATATAGTCACTGGTAAAATATCTCAATAATAATTTGGGGTTTTTAAAGCTTGAGAGAGGTGCATAAGTGAGGAGGAAAGAAATGAAAATACTGATGAAATTTTATGATTTTATTTCAAAACTTAGTATTAAATTATTATTGCCCTCATGTCCCTTTGTGTGAGTAATTTTAAAGCTGGAGTTAATTTCTGTTGAAGTATATGGAAATATTCCTGCCAGATATTTTTTCAGGGTGAATAGAGAAAATACGATAATAGAGGTTAGTGGACTTTACCTTTGGATGTAAGGACACAATGGGCATAACTTAAGCACATTGTAACTCCCTCCATTTACATTTTCCCAGAAACAGATACAGAACATAAAAAGCAGGGCTTAAAATCACATTAACTTTTTAATTTGTTTTGAGTATGAAGTAGATGACTGTAAAAATCTGTCTGCAAAACCTGCTATTGAGATATTTTTGACTTTTGAAAGAACAGACACTATTCACAAATAGATTGCCCGTATAGGAGACAAAGCTTTCCTCTCCTGACATCCCTCTGAAAAGCACTAAGTCTCTGCCTGCTGTCAGTGGTACTTCTGAGGCTGTTCATCCCTCATATGTGAGATGATTTTGACTGGTTGTGATGTCAAATGCTGGGATGTTATAAGAGATACACAGTCACTACAAGAAATTGGATTAGTTTAAAATCAATCACAGATACCGTCCAGAAACTTCATTAAAGTTTAGAGCTTCTTCTTTTGGCAGAACTATTTGTTCCTGTCTAGAGGAAAAAGAATGAATATACAACACAGTGAAGAGAAGCAAAAAGAAAAGAACAAATAGGTACAAAAGGTTACGCTTCCACTTAAACTCAAGATCTGAGAAAGCCCAGGATGTGGAATAAGTTTGTTAATGTAATAAATGTTGCATTATCATAAAGAGAAATGTAATACACAAAAGTAATAAAACCAGTATTACTAAGTCAGATGTTCTTTTTGCATATTAATTTAATCACATCAAAGCATATCTTGCATGTAAAAGTCTGGTTAGAAATTACTGTCTTATGGTCTATGTTTTTCTGAATTTGTGTAAGGCACTACTGCTTTTTTCTATAGCCAAAGCAAGGGAAGAACCAAAATGTTTAGCCTAAGGCTTTTACTTTTGCCTTTATTTTAGACAGTAAAATACCAAACTGGTTGATGTCAGTGTTAACAGGTTGAAGTGATTTCCCATGAAGCTCAATTTTCATGTTTTACGCAATCTGTACAACTTTCCTCTTGTGCTTCAGGCTAACATAATTCTTGTGTGGAATGTTTCTCTGAAACTGATGTAGTCAGTCTGTCTCTTTGCCCCCTAAAAAAAAAAAAAAAAAAAAAATTGTGGGGTGTAATAGGGAACAGTAATGAAGCAGACATGTAATCTTTTTCCTTATCATTACAGGTGGATCATGCAGGTTTCCTGACTGGTTCTTTTGTCTGCAGGGTTTGTGAAATTAACACCCACCTCTTTGTCCCCTTTCTCACTGCACTTCTTTACCTTAGTGTACTTCAGCTCTTACTTATTTCTTTCCTATCTTTCTTCACTTGATCTTGCTCTAGTACTGCAATCCACCCATCGTGACACAGAAATCCTGTTTGTATTGTGCTGTTGAGAAGGGAGTACATGTCATTTTTCATCACAGAAGCTTTTTGTCAGGAACATTTTCATTTTGCTTTTACATATATATATATATAAATGAGTCAGGATATGATAAAAAAAGATGGGGGGAAGGTTGTGGTGTAAGTGATAGATAAGGAGGAGAAAAAGTAGCTGATAACACATTTTTCTTTCTTAACATTAGACATCTGTATCGCTGATGTAAAGTCATTAAGTGGCAGAAAATCTGAACAATCTGACTGGGGATTTAGTAAACAATCTATGTGAGAATCAAGCACATTCTCTGATGTGCTGAGAATAAGCATGGGCACCACAGTCTCAGCAGTGATAGACTCAGAAGACACAAAGGTCGCTTAGTGCACAGAAATACTATACTTGAGAAGCACATGAATACTACTGTCGTCAAAGATATTTGGAACAATCCAGTTTATTAAAATAGAGAGCAAGTAGGGGATTCAGGCAACTCTTTCTCATGTTTTCTACCCCTCCCACTTTATTGTAAGTTGTGCTAAAAGTAAGGACATTCCCTAAGTTAACTGTCTCTACACCTACAAGGACTAAATAATTTTTGCTATTATGGCTGCTTAGATGTAGGTATGGTCCTGGTTTATTTCATCCAGCTGTGCAGAATTAATGAAAAGCAGTCATTGATTTATCAGGTTCAAAGAATACTTTCATGAATAATGTGCTGAAATCTTTCACATAACAAAATTAAAAATTTATTTTTTTTATCTTTTATGTTGATTTTTTAAAAATACACCCGCATAAGTAAATGCTTTTTTCCTTTCCTTCAATACTTGTCTGAAGTAACAATAAAATATAATCACTGTTTTTTTTCAATCAACAATAGTGATTTTAGAAAAATCTTAGTGCATTTTTTTTTCCAATTAATGTTTCTAAATTATTTCCTTAGTCTGTTCTCACTTTTTACTGAGGTTATAAACCTCACTGATGTTATAAACTTCTGAACTTCTAACATCCTTTAGTGTGGTGGTCTTTCTACAGTACTTTCGAACTTTCACTGGAAAAATATTCTGATTTACAATAATTCTTTATATATAAATTAAGATGAAAAATGAATAATCCCAGCAAAAGCGGAGATGACAAGTCATGTGCTAGTGAAACTGTGTCCTAATTTTTTGGTCCATTTCTTGACAACAGTGCCATCAGTGCTGTTCTTACATTAGGAAGCACGCGGTTTCACTTCCAGGATTCTGTTTTGCCTTTTCATGTCATATTTTTAAAGCTTTTATAAAATTGTGCCTTTTAGTATGATTTGTCATTGATATCATCCTTTAGGTATATGGCAGGTGAGTAATTTTCAGAGCCTCACTCAAAAACCTCACTTTTTTTCTAAGAGATGCCCATGGGCAATGGGCTGAGTCAGCATGCAACACTCTTAAGATTGCTGATTACTACACACTGAAAAATATTTAGCAGCTAAATGGAATGTTGTGGAGGTTTTGCTGCCACCTGAACAATGTTTATTTTGAAATCTAGGGATAGATAGCAATATAATTGCGATGCAGAGGAAGTTTATGCTTCAGTTTATGCAGCAAAAGCATCATATTTCCTATGTGGAATAGGAGTACGCGCTACTCAGACTTTCCCCATGTATTTTAAAATTTTTTCAGTGTCAGGCCATGGTCCAAGGAGGGCTGGTTTAAGCACTGGCAAAGCAGGCAGGAGGCAAACCATCTGCCAAGCTTATGCCAGCAGAGGTGAAGGCTGACTACTGGAGCCGTGCCTGCTTTCCCAGCCACCAATCCTTTCTGCATAAAAAGTCCTCTATCGTAACTCCAGCAAAAAAGTCCTGAGCACCAGTCTCTGCCTCACTTCCATTCCTCTTCCTCAATCCTTTCCTCTTGATGCCAGACTCCCTTTGGCTCCTTCTTCTCCCTCTCAGTCTTTCAGCACACCAAGGAAAAAGGAGTGAATGCTAGTGTATGAAGGGACCGGAATCAAGAGGAGGAGACAAGGAGATCGTTGTGTCTCTACTCCTCCGGCTCCAAACAAGCCCATCAACCCCTTTCATCTCTCAGCTAGTAGAAGACCAAACCTTCCTACTTTCTCTGTGCTGTAGGAAACTTCACCAATAGCCAAGAAAGAACATTTGGTTGCTTCTCAGATGTGATAGCACCAGTGAAACAGAATATTATTGACACTGTGGACCTTGAAACCAAGAGGATTTTTTTCCCAAGCAGTTTAGCCTTCATTAGATCATGTTGGTAGAAATTTGTGGCATAGATTCCTTGAACTGTACGTTAGTTGGGGTATATTTTTTACTTTGCACATTTACTGTCTGTTTTGCTTACACTTAAATTCTAGGCTATTATCTTCCTCTTCCTTACTATAATTTCTCAAGTTCCCTGATGTGAAATATCACTACGTTTTGCCTCATAAAGCACTATTCTGCCTTTCCAAAGCTTAATATCTATTTAACTCAGTGAAGTTCAGAGAAAGGAAGTAATAATGATCAAAGACATTGAATACTTTTCAAAAGAGGGCCTAGTGGGTAGAGTAGGGCTCTGATCTGGAGAATAAACAGTTGAGGGTAAAAACACAGAAGTCTAGGATACCTTGGAGAACTTGGATTGTCACATCCCTTTTGGTATGGGAACAGAGGGAAACAAAACCAGGTTCAGAAAAACTGAAAAACAGTGATTTCTTATGCAATGAGTTACCAATCTGTGGAAGTTTTTGCTTAGATGTGGTGGATTATAGGTGCTTGAATTTTGTTTATCTTGACATGAACTAAGGAAATCCATTGATGGCTACTAAATGTAGAGAACACAACATAGTACCTTATCCTACATATGGGGATAGCCATATCCTACAAGGGGGGAAGCCATAAGTTCAGCTATGAGGACAATTGATTAATAATTGAGCCACTCAGGATATCTTTATGCTCTTGTGGCAAGTGGCAATATTGGGTAAATGACAGTAGCCACCCAGAATTTTCAGTTCTTTTGGTTCCCTAATTATAGCAAAATTGACATATTTTACTGAAAAAACACTTCAAAATATATTTAGTTCAATTGTTAAAAACAACTAAATTCTCCAGCCGACACCTGCAACAGATATTAAACAGATACTGTAATAGAAAATTCTGTAGAATTAATAGTTCTAATAATTCTAATAAATTGGCTAGTAATTCAGCTGCTTGAAGTTGTCTGAAGTATAGAGGAAGTTGTAGCTTGTGTTTAGAGTACAGCTCTTTAAGGGTCAACCAGTATTACTTGTTGGCATGTAGGAATAAGCAGGCTATATCATGCCCTTAATTAAATATGCTGTTGGTTTATTTATTTCAGATTTCATTGTAAGTTGAACACAGGGCAAGATTAATAACAGCCAGATTTTCTGAATAAATCCTGTGTAGAACTAAATCAACCACGTCTATTATGCACAATGATTTTGAGTAAAAGAATAAAATATTTGTCATTATTCATTCAAGATGCTCACTAGGAATTAAATCGTAGTGTTGAGGACCAGCTAATTAAAATCAAACTCTGCAGGGTGCACAATTACAAAACTGTCTAAAAAACTCTTTTTAAAATTATGATATGGAGAAATCTATGTGTAAATTATTATCAATTTATTTATGGTTTAATAGGTCCTGAAGTTCCAGATATCCTTACTTATGGTAGTCTAGAACATTTTCATACCCTTAATTCTACTACATTAACATATAAATGTTACATGTGAGACTTCATTTCATTGCAAACAGAACTGTGGATTTACTTCTGGTTCATAGAGTTCCAAAAAGTTTGAAGCTTTCCAGATTAATGATGCAAACACTCAGCACGGATGCGAGAACAAGACAAGGACTTCCCATCTGGAGACCAGGCCGACTGAAAGAATGCAGATCTTCCCTTTGATATTGAGGGAGGTCACTGGCTCAAAGTCAGGAACACTTAACTGCAGCATGATCTGCTCCTCATCAAGGAGTTAGAGACTATTATTTTCTTTATTTTATTTTTGTAGCTATGTTAATATTTGAGATGTTGTCCAACGATTATGCTAAATCAGGCATGATGCAACTTTTGGTCTTAAGTCGTAGTATCTCTGCACAACTTTTAGGATTTTTCTTTACTGTCTTGTTTCTGTGTAAAAGATGAGCTGTTTGACTCATAAATACAAGATTGGAAATGCACCTTCAGACTCTAGCTTTTTCCAAATTCAAAATGCCTGTTTTGAGCAATAAGCATAAGTCCCATCTGACAGGCACTGGAAGGCGCCTGTGAGGAACACTCTGTGCTTGTACATGAGTTCCTTCTGCAAATCGCTTAAGCAGATAAGGATGCTGATTGCTGGTGTCTAATATGCAAGCTGATTATGAACGTGTGACATTTTAAAGCTTCTCATATTGATGCAAATAAACATGACAAATAGAATGGAAACACCCAGGTCATTGTACACGCACAAAAAAAAGGCATTAAGTACTATGGGTCAGGTTCCTGAGTCACCCTTATTGTCTTTAGAATTTTAAATAACTTTATGTATCTGGCCTTAATTGACCATAGTGACAGTGGAAAAATATGAACTGAAGTGCAAATCTTCTGCTTTGAAAAGACTAATTCCTAAACTGAAACTCAGCAAACTCTAGGACTGCTGTTTGGACAAATGTCAAAGTCATACTACAAATCAAAATAATTCTGCAGCATATTTATAAAAGGTCATAAAATTGCTTATAAAGGAAAATGTTTCCTCTGAAAAGGAAGATGTGGCCAAAGATATTGCCTACTTCTGCCCCATCTGTACTTTGCTCATGGAAATTTTTAAATTAGAATACAAAATAATTGTTATATCTCACTTTTCACACAGTGATAACTTTGTGGGCAACATTACCTTTTGAAATATACCAATACTTCAGTTTGTTTGGTTCTATTTTGTATTGTTTATTCTATTCAGCTCGTGCCCTTCCCCTACTTTGAGATACAAGTCCTGCAAATAAATGAATAGACGAATCTTTCATAGTCACAGAGTATAAATGTTTAATAAATTGTTTAAAAAACCACCAAGACAAGAAAAAAAAAATATGCAGTTTCTTGGAATAAAACCTGTAAGGTTTGGTAAAAGGGCAAAAGAATGGGAGAAAATTAAGTGATTGGAAAATAAGCTTTGTAAGAGGCTTCTAAAAATAATTTCAGAAGAAATATAGCTTTCCTTTTTGTTGGTGTTGTTATGATTTTGAAGACAGTTTTACCTATGTTTTCTGGGGAGGAAATGAGGCATCTTTGTATGGAATTAGTCTCATGACTCTAGTAATTGAATCTTAGAAGGAAAAGTAAATATTCTTTCGGTCGCCCTGTTTGATCTCCTCTGAAGCATGTTGTTACACCAGCTGGAGGTAGTATAGATGTTCTCTTTTAATCTACTTTCTTTCCGAGAGGTAAAGGGGAAAAACCTGGTGCAATTCAGCAACACTAGTGTAATTCCAATTTAGATATCAGAAAAAAAAAAATTCTTTAGCAACTGGAATTATAGCTATCTTCAGAGTTTTCACCTGAGATAACACAGGTGCCTATAGTGAAAGGAAATGAGGAAAACATTTCAAAACAAGGTTCCTCTATGTTTCACAATATTGACCAAATTTAACTCTGGTCAGCTTGGGAAAAATGACAGCTTGTTATGTTGATATGAATCTTTTTACAAAACAACAGTGCACAGAAGGCTGTGTCCCCTAAAAGAGGGCTCCAGCAAATAAAACTTGCATTTTTCTGAGACAAGCCCTGCAGTGCCTGAACCAGCCTGCATCTTCTGCCTCTCAGCCCTGCGAACAGCTCTCGGACTGGACACGCAGTGAAAAGATGTATTTCAAACAATCATTATGGAAAAAAATCCCAAAGTAGCGTCAAACAGGGCTGCAGGGTGTGGCTGCAGCGCCCATTGCTGCAGAAGAATGGGCAGACTGCTGGGAGTGTCATGGGAGGGAGGGGAGCAGTTGTCCGAGCCCTGGCTGCGCGGCTGTACACAGCACCACAGTCTGCCCTGGTGAGCTCCAGGGGAGAACAGCTTTTCGTGTGTAAATGAGAGGCCTTTCAGTTCTCCAGACAGTGTGTAACATCCCCTTCTGATGAGAGCAAACACGGGGAGTCAGCCAGCACTGAGTTAATTACAGAAGAGCTTCAGCTCTTATTTTAGTGAGACAAAGCTCTGTCACTGCTCCGATGCACTTCTTCCCTTGCACTTCAGTGCTGCAAGTTCATGTCCCAGCTGGGGACTTTGTCTCTTGGTGAGACTGTTTTCTGGAACATAATGTTCTTGGTGCTAAAAGCAATTATTACAAAGGGGGAAATTCAATCAGGAAGGCAAAAACACTGTGTAGTGCCTGTTCACTGATTCATAACTAAGGATAGTAATTAAATAGTAGGTTGGTTTGGACTCTGCCTTTTGCAGCAGCTTGCCTCTGAGGCAGCTGCTGTGGTTTTTGTGGGTTGAATTAAAGAGGGGGGGAAAGCAACAATAAAAATAATAACAATAAAAATGTCACAGCTGGTTCATCTTTTAAGAAAATGTCATTTCTCTCTCTTGCATTGCATGTATTTTTCTACTCTTTTTAATGTTAGGATCATCCAAATTCTTTACATCTGAGTAGCCACACATTCTAAAATCAGCACTTCAGATGCTTATTTAGACAAAAATGTATATTGCAAAACTGTGGGTCATATGTATGCATCTAATAAATTTATTTTTTTCTACTGGTGGCTGTTCATAGGTTGTTTTCATAGAGTGTCTTGGAAAAAATGGGCCAAATACACTGCCACTTCCTCCTGGTCAGGGAGGGAGTGGTCTGTGTAGTTCCAAGCTTAGTATGTTATGTGCATGAGTCCTTTCTGACATTTAGGGTTAATAATTAATAGTTAAGATATATGAGGCCATGCATTTAGAATGTTTCTTGTTTGAAAATTCAAATGTAGGGTCTAGAAGGTCTCTCTAACCTGGAAAACTCCACCAGCTCACCAGAAAAGGTGATGTTTTCCAAAAGAATGAACAACAATTCTGTCCTTAGAAAACTAGAGAGAACTGTCAACGAGCTGTATATTAGGACATTTTGTATCATTAAAAACATTCTGTTCTTGCTTTCAGTGGTCAGCTGAGGCCAAGAAAAGAATAAAACAACAAGAAGAAAGAAGATCATTCGCACCAACTAGCAACTACTTAGCTATAATCCTCTCATCTGTTCAGCAACCCCATTCTACCAGATCTTCTTCCCACTGACACATGGACTTAGAGAGCTCCTGTAGTGCCGATGGCAATGAAGCACCCTAAGCCCCAAAGCCTTGATGGTAGACCAGACCCCAGACTCCAGTCTGTTGCTCTTCACCATGAAAGAGTCAAGGCAGCTCCACTGAGTGTAGATATAAATGAACTAAACAGCTCTTGGAAAGACACTTGTTTTTAATTGTTCCTAGGATAACATTGATCAGAAAATGAAGTCTTGAGAAAGAAAATCTGCAAGTGTAAAATCAAGCAGTTTTAAAGGTTTCTAAAGGCAACCAAATGTTTGTGCTCTGTTCCTGATTGCTGTTTGCATTCATTCATGTGCTTAATTTAAGAGCTCTTACTGTTTTGACTTAAAAAAATTAGTGAAAGACATAATCACTAATATTTGTTTAGGTATTTTGATCTCGTTCCAAAGAAATTTCTTGCTGGAATGTGTGAGAGCTCTAAAGCTGATAAATCTGCAGAAGAGGATCCTGTGCAAAATCAGATTTTATTCATATACAATACACCAAGTAACCCATTTAGCATCAACCAGTGGTCAAAAGGTGGTGGGACAGAAACTCAGAGGTGTGAAATTCCAGTCCTACCCTATAAGTCCAACCCTTATCTTTCTTTTTTTTTTCTTTTACTTTTTATTCTTCTTTCTCTCTTTTTTTTCTCTTTCCTTTTTTCTTTTTTTTCTTTCTTTTTCTTTTTTCTTTTTTCTTTTTTTTCTCTTTTTCTTTTTCTCTTTCTCTTTCTCTTTCTCTTTCTTTTCCTTTTCCTTTTCCTTTTCCTTTTTCTTTTTCTTTTTCTTTTTCTTTTTCTTTTTCTTTTTCTTTTTCTTTTTTTCTTTTTCTTTTTCTCTTTCTCTTTTTCTTTCTTTTTCTTTTTCTCTTTCTCTTTTTCTTTCTTTTTCTTTTTCTCTTTTTCTTCTTTTTCTTTCTTTCCCTCTTTTTCTTCCTTTCCTTCTTCTTTTTCCTCTTCTTTTCCTTCTTTTTTTTCTTATTTTTCTTCTTCTCTTTCCTTTTCTTTTTGAGCTTTTAGTCATCACTTCTTTTATTTCCTACAACAGAAAAATAAATTAGATGCAGATATGACAGTAATTACTTTAGACTTTTTTTATGTCTAGTAATTAGTTGATAAATAATGAACGTACCGAGCTGTTTCTTGATTTCCTTTTCCTTCCTCTCCATTTTATGCTTTGTCTGCAGAAGTCAAATCACATTAGTGACAAGTGGACTTCTTGCAGGTTCCAGTGATTATATTTTGATACATGAAAATGCACCTCTTTATTAGAGAGCGTAATAGAACATTTCTGTGAAAAGAAATGCAAATTTGCCTGTCTCTATTTCTGTTTAAGCTGGACTGGAAGAAAATTGGGTATCTATGTCACAATGAAGTCGCAAAGTATAATTAGGAACTGATAAAAGGAGAAAGAGAGGAATAGGAAAGGCTTTGAAATAGCAAGTTCAACCTTGAACTGTAGTTGTATAATCTCTTTTTTACACTCTTACAGTTATTCCAGTTCCTATTGTTCCTTCTCCTGTGCAGCTTCACACCCTCTCCTCGAAAAGAACAACTTGCTGAAAAAGATTTTGCAGAGACTACTACCTGAAAATGAGAAGTTCCTAATTCTGATTTACCATAACCATTCTGTCTGTACTAGTAAGCAAACCAGCACTGCTGTTTAGTGTATTCTGTTACTTTGAATTCCAGGTGTTGTTTGATAGTGATTGCTTCTAACTTGATATTATTATATTTATTTGATATTTATTAATGGTCCTTTTCTAGACATGTGTGTCTCTTTGTTTTCCTTTAGTCTGTGCTCTACCTGTATCCTTTTTTTTTTCGACATGGGTATCCAAAAAAAGAGTTTTACTTTTGCTTAGTACAGTGGCACTTACTCCCTTTTAAGCCCTTGTGAAGAAATTAATTTGCTTATTTATGGCTGTTCTTCTCTTCATTAGCACCACACATTCAGCCTGTGTCTGATGAAAACAATTCTTTCATTTTTAGAGTTACTTTCAAGTCATGACCACTTCTCTTGCTGCTTATTCCTATCCCTAGTCACAAAGAAAGAAAGAAAATGCATTTTTACATCCATCCCAAGTCTTCATCTTATGTTTGCACTCTGTGTCTCTGCATTTGAGCTTGTATCTTTATCTCCAGTCTTCCAGACTGCCTTTCTTTCTTTACTGCACCCCGATTCTTCCATACGCTAACAGCGCCTCCCAGATTTGCAATTCATCTTGATGTGGACCTGCATTTTGTGCAAAAATCATGAATGAAATTATTATTAATGAAAATAAGATGACTGCCATGGCAAAATACTAAAGAACTTTACTCCTGATGTGGCTCAAGCCCCACTGATCAATTTACAGTACAAGCCACTGCAGTGTTTCATTTCATCATTTTCTACTGCCACTATATGTTCTTCTACCAACAGAAGTTACTGCTTTTATGGGATACTGGATCAAAATGTCCAGTAAGAAAGGAGCAACCCTATTTTCATTTCTAAGGTTATTAATAAAGATACTAACTCACTTTGTCTGGTTAACGCCTTGAAGTATTTCTCCCAGTTTCATCTGAATCATCTTCTGTTCTTTAAGATTTAACCAATTTTTTTTTATAACATTAACATCACATTAGATAATTTAACCTGGCTCTTTTTTCCTTCTGTTTTCTTACATTCAGATACTATATATGCAATGTTCTAAGCACAGCTTGCTTAGCTTGAGTATTTATTCAGGAATCCTAATTATCCAGCCAAACACAGGGATAGATAAAAGTCAATGATGAAAGTTATTGAAGAGATTAGGCACATAAAAGCAGTAGTATCACAAATATGTCTCTTTTGCAGGCATGGCAAGGTAGAGCATTGTCATAAAATGATCTAGTTCAAGATGTCCCTGCTCATTGCAGGAGAGGTTGACCATAGGTGCTTCAGAGGTCTCTTCCAACCCAAACCATCCCATGATTCTATCAGCATTAGTAGATATGAGGTATTAGTAGATGATGAAGTTAAGGAAAAGACTTAAGAGCAAAGTGGAATAAAAACAACAGTTTTTACAATAAAGTACAGAATATGTTACTGGCTTGAGATTCAGGAGAGTACTGAAGAGGGTTCTCTTCTTTGTGTGCTTCGCTTGTTTTCTGGATGATTTTGAACATATTACCACGCCTGTTTCCCTATACTGAAGTGGAGGATAGCATTTTCCAAATTTATAAACTAACTTCAGAAATCTTTCTTTCATAATGCAGTTCTTTGTAAGTGGTTTAATTGATATAATTTGTAGACAATTTGTGCTATACTTAAATAATTTATATAAATTTGTATAAATTTATGTAATTTTTGCTAAATCATTTTTAACAAGTTTTGACTTATTTTGAACTCCTTGTTTTGAAAATACAACTTTAAAATGTCCTTAAAAATTAAAGCCATAAAAGCTTTTTTTTTTTTCTTCATAAAAGATTCAAATCTGATTTCACTATTAATCCTGCTGGCTTTTGTGGCAGAAGTACAGTTGATATGAGTACTGGTAGAGACAGGGTCTTTCAGTCAGCAGCTGGTATAGCCACATGAGAATGCCTTTCATTAATTAATTATTACTGTCAGTCATTTAAAAATGCAAGGTTTTATATCTTGTTTTGAACAATCATATTTTATCTTATTTTATTAACACAGACAGAAGTCTAAATGGAAATCCTACTAGAGGAGCTGAAAAGTGTTTCCATGGCCTCAAGCCGCTGATACAGCTAACGGTGGCTGTACAATATCCATCAATAGAATTCACCATCATTCGGCAATGGCAAAAACAGCTGATAGTGCAAAGGTCACAACCAGAACATCACTGTGATCATGACACATCATTAAATTACCTTATTTTTAAGGAGTATGGGGCATACATAGAGGTAGTACTCTGGTGTCTTTCCTTTATTCGTGTTGAAGACCAATGTGTAACCCCATTTAATTGATCATGAACTCTTTTAAACGTCACTGCTCTGAATGACAAAGCAGGAGCACAAGAGATCCAGTGAAGAGGAGAGGACAAACACAGTAATAGGTTTGTAAAGTCCTGCTAATTCAAGCACTTTGAATATCACTGGAGGAATCAAGTTGCCATGTTGGTTTTGTTCTTTAGAGCACACAGGATATTCTTTTACTAACCATGACATATCTACATGAACACTATATGTTCACACACTGTAGTCAACTCATACTCAGGTTTGTGGCGTATAGTTTTCAGAATTGTATTTCCTTGTATTTTGAAATGTGAAGAATGTGCCAAGAATTATTTGAAGTCAGTGACTCGCTAGCTGAGTGCCTGCCTGAAGCTGGCTTCAACCCTTTTTGTTTGTTCTGCATTTCTGCTATACGTTTCAAGAAGTAGATCATCAAATGAAATACAATTTCTGTCAGTACAAGCAGTCTAATATTTCTACACTTGGGAATTTTAACTGCTTTCAATCAAATTTGCTTAACTGCAGCCAGCAGATCTTTTTCCCTGAAGACATAATTTGTTTCCCTTTAATGCTTACTTTGCCCTCTGATGGGGAAATTATCTCTTTTCTACTAGCATTTCACTGATTCTTCCTTATCATATGTCTTAGTGGAAAAGTGTGCAAATTTTTTAAGGTATTTTCCAGGGGCACTGTGCTATTTCTTCACATTAGCTTTTCTTTGGCATTGAAGCAATGTGCAGGATGCAACACAAATGTTTTAGGGTTTTGCATGCTATGTGCACACATGCATACAGACATGCAAGAGAATGAGAAACATATTTCATTGCCTGATCTGAGTTTCTCTCTAAGATTAATTCAACGAACTTCTCTCAAGATCTTAAATGAACCAGTATCTTGTGTCTAAAGACAAAAAGTGGGATCTGTGTGAATCCATTTTCATGTAGTTGCGTAGGATTTTGATAGCAGCCAACTGTTCACTTGCACGCAATTTTTTCTTTACTAAACTCTGCTGATTACCAGTTAGAGGAAAGTACATAGTATTTCATTTTATTCTCTTAGTGCTTCAGATGAATTTTTATATATTTTTTTTATCTTTTAAACTAAGATTTTTACTGCAGCAATAACAACCTAAGTCTACTATGTGAAATACAAAATTAATGAGTGTCTGTCCCCCAAAATGGTATTAAAGCATAGCTCATGTATGTACAGATCTTTACACAGGTCTGAATGTATTCGCATGGAAGCATTAAAACTGATAGAAAACTTTTTATTTTCAACATTTTTAAAGCATATCCCTACACCGACCTCTCACTACTGAAATCACAAATACAATCTATTTTTATCAAATAGGAAACTTTATATCTTCTATTAATTTAAAAAAAAAAAAAAACCAGCTTTGGGATTCTCAGGTGTTCTCATGTTCTCTGTTTCTTCACAAGCAATTTTTTTTTCTTCTCCAGAGAAACAGATTTCAAAGCATTTCATTAGACTGCAGCACTTCACTTCTGCCACTGTAGGGTGCTGCACCAGGCTGTAAATGCACGGCAGAGCTTTGTGTGTCATATGAAAAATGCCATTGTAAATGAAGGATGTTCTCCCTAATTCACGATGCAGGGAGAAGGGGAGGGAGCTGTTTTCTGAGATACAAGAATGTGCTTCAGCTCCGCTCCTCTATGGAAGGGACGGAATGACTGCAGGGAGTTTCTGCAGCCAGCACTGGGGCTGGTTCCTCCTGTCTCTGCTTCTCCACACACACTGGCATACTTCGTGTGAAAAATTAGCTCTAGACGTCCTCTGAAACAGTATAAGGTCACCTCGGTAGGGTTTTACAGCCACACTTAAAAGATGTAAGTGATAAGACACAACAACCATTGCTGTTAGAGCAGGTGCTAAATCAGCCTTGTGTTTCCAGCTCCATAGAGGTTCAGGAGGAAGTTGAAATACCGGTCTCTTTAGCTAGTTTTCACTTTTCCTTTCCCCCAGCTAGTTACCCCACAGAAGGAGTCGTAATCCAGCACCATCAGCCAAAACATCAAAGCCAAGCTCCATGTGAAGGATGACAGAAAGTTCTAGTTTTTATCAGTGATAGCAGGTTTCATGCAATGGATGCTGGACAGCAATAAAGCTGGTTTTTTTTGTTTTTTTTTTTGTGAAAATAATAACAGTAGTTTTATATTTCTCCGTACATAATATGAGCCACAATTCAAGCTTGTGGAGTTGCTGCAAATTCAAAGCGCTCTGCAAGGGCAAATTTACCTCATAAAAATAATAACAATAATAATAATAATAATAATAATAACAACAACAATAATAATAACAATAATAATGTATATTATATAAAACAGTAGAAAGAAAGAGGAGTGCCAAGAATGATATTAAAATTGGTATTTTAAAATTATTTCTTTTAAATAGCATTTGATGTTAAGATAAAAAAGGAAAAAAAGGCTGATATTCTAACAGTAACTCACCATATATAGCAGCAGTCACAGATCCCTTAAACACTTTCTCAAATTGTTTGCTTTCATCAAGGCATTTTTACTTAACAAAATAAATATGGCATATGTAGCTAAGTTAATTTAGTATTTTTTATTTTTATAGGAATCATAAGTGTGAGTGGGATGGTTTTATTGCTGTTCTCAATGCTCAGATTTTTCATCTTTCTTCCTCGTTTGATTTGCATCTTCATTACTTTCACTGAAAAGGTATATTCTGACAAAGTCATGCTTGTATTAAAATAAAAGGAAGGTGGATTTTTTGGTTTTGTGTGATCAAAATTGTGTATTTAAAAAAGCTATGTTAACCTGGAAAGCCCAGTGGCAACTAATAATATTTTCCTTTATTTAAGGACATATAAGTTATGTGTTTTCAATGCCTTTTTTGATATTTTGATATTATTAATATGAGTTAAGCAGATGGGTATGAATGCTTTTATAATTTTGCCTGCTTTTTTTATCACATGGAATCTATTTATTCTTTATAGTTGCATTGTTTGTAGGAGTTGATTAACTTTGGATATCCACAATGTCATTTTAGGAAGGGTATGAGAGAGGAGGGGAATGAGGGGGGCAGAAGGTAAATGGCATTCTTATAGCCTACTTTAAAGAAATTACAAAAATCCACCTAAGGAATTTCTTTCATTCAACAAAAATGCTTTTGCAGGACAACAAACATCAACACTTGTATTTCCAGTGTGTATTTAAAAGTAACACTATCAGCTCTGGTTTGAATGCCTACAGTTTAAAGACGGATTGAAGAAAATGTAGAATCAAGGATTTCTGGGTATTTCTAGACGTGGAAGATGTGAGAATGCTAAAAATTTTTACTAAAATTCTCTCTCACTGTTTGGCTGGGTAATGCAATTGACTAAGAACAGCATTCCATTTTTGAAGGACAATGTCTAAACTAGAAGTACTTTTTAAATCTGGGAAATTTCTAAATGAAGATTAATTAAAAACATAATCTGATATTATACCATTAAATACTGGTAGCTCCTTTTAATATTTAAAATGCAAAATATCTTTAGATTTTTAAGTAATGATTTAATTGTAGGTTTCATTATCATTCTCACTATTTATTCCTTAAAAGTTAAGTCTTCCTTCTTTTAGGTTTCTTGGCTTTATTAGCTTAAACTTAACTCCTAAACTGTTTAAATTTGAAGATGTATAATTTAAAAAAAAAAAAAAATTGCCAAGTATTTTTCCTTTTTTTTCCTTCTGCAATGTATTTTTGCTTCTTCCTAGCAAAACTGTCATATTGCAATGGAGATACCCCATCTTTTCATTTTAGTGTCAGTGATATTGAACAGATTATAAGGCAGGGAAAGGTTTTCTTAGGTGTTCAATAAAACATTCTCAATCTTTAATCATTCAGGAGAAGAGTTTGAGTCATATTGCAGGAACATGTAAAACAATAGTTTTGCAGGTTGGTGGAACTAGAGCCTGTGATATGAAAAGTCTTCTGGTTTTCTTTCTACAACAATTGTACAAGAACACACAAAATTAAGTTTATTTTAGAATGCGTGACTATTCTAGGATTGTCCTAAATTTATTTTGTTCAGAGAAATTTGATCACAACTAGTGATCAGGTAAGAAGGTGGCTCAATCTTCACCCTCAACATTTTCAAGTCAAGTCTGAAGTGCTTAATTCTTCAGGTTTTACACCTGCACACTGGAGTAGATTTGCAGGGGTGTTGAATACCAAATTTAGTGATTGAAGCTGATGTTTCAGTGAATGATGAGCATAGCTGAAAAGGCTTGAGATCTATATCTGTATTTCCATTGAATCCACGATGGAGATGGAAGAACAAGTAATCTTGTCGGCTTTACTGAAGCACTTGTTTCCTTCCTCTAAGATTTCTTCTAACGCTACAGCTGAGAGACAGGCTGGGTTACCAAACTGAGATGTGGGAGATCAAGACAAGTCCTTTTTGCTGTTATTTGATGGTGGGATTTTAGTTTGGTTTTGTTGCGTACTTCTCATGTAAGTAAGAATTGGAGAAGACATAAACTGCACTTTTAAAATAATCTGGTTTTCTAAATCAATATAAAAGTTCTTGGAGTTAAAATCCACTGAGATCTCCACATTCCTACAGTGTCTCATGTTTGTCTGATCACAGAAGTAGTATAATCTACAAATATTAAATTTACTTAGGTTGCAAGCAGAAAACGAAAAGATTTTTTAAAAGAATATATGAACTGCTGTCCTAGGGGAAAACAGGTAAAATATAATGCTTAAGGATGACCTTCCCCGGCATTCTACTGATGGGGTTTTTCCCCACACATAACTACTTTTATTTGCTGTTCACATGACAAATTTTTGTTGCCAAATTTTGGTGCCTTTTTTTGCATTTAGTCATCCTTTCTCTACCTTTTTTTTTTGTCTCTTCATCTTTTGAATTGGTATTCAGGTTTTCAACCTTTTTTTCTTGCTCCCCGTTTCCTGCATGGCCAGAACTTTCCTCCTCCACTTGCACTGTTTGACTGGTTTTGACAGTCCTCACCATTAACATCTTTTTGTTCACTTCAAGGGCACCTCTGCTTGCTGCTTTCTTTTATACAACCCTATTGACCAGTTCAGACAGCTGGTTTAGTTTTCTGCTGCTTCTGTATGCACTCAGCAGTCCTCTGAAACACAAGAGCAGAGTGTGTGTGCAAGCATGGAGCTTGCTGGCCTTGCATGAAGACCAGCACTTCCTAGGACCTTTGTCAAGATCCTACATTTTGGCCTTGCTTTGGAGCCTGGAACAGATTCCTTATTTGATTTCAGAACAATCTATAAAATCACTGCCATAAATTTGAGATGGGAATTCACAAAAAAAATTTGGTAGTGCATTCAAAAGACCCAAGTAGTAACTGTCAAATCTGGCTCCCTGTTTAGCCCCCTAAAACCACAGGAAGGCATTTCAGTGGAAGTTTTTCACCATAACTCAACAGAAATTGTGAAAACCAAGTGTTTGTGAGAAATTGTATTCCTAAATATGGATGTAGAGGCTTACAGTGTTAGATTGGAACTCACGAATCATATGCTGTATTTATTGATTCTGAACGGATTTCTTTGTACTGTTATTTCTTCTGAGTTCTTGAGAGACTAATTAAAAATAAGATATTTAAAATTCATTATGCTGAACACAATCTTAAAGATATTTTTTGATCTAGAAATAATATTTCTTCCTCTCCCAAATCTATTCTTTTGAATCGCAAGCTACATATTTGTATAAAAAAATTTATTGGGCCAGTCACCAGTTAGTAAAATTACACTAAGACCTGGTATTTCTTAAGTTGGTTTTTTTTTTGTATCTGGTGCTCTGATTTATAGCTTTATGTTAAAATAAACTAGCTATATGCCTATCAGAAAGGTATCCATACTGGTGGTAGTAGAAGGTGCTTAATGGCCTACTCTCTCTAGTTGATCAGATCTATGTCACCTTGGACATATCCAAAAGTCTGTGAACAGATTAAATTAGTCTATTCATGAGATAACAGCAGAATACAGGGCTCCTTTATTCTTTCTGGACTCAGAAAATGGGACTTGAAGTGAGTAGGAATAAAAAAATAATAAAAATGTTTGTTACAAATACTTGATTTTACCAGTATATCAGATCAATCATACAAGTGACTTTTGACTTAACTCTGTTCTTTTTCTTTGTCTACTCAGTGGCTTTGTTCTTGTCACGGAAAAAAAGAGTTTGCTGTAGAGCTGGATTTGATTCTGTGTGCCAGACACCTTTCTAATTGCTGAAAACAGGATATGGCACCATAGAAGATGAAGTTTTGGTTAATCTGTATTTTGAAAGGTTGCTCAAAATCTAGTCATATTAAATATAAGTTAAAGGAGTGCAGATAAGGAGAGCTAAGACCTTGAAACCCTGTCAATGAAGCTTACCTAGATTTGCAGTCAGATGAATTCATTGTAGTATATGCTATATGTACTTAAAAAGTATAGTGAAAAGATATAAATGAAGCAAAATAAAATTGAGCAATGTGTCACGCAAAAGTAATGCTTGGTATTGTCACCTTTTGCTAGTCATACATTTTATTTTCAACAGCAACAACAACCCAGGCAACTTTTATATGAAACACAAAGCTGGTCCAGTAGGTATGAGATTTGATATATATTACTCTGTTATCTCTGTCTATTGCTCTTAATCAAGGGGACTGTGGAGATGGACTCATAAGTGAGGGAGAATAGAAAAAAACGATATCTGGTTTGGGTTTTGGAGCAGTGCTTTTACCATTAAGAAAAATCAATAAGTGGATTGGCTGCATTAAGTATGGATTATTGTTTTTTCCCGTAATGTATCTAATGCATATCATTACCAAAGTAATCGCATTATTATCTGCCTCTGCCTTCCTACTTTCTTGCCCAGATGTTTACCCATAACTATTTATAATGGTGAGGTGGGGCTTTTTTCCCCTTCATCTTCAAATTTCTTCCGTTTTTTTTTTCTTCCCAATTCCTTTACTAGTTGTTTGAACTACTCATTACCTCTGAATTCAAAATAAGTGTTTTCCACCTCCTCCTTTGATCACATTTGTCTGAACGAAACCTATCATTACCTTGAAATCTGTCTTTTCTGTTTCATATTCTGTTATAATGCCATCTCATCTTAGATATATCATCACATACAATACCATGTAATAGAAGAGAGAGAGAGAGACAGGGAGAGAATGTCCTTCAGCATAGCAGACTTCAAATGCATGAAGGGTCCCACACTTAGCAGGGTTAGCACAGCAATACTCTAATGTCCAGCAAAATCAAAGTGAAGGAAACTTTTAGAAATGTTCAATAAGGACGGAACAAATAGGAAAAAAATTAAGATGGTCACAGGAAATTAAAAACTGGGATTAAAGAAGAAAAGAAAGCAAGAAAGAGAGAACTCTTAGAAATGCAAGAAGCAATTAGAGCTTGGGAATGGTTTAGTGGTGAGATCAATCCAGGAGCATTTACATCAGATGAGAAATTAGGATATACCCTTCGTATTAATTCAAAATCATGGCCCATGGTCTCCAGCCGATTGGAAGCCACTTTTAGAGCTAGATTAGTTGCAAAACTCAGGACGTAAATTGATATTTATTTTCCCAAATTAGTTGTTAACAGTTGCAAACAAAATCCAAGTAATCAGAGATATGAATCACTGCTAATAGTTCTGTATGGATTGTGACACAAGCATAGACATTTTGTTTTGTAAGGGCTATGTTGTTTAACAGAGATCTGAATTTTGGTAAACAAACCACCATAAGCTCAAGTGGAATTGCTTTTGCAGTTGGTATTATTTGACCATTACACATTGTGGGGGTCTTAACCATGAAAGCCGCAAATAAATTAAGCTTGGAAACATTTGTTGAACAGCCTTTTTTGCCAGGCTTGTGAGACCATTCAGGATACAGATGGGTCTTAAATGAACCTCTAAAAATGTGTTTGTTTTCCTGCCTGTAACACGGTAGGTGCAAATCTTACAAAGACCTTGTAGGTTGGACTCATTTCTGATAACAGATATCGCTAATATAATGTTGCATAAGGCTGATGTATGTTGACCCTGCAAAATTCTCAGCTGATGCAACTAGAATGACTCCACTAAATTCCATGAGCACAGACTAAAATACAGCTTCAGACAGTCAGAATCAAAACTGATGCAGTAAAGCGTTAGTGCAATCCCAAAAATATCATTAGTGCTGCATACTACAACACTGGTATACAGTCCTTCTAGACTATATGGATATGGATTTATTTTACTTTAAAAATACCTGAATTTGTTCAATAAAAGACAAACATGATAACAGTTAATATTCTGCATATCTGAAATGTAAAAATATTTTTATCTATAAATCATAGGAAAAGGTTCTCACAAAGAATCCCAGTTAAATAAGAGAACACGTAATCCCCAAACCCAGGAATGGAAAGAAGATAGGTTTTTGTAAAGCAGTATTTTTTACATAAATATCCCAATGTCAAACTCATTTAACTTGACTTAACATGAAGAACAAGGGTAAAAGATGCTGGTTTAGGCAGAGACAGAAAGAGATCACAATGAAATTTTAATGTTACTGGTGTCAGAGGGTTTTCCTGTTAATGACAAAAATATTCATTGAGTCTCTCCTCAGTTGTAGATTTCAGGAGGTTGCTTTCCTGTTTCGTTTTCTTGGAATTTTTACCACTTCAGAAATTTCATTTTTTAATTTTCCTCAGTTGTCAACAGAATCTGAATTGAGTCTCACTCAAATACCTCGGTTTGCCCGGTTTGTTCTAGTTTATATGCTACTTCCACACAATGAGTGTGTTAGCCAAAACATGGGGAGTAGTGAAATAAACTAGTAATACGGTCTGCAAAGGATAGTTCTAGGTTCCTGGTTTGACTGCATTGACTCTGTGAGTGTCAACACTGCCTCTTTTGTAATCTGAGCCAGGTCTACCATGTGAGATCTCCACTCAGCGAAAGAATAATGCCTGAGAGAAGGTAAATTGTCAGCTATGTAATAAACTTTCAATATATGAAAAATTATGGACTGAATTATAAATTAAAATTGGAAACCATACCAGCTAGCAAAGAGCAAGAGATTATGAAATATGTTGGGTATTACTTGAAGTAGGTATATTGCTGAAAAAATTTCGGCATCTAGAATCATCTGGGCTCCACTGGATTCCATATTTTTTACTACGCTTTATTTATATATACATATATGGGAAAATATTTTAAATGTTTAGCACTGAACCTGTTAAAAAAAAAAAAATCACATACTGAGAACAGTGAAGAAGTCCAGAGCAAACACAATGAACATCTTTAAGCACAACAGGACAGGAAAAATTTAGTGATGAATGAAACATGATATATTCCATTAATCACATGGTCCATTAAATAATATGGTTGTTAGCTTGAAATATTGTACCAGTAAACATGCAGAAAAGTACTGTTTATATAAAAAAAGTACACCTATGGACGACATCATAACAACTTCTGAATAAATTCACTTTTTAAACAACTCTACACCATATTCATACTGGAAATGAGCTGTAAGGTACCTCTTTATTTAATCATGGAAATTAATGTCTGAGACTTTTTGTCCAATGGTCTTGCCTCCCTCAAAAAGAACAGGAGAAGCATGGGGGATGAAGAACTTGCACATATCTGAATAAAACAGAGTATTGTAAAGAAATAAACTTTTTCTCACAACCAGTATTACAGCAATGACTGAAACCAACAATAACCAAGTAGGTGTATATTATTACAGGATTTCAATTGTCATTAGTTAAGGAAACTTATAGAATAATCATATATGTATATATATAATATTGAGATGAATAAAAATTAGATTTCAGAATGTACCAAACCACTCCAGAGGGGTAGACAAACCAATCCCAAAGGAGGATCCAACACGACTCCCATCCACTAACCCATTCCATCCCAGCTCCAAAAGACAAACCAAATTAGCCCCAAAACGGGTCCAAAGGGGGAACAATACAATAACAGGCAGTGTCTCACAGCAAAGAAGATCCAAGACAGTGCCTGGAGTCACTCAAACATCCCTGGAGAGAGCCCAAGCTGCTGCAGAAAGCTTGTGCATGTTTCCATCTGTGTAGGAAAGAAAAAGTATGCGAAGCTTGGGAAGTTCTCAGAGAGAAAGGCTCAATTTTGGATAAAAATTAAGTCCTTTTACTATTCTAGAGACATAAACAGATATAGACTCCACCACACCAACCATCCAGATGATGATGTGTTCTGTTTTTTTCAGGCCAATTTTATTTTTTCACTAATTATTCCCTTCTAACCAGGTTGCCTTTCTGGCTAAGCACATCTCATTTGCACTCCAGGGTTTCACCATTTTATAGGTAAGAATTATTAGAGGTTAGTTTTCTTACTCGTCTGTCTGATGTGGGAGGCCTGTTTGTTTACAGCACTTGTCTTCCACTCTTGAGCAGTGTCTTTCTGCCAGAGGGCTGAAGGGATATTTTTTTTGATCTACCTAGGAAAATGTCATTAGCAGAGGTCTGTCATAATATGTGTTAAAATAACCATGAAAATACAAAATTAATATACAAATGAAGAAGATTCACTTCACCTTGATCATACATATTTGGTCTGGCTGAAACAAGTTCATTTTCCCTACAGCAGCCCTCACTTTGCTGTGCTTTGCAATTAGTGGCTAGAAAGGTATTGGTAACATTACCACACCATATATTAAATATCTATCGTAATAACTCAGTTGGTCTCAATTTTCAGCATTCAGCATTAAAATACTTTCTATGAGTGGTAATTGACACATGTGATAGGTAGGTGTCTGTTCAAAAGGCTCCATAGAACTTGTTCTGTTTTTCCCTGAGCATCTTTGGGGATGGGAGTTTGAAGTTAGTTTTAATTTTGCAGCTTCTTTTTCCTTACAGTAGGAGAATTGATAAGGGGTAGGCTACTACAAATCTGGAATGTACTCCTCAAGCTTTTTATTCAAGGAACCAGGCTAAGAATATTTTCAGACAGGGATGATCTTTGCATTTCAACTCAAGGTTCAACAGTTTAAGACAAACCATGATTTAGACATTTGGGGTTTTTTGCAACAAAAGGCATTCCCTTATTGTACCAGAAGCAACTCCTGAAATGCATTAATCAAGCCTTAAATAACATGAAAGAAAATTGATAATTTTTGTTTATTTCAGATTGGCACACTGTTATTTTTTTAGCACATGAGAACTATCAAGCACTGCCAAAGGACCTTATACTGAAGGGTGAGTTTCAAAAATGATTCTCATACCGGCCTGAGTCTTTGTAAGAGAGAGCTTTCAGAGTGTTTATACAGGGATCATTAGACATACCTCATGCAAATCTTGCACGAATCTTTGAATAAGAAACGGTCAAAGATCATCATGTGTGAAATATTTAGTAATGACACATTGCCATAATATGTATGAAATGATGATTTATGCAAAACCACTACTTTCAGTGGTAGCAAATGACAAAGAAACAAAGACAAATTTTGCATCTGCTTAGAAAGATTTTTGGGCAGTAACTGCAGGATAAAGAACGCATATACACCAAAGAATGTGCAATTTAAGAACTATTATTTTCCCAGTGACCTGGAGGTGGAAGGGTAGTGATGTGCCAGATTAGGCCTGTGCTCTGGGAGGCATGTGGTGTTTGTATGAGTCACACACTTTTTCCATGTACAGGGAGTACTTGAACTGAGCATCAAAGGAGAGGACAGAAGGAGCTGGGACAATCAGGGACAGTAGCCCGTGAAGTATACCTTGCAGCAAAAGCAAGCCATAAGGTCAAAAATTCTGTGTTTGAATATGCAAAAGTATAGTGCAGACACAACAAGTAAAACTACTCAGATATAAAGATGTATAGCAAAGTAAGACTTTACAGAAAATATGTTATGCAAAACAATCCACAACTGTTCTGTTTTCCTGTCTGTGCTTGTGCCTATTAAAAAGTGTTTCAAATGACCTGTGCTTAATAAGAAAGCAAAAAAAAAAGTAAAGTGAACATCTTCCAAGGTAAAAATTGACTTCTGGCACACACATGAGTACATCTTGGACTGTATGGGTCCACTGTTATTTCCCTATATTCTTCTAATTCTTGATGTGGCTGGTAAGCAAGATTTAGTAAGCTTTAGTAAGCTTGAGTTCTTCAGGGAGAAAATATTGCTAAAGGTATGTTTCCAAGTGGGGATTTTATAGTCCTATTGTTTTGTATCAGTGGTTGTCCTTTCAGTGCTGTGGCTACATGGCTGTACAAGTAGTCCTTGTAACATGAGAGCCTGGTGCCTAAAAAAGGCGTAAATGAACCATTTTTTAACCTAATAGCATTTTGTGTCTGGTACATGAACGCAGCTAGTCAAACAGTGGCAGTGCTTGTGTCCTTCCTGTGCTCTGATTTAGCACTGGAGGAGGCAAATGTAAAATCAGTGAGTACAGAAGCCAGGGAATATACAGCAAAATGAGAATGGTGTTGGTTTTGTGCAAACCAAGTTGCTTTGTGAGATTTAGCCCAGCAGTTTCAAGATGGTTTGAAGTAGGTTACTGTGAAGGCCAGCTGGGATGAGGGTTTCTAGTTGTACCAGATGACATTTCTAATTATGCTTCACACCAAGGCCATGTGGCTATTCAGGAATGTGTTTTTCAAGACGGTGTGAAGGAACAGGCAGCAAAACTCTAGGTTAAATCAATTAAATTGTTTAAATGCATCAGAGGATGATAGTAAGTCAGGATAACCTTCCAAAACACAAGCCTGAGTCAACCTGCAGTATGTAGTGCAAAATCTCGGTGATTTCTGTTAGAGTGACTTCTTGGGATTTCTGAAAGGCACTTCAAATATCTAAATCTTTCTCTGAATATCTAACTTCCTTTCAGGGGAACAAAATTTAGAAGGTCATGTTAAAAAAGTTAGAAAAGCCTGAAGAACTCTCTTGTCAATAAACAATAATTTTGTAACTTATCTATTGTTTATCTACCTTTACATGTACAGAAAAAGTTTTTTTCTAACATTAACCAAATTACCAAATTATACATGGTAAATTTCACCCATACATAATCGACCTGTGCTTGCAGAGATCTTTAGTCTAATTAGGAGGTTACACTTCAGTGATCACTTGTGCAGTGCTAGTCTCCAATTATAAATCAGGAATACAGGAATAAGCACAGAGGTAAAAATGGCATGGGACAGTCATAATTTGATCATGCACAAAAGTTCAGAGAAACACACTTACAGATTCCATGTAAAAATAGATAACCAGGACAGACTAGATGTGAGACTGATCTTCCAGTAATCACTTTCCCTGTCACAGAAGGCAGTACCTTAGAAGCTTGCATGTTATCAGAATAATGATTGCCTATAGATATCTGGCATTTAAAGTACCTGACTTCTATTCCTACACGATGGTTGTAATCTCTCTTGCCCATTTGTCTTGTGCTTCTTGAAGCAAAAGAATACGTGAAAAAGAGCCTTGGTGGGCTTTGTTCTGAGCACACTTTTCCATGCTTTTCACTAATTTGTGAGTTCAGCACCTTTTATTGTCTATCATATGGGAGATACAAACTTTGCAAGACTGAGATTCTAGACATTAAACCTGAAAAGGAATTCCTTCCTGGTCTCATCAGCTGAGAAGAGAAAATATTCTATTTTGTCCCGTGTTGCAGAAAATAATACATTTCACAGCAAGTGATTTTCTTTGTTTCTAACATCTTAGCTGTGCTTTTTTCAATAAAAATTTTTTTCCTAAGCATTCTTCCACAAGATGTTTATTCATTAGCAGGATGCCCTAATAAAATCAAAATTCTGTAAATTATTCTTGAAATAACATCAAAAATAAGAATAAAAAGGTCTGTATAGGTGTTGATCATAAGGCTTAGCTTTTTTGAAAATAAAAACAATGTTTTCATCTGTACAGGTAAATACTACTATTAAGTATTTAACTATGCAAGCATCTATGGCTGGTAATTACTGTTGTTTAAACAAAGGCAGATTACTTTCCTAAGAACAATTTTTTTGCTACTGATTTTACCAATGTTTTTCAAAAAAGTATAATATACTGGCAGCTACAATTAAGAACTAAGAGAACTGATTTGTCGTAATAATCCTGACTTAGAGGTGATTCAACAAAAATATTTGTCTTATTAACTCAAAAAGAAAAATCTCCCCAACAAAAAGATTCATATTTTTTTCACTAGAATTGTTATACTTTCATAATGAGGAGTGTTCTTGGAAAGTGAGTATTTAATATATACCAACTAGTAAAAACAGTAAGCCAATTACCAAACACAATTTCTGTTAATTAAATTCAGAGGTATTTTTAATAGGATTAATATGGAGAAAACAAATTTTTTGAAAAGCCAATTTAGCCTCAGGATAATCTATTGATCGAGAACAGTGTTTGGTTTTCATAGACATATTTATAGCAATATTTACAGTAATGGTTCATTTAACATATAGAAGTTCAATTCATATCCAAAGTGGTTGAAAATTCAGTTAAGCCCTTTGTTTGTGGAGTTGAACATAAGTGAAATATGCAAATGCTTTAATGAAAATGCTAAAAATAAAATATCAGCAATACTCCTTTGATCCTAACAAAAGTGCTGAATTAAGCCTGACCCCGTATTGATGTACACTTTATTACACTCTGAATAAATATGCATCTTAAAATATTTAGTAGCAAAGAACTAAAGTTCTTCAAGATACTGAAAACAGGAAACATAAAAATGTGGCGGCAGGGAACTCAGTCTCGTCTTTTTTTTATCTCCTTAGTAGTCATGGGGACTTAAGATATAAATCAAAATATTAATTTTATTTTAACAGTGTGTAAGGTTTGATCTATCATCCAATATTTCTATTCTAAATAAATTAATGAGCACAGTGTGTCCTAATGTATTGGAAATTCCAAAATTATCTTAATTCCTTGAAAATAAATTAAAAGTATTTTGAACTGGTGTCTCTCATAATCTGATAAGATTTGATCTGAAAGTTACTGTGAGGTGGTATAGTGTTGTGAGAAATTAGTTCATATTTGACAGAAATTCTCTTTACTGACAGGTTTGAAGGTTAAACTTAAATTGGAGAAAGAGGCAGTTTTGATTAGGGTGTTGGCTTTTTGTAATAAATAAATAAATGAGCTTTTTAACTGATAAAGTAGTTATCTTGCAAGATTTTTCATGCAGAGAAATAATTTGTAATTTTTACCAAAAACTAGACTGGCAAAACTCGTTTCAGTATATCATTGTGCTTCTCATAGTAAAGCTGTCCCTTTATTCTTCTGAAAGCAAAATACCTGGCATACTTGCTATTCTTTGGAAAGAGTCTCTTTTGTTTGCTGTGACATTGCCTTAGCACAGCTTCTCTGGGGAGCACAGCATTTCCAGTTGATTTGTAATACGTCCCTCTATGTGACTGTGGTTAAGCAGCTGAGGTACAGTCAAAAGTGGCAAAACATCCCTCCATTGCAGACATTATCCTCGAGCATGCTTCGAGCTGCTGAGGGCTTTTTGTCTCCTTGCATTGAGATATTCTCACTAAAACTCTTAAAGAACTCATCAACAAGTCTGTTAGGTATAGCAGAAAGAGGAGACCTACCACAGGAAAGCAGCAGATCCAACGGCACAAAGTGCCAGCTTTTGAAATAGTCAGTAAAAAGTGCTTAGACATTACTATTCATCTTTGAGATGCAGCTGGGGCACTGGGGCAGAAGTGAAAGAACAGCATGGCAGAGCAAGTTGTCCAGGACCACTTCTCATTCCAGTTTCACAGTTACTTTGGAAACAAGTCGAGAGCTTTCTTCTTGCCACCAGTCTCTTAGTGCTCCCAAGTTAGGGACTCACTAAAGAGCAAATACTAGTAATTAATAGCACCCACTGCTAAAAACCAGTAATCAGCTTGCTGTTTTTAAATTAGATTGCAAACTTCAAGGATAAATTTAAAATTTTGGGTATTATATGCCCAATTTCTAACACAGAAAAAAAATCCTCTTTTTTGGATACAGTTATCACATCAAATATAATTTGAATAATAAATAATTTGTCCCAGCTTAGATCTAACGAAGACATGGTAGAAGGTTACTGTGACATACTGCATTCTTGGTTTGTGTAGCTCTTGGTTTTTGATGTGCTTTCATAAGAAAAGGAGGATGACTGGATTGAGGATGGAGGGGTCCACCGTGGAGGAAGGGAGATTGTTGATTGCCTTGGGGGAAACTGACCATGCTGACACGAGGAAGTGAAGGACATAGAGGGCAAAGAGAGAGAGAGAGAGAAGTCCTAAGAAACTGCAGATGGACTGTAGTAGCAAGCAGAAGGTGCAGCCAGTGTGGCCTCAAATGATGCGTGGAAAGAGGAAGCAATTTTCAAAGGTCAATGTGGGAATGAGGAGTGTGTTCCAAAGTAAAATGCTCCTGTGTGAAGTAACATGTGGGCAGAGGGAAGGTTGTGTTTGGACCCTTTTTTTCTCCTATTCAGTCTGCCCTCATGTCTTGGTTTTTTTCATGTAGAATGTTAAATCTACATGTTACTTCTACTCTGTTTTAGTTTCCTGTAATCAAACTTTCTCAGTATCAAATTTTGGATTTAGAAGTTATTTAGCAATGTCTGTGAAGATATCGTAGATAAAGACCTAGTAAAACTCACCCTAGAACTCTGTGTGAGTAGTGGTCCTGTCAAAATCATCTAAAGATTAATTTACTGTAGAAGAGGTCGATGGGCTGACAGAGGTATTACCTTCTTGCCAAATTTATGAGACAGTAAAGAAGGTTACCTGAAAATCTTATTTAGTTAAATTAGCATCTGATAGACCAAGGTGCTGAAAGAAACGGGATGTGCAAAATAGTGGTGAACTGACGTGATTACAAAGGCATTCAGCATATCTAGGAGAAATACTGTAGGCCTATGGAATGAGTATCAGCTGATGAAAATGTGAATCCATCAAAAAGTTTTCTGAGACTCATCCTAAATATCCCACACAGGACAGGTGTGATCTGCCAGATGTAGCCTTCACACAGATCAATATTTAAATGCAAACTTCCATGGCAAGGAAGTGAAACTTGGCAAAAGTGGGTGGTGTGAAAACATTATGTAAAATGCTGAGCAAACCAAGAAGGGGCTCAGTCCTTACATCCCTTCCTTCCATCATGGATAAACCATTACAAATAATGGGCAAATTTCATAATTTACTCCACGAAAAACATATTTCTATAAACTTAAGGCAGATAATTCACGGCATCAATGAACTTCTTTTTTTGGTGGGAAAAGCAGGATATTGGCTCTCCCATAATAACCCTGAACTTATGTCTTATGGTCTCTCAGTAATAATCTCTCCATTGCTTTTCTCTCATACCTTTGCAATTTTCTCCATCTGATGGCACCTTGTGGCTACAGCTCTTCAACTTACCTGAGCCCTTCCATGAAACTGATGCCTTTGGCTTTGTGTAGGAGAGGCTATGATGACGCACATCTGTTAGGTACTACAAAAAGGGACAAGCACACCAAGAGCAGACACACAGTCTGCTTTTTCCTTTCACCGAGGGGTTTATACCAAGCACACCTTTTCCAATACACTCACAAGGCAAACACACTTCATATGTCAAGAGAGAAGTAAATTAAGAGGTCTACTTAATGAGGACCCTGCACAGACAACAGACTAAGCCACCTGTGACCACCTGCAGTTACCAAAACATCATTGAATGTAAAGCTTCAATATACTTGGCCTTTTTCCACTGGGCAGTTTTCCAGCCACTCTGCCCTTGCCTATAGCTCTGCACAGGCTTGATGTAGTCGAAATGTAGCTCCTAGAACTTTGTCTTGTTGATCCTCATCCCACTGCTCATGGCCTATGGATCCAGCGTGTCCAGGTCCTTCTGCAGAGCTTTCTGCCCTCCAGATGGACAGTCCGATCCAACCTGGAGTTCTCCATGAATTTGCTAACAGTAGACTCAGTCCCCTCACGCAGATTAAAGATATTAAACAGGATTGGGCCCAACACTGATGCCTGGGGATGCAGCACCACTTAGCTACACTCTCTGGGCCCGGCTCTTAACCCAGCCAAGAGTGGACCTGTCCAGGCCACGGGCTGCCAGGTTTTTCAGGAGAATGCTGTAGGAGACAGTGTCAGAGGCTTTGCTGAAGTCCAGATAGACAACATCCACAGGCCTTCCCTCATACTCTAGGTGAGGTGTCTAGCCACAAAAGGAGATCAGGCTGGTCAGGCAGGACCTGCCTTTGCTTTAGGTATGCTGCCTGGGCCTGATCTGCCAGCTGTCCCGTAGGTGCCATGTGATCGCACTCAAGATGATCTGCTCCATAACCCTGCCAGACACTGAGGTCAGGCTTACAGGCCTGTTGTTCCCTAGGTCCTCCTTCCAGCCCTTCTTGTGAATGGATGTCACATTGGTCCACCTCCAGTTGTCTGGGACCTCCCCAGTTAGCCAAGACTGATGATAAATGATGGAGAGAGGTTTGACGAGCTCTTCCGCTAGCTCTCTCATCACCCTAGTATGGATTGCATCTGGTGCCATAGACTTGTGAGCATCTGAGTGGCTTGGCAGGTCACTAACTACTTCTTCCTGGATTTTAAGGGGTTTATTCTACTCCCTGTCCACATCCACCAGCTTAGGAGGCCAGCTATCCTAAGGTTAACCTGCCTTACTGTTGAAGGCTGAGGCAAAAAGTGTTAGGTACCTCAGCCTTTTCCTCATCTTTCGTGAATATAATCCCCCCTCGTCCAATAAAGAATGGAGGTTTTCCTTTTCCCTCCTTTAGTCATTAATGTATTTATAAAAACATATTTATTATCTTTCACAACAGTGGCCAGATTAAATTCTGAGCTCTCACCTTTCTTAATTTTCTTTCTGCATGACTTACAACATCCTCAAACACTTTGAGTTTCCCCCTCATAAGGGACGGTAGCAGTTATTTTTCATTCCTCACTGATCACACATACTGGATTTATAGCATGTGCTGTGTCTGCTGGTGTTTATTTAGTGCAGTAACATCTAGTCATCTAGCTGCATTTCCCTTGAGTATGATCTTCCTATGCTTTCTTAGGCAAAAAGAAGTGCCCATCTGCTGCTGTCTGTTCAATGGAACAGAAAGAAGCATATGGGTTCTCCCCCGGTGTGGCTGAATAAAAAGCATCTATCTCTAGGGCTGCTGCTCCAATGTCTTCTATAAACATTAAATTCACATATAGACATGTTTTAATACAGCTTTCTCAGCTGTTTGTGTTTCTGACTTTGTATTACATTGGTGGAGGTTTTACATTAAATATTCTTCTACCTATTTTTTACTTTGGTAGTTTACCCTTGTAAGAGCCACACGTGATGCACGCAGAAAAGATTACAGCATTCTCCAAAGAGTTACCCTTTCCATAGCATGCATATTTCAACAAAGCATACACAAATGGGAATATTTTGCTGTAAGTGCTGAAAATACGGCTACATATAACTTGAGGAATGAAAAACTAGTGAGAAAGGTCTGTCTGTTTGTTTGTGACTTCTTTTGCAATTTAGGGAGCTGCCTTAGAGTTAAATACTTCACTGGTGGGTTATAACCTAGTGGATAGAGGCAGCTATCGATCTCTGGATATGCCTACAAGATCTGCTTTTCACGGAAGACAAATCGGTCTCATCAGAGGTGCTGGCTTCTAAAGAGATGACATAGAGTTGCACTCAAGAATAATGTGCAAGGAATAGCCTAGGCATGTCTTAAGAACAGGATCCATAAACAGATCCAACTACAGACACTTGGAGTTTATTTTAGGCTATATTGTTGAATTCAAATGCAACATGTAGGTAAAATTGTAAGAAATATGCATTTATTAGACATTTTTAAAGGTCTGTATTATGTGATGAGATTTAACAATGTGTAATTTAACAGTATATGTTTAAGCAGCCCCCTTAACTTTGCAAGGGGTTCTTCCATTTGAGAAAGCTTGTCAATTCACTTCCACTGTCATTCATCCTACAGGTGCTGCTCAAGGGACATCTTCAGCAGTAGTACAGTAATGCAGGCAAAGAAAGGAGAAAACAGTAACATTTCCCACTGTACTGCTGGAAAAGTATGATCTATTTGTTATTATGGAAACTTGGTGATGAATCACATGGTTGGAGTGCTGCAGTCAATGGCTATAAACTGTTTAGGAGGGACAGGCAGGGAAAGAAAGATTTCAAATTTCAAAAGAAAAGTAAATAAAGGATCAACTACACAGTGCTGTTTATGAAAAACAGCAACGCACATGTTATGAGTGAATATTAGAGACCAAGATGGCAAAGGAATCTTTGTGGTCCATGTTTACTACTGGCCACTCAAGGGGATCAAGGGGAGGTTGTTGACGAAGAACCACAGGAAGCATCATGCTCATAGGGCCTAATCCTGCTAAAGGACTTCAATTGCCCTGACATCTGGAAAAGCAGTGCAGCAAGCAGTCTAGGATAATCTTAGACTGCATTGAAGATAACCAACTCAAACCCCCAGATGTCTTTCCGCAGGGCTGCTCTGCTGCCCCTCTCCCCCCAGTTTGTATGTATAACCAGGTGCAAAAAACGTCAGTTTCTCTCATTAAATTTCATATGTTTGTTGATTGCCCAGCTCTCTGTTCTATCCAGCTCTCTCTGTAAGGCCTCTCTATCCTTCCATGTCACCTGTCCTTGCTTCCAATGTCCATATACTTTCCTTTTCCTGGTCAGCCAAGCCATTCTTCTTGCTTGACTTCCAGCATTGTGGAATTGCCTGCTTCTGTGGTCTTTACAGATGTCTCTGAAAAAGTGACCAGAATTCATGGACAACAATACCTTCAAAAGCAGATTCTCAGGGGACCTTACTAAGTAATTCTTTCATCAACCTGAAGTTTGCTCTTCCTCTATCCAGGGTTGAAGTTTTGCTCCTATTGCCAACAACTTGAAATTCAGCTATTTCATGATTGCTGTGACCAAGACAGTCACCAATCACCATTTTGCCAACAATTTCCTCTGTTTGCAAAAAACAAATCTAGGAGAGTGAAAAAACAAATCTTACTCAGCTCCCTTAGTACCCCCAATGTGCGTCAGAAATTTCCAGGACCTGGTTTTGTCCCCTGTATGACACTCCCAGTTGACGGCTGGGAAGTTAAAATCACCCATAAGGACAACAAAGGGTGGTCTAGAGATATCCTTTAATTCTTTGCAGAACAATTTATCAGTGTCATTATCCTGTCTGGGCAGGAGATAGTACACTCCCACAACAGTATCTGCCCTATTTATTTTCCCCCTTGCTCTTATCCAGAGATGTGTCGTTGCCAACTGTAAATGCCACAAAATCCAAACCCTCCCTTACCTAGTGACACCCTCCAACCTCTCCTTCCCCGCCTATCCCTCCTGAAGAGCCAACAAGCATTCATCATGGCACACCAGTCACAGCTTCCAACCAGGTTTTGCTTATGGTTATGATATTGTGACTCTGGGACTATCAACACACATGGGGAAAAAGAGGTCAATTTTGACAGATCTGTTGAATGATCTTTGCCAATACCTGGGGCAAATCTTCTTCTTCTCCTTTGGTTTCTACATCAGATGGTGAGATCATGGCTTCAGTTTTGAAGGACCTTCTTAGCAATACCAGTGTCATGAGGCAACTAACAATCTTGGCCATCAGAGCTCTGTATGCAGTGTTAGGTGTGTACACTTTTCATGCGTGCATCTCATTTTTTAAAAAGAGCAGTGCAAATGTCTATGGATTTTTAGTGTTCACATAGAACATGAGCGGTGGAAGCTTATAATGCAGTCATAATATCACTCAAGTTTAAGCCAGCTACAGAGAAGTTGGTGTGTGCTTCTAGCAGAGAGCATGCATTAACAGTATTCTAAGGATGGAAAGGGCAGCTAGCCCTGCCTGGTAGGATAAACAATTAATGAAAATAGAAATCTACTTAGATATAAAAGGCTTCCTGCTGAACATGGAACAAGACAATAAGACTAGGAACAGCTCCGGAGTGGAAGAGGGTGTATCCCTGAGAAGGACTGAAAACCACTTCTGCCTGATTTAAAGGAGCATAAAGTTGTTTTCTTTTGTTCATGTTTAAAAAATGAAACAAAAGTATAAAAAAATCCCTTTGTTAAATCCAAAGTACCAAGAGGATACAAAATTTCACTTCTGATTTTCTGTGGCCTATCAGGTCCTCATCAGAAAGAAGCACAAACATCTTTTAATGAAAAAAATGTTGGAAAGATCTCACAGACTTGTATGGTTTTGGATATAAACACTAATTTAACGTATGTATAGAAGTATGATACAGTTAATTTAAGAATTGCAGCATTCTATATCTAAGCTCAAAGTCCTAAATTAGTCTTTTGAAACATTACATAAGGAGCACAAAACATAAAAATTTCTTAAGCAAAAGGCTAGCTATGCTATTACTTAATTTCAAGGCTTAAATAAAAGGTAAAATGTTTGAGAAGGTGAAAAATCAGGTATCATGTATATTAATTTCCAGAACATACTGTGGAGAAGATTTTGTCACTTTGCATATTTAAAGTAAAATGAAAATGTCTACACTTTTGGGAAGCTGGACACCCTAATACTTAAAATGAAAATCATAAGCCAGACTACTCCCATTTTTGTGCTGTGTTCTGAAAGCACCATCTCCATTTTGAGTTTTCATGCTTAGATGGTAGATACCATATGATTAAGCTCTTTGGCTATAATCTTTTATAATATCCTTTATATTGACTTCTAGATATGAAAAGTGTTGGTTTTTTTCTGTAGGTTAAATAACTTCTTCCTGTTCCCTCAAATTCCTCCTCCGGTCTCACATCTTTTCATCTGCAGTGCAATTCAAATTCCTGCTTTCAGCCTGCTTGTTTGATATATGACATCAAATAGAAACCAACATTATTTAAACCCAAACATGGTGTCACCTCTTTCTTTTTCTCCTATTTGTAATCCTTTTGTTTGGTCTTGCTGTGATGGCCTGCTCTGTGCTCCTACTTCTGATGACAGCCTTCCTCAGTTTCCACTGAAATATGGCTTTCAAAAGATTTCAGCATTTTTGAGAATCAGAATGCTGGAAAATATCCCTGCATAATCCAAATTTTATTTAATATACCTGAATTTTACATTTTTATCATATATTTGACGCAACCCGCGGTGTCGGCTGAGGGAATCGGTGTTGCATCGTCCTCGAGCGTCCTCGCGGAATCCGGCACTCTCGGAGATGCCGATCCCCCGTTGGAGACACCCAGGAGGGGCTCTGGAGCCGCCACGCTAACACACACAGCGGCCGGTGCAGTGGAGGGCACAGTCACACACACACGCACACTGAAGCATCAACCAAAGATGAAGGAGCGAGAGGGGTCTTCTGCGTGCATTCCAAGGCATTTATTCTCTTGAAGGGTCTGGGGCGAAAGACCAAGGCAATGAAGGGTTCCAGGGTTGTACAGGGAGCGGTACAATGGGCAGGTAGAGCAACACAAGCCAACTGGGTGAGGGCCAGGGGGTGGAGAGGGTACTGAGTGGAGACACAACAACCAGTGGGGAAGGAGAGGGGAGGGACAAGGGAGCAGGGGACCAATGGGGCATCGAAAGAGAGGGAACCTTCTAGAAATCATACATATTGATAGGGGAAAATACATATTCAAGGGGACATACATAAAAGAGGGTGAAGGGTCAGCAGGCCAACAAAAGACAAGGAATCTACATATCCATGCAAGGCCTAGTGGGAACTTGCCCTAACCTGGGGGAGACTCTTCAAGCCTGCCCATTAGCCCCGGGCCGCCACAT
Organism: Falcunculus frontatus; assembly: GCA_013398115.1. NCBI lineage: Eukaryota > Metazoa > Chordata > Aves > Passeriformes > Falcunculus > Falcunculus frontatus. Next base: position 582,916 of record VZRV01004962.1, on the reverse strand, counting down.
GACTCCTTAAACACACATGCTGTACTTTACACACTGCAACATATATTTTACAATTAAGTTACTAAGCTAAAACTGAGAGGTAAAAGAGATTTTTTTGGAGCTTGTATTTTTTTTTTTCCTCTGGAATCTGCCACGCAAGCTACTGTGCTTGAGATTTCATCTTGGGTCTTCTGGTTTCCCTGCTTTTCTTGTGTTCAGTACTTCTCTGAAAAAGAAATAAAGGAGCAGACAATCTTTATTATCTTTGATTTTATGAGCAACTTAGGGAGCATGCAAATAAAAACCAAAAAAACCCCAACCATGTCTTCAACACACCATATACAGTACAGCTATATCTTAAGTGGTGAGGTATAATTGTTCCTTTTTAATTTCTGCATAAATTGTTTTTTACAGAGAAGCTGTCTTTGTAGTTGAAAATTGAAAAAAAGGATCAATACATTAAGTTTAATACATATTACACTAGGGCCTTGTATTCATGATTTTTTTCTTGAATTTTTTGAGAAGCAGTTTTCCTCTGGTACTTTTCATCCATCCACATAGTCTGGTTAGATATTTTTAAATTCCTGCCATCATACAGTCAGAATTTTCAGGTGGTTCTCAGAGAACTTTTTCCCCTCTATCTAGCTGTGGAAAGGACAATGCAATTAATAACAGATGGTATGAAATGACCACGTCCTTGAGAGAATGCCTTATTGGCACCCCCTGCTAATTGTATCACATATAATGCAAGTAAAAGCATAATAAATCTGAGCTGGAGGACATTTTATGCAAGAGCTCTTCTCTCTTTCCAGACGGTAAATTGCTCAGCTCTTGAAATATCTATAACCTTGTGATACCCAATGTGCATTAGCTTAATTGCCTTTTTTCTTTTCTTTCTCTCTCCCTTTCCTTGCTCTCCCTCTCTTTTTTAGTTCCCTGGGTCTGTAAGAGCAATTCTATTTTGTTGGTCTACCTCCCTTAATGCTGTAAGGAAAGGATCTATATTTGCTGTCTTAGACAGAATTTTGTTGTGTCTGTTCTGCGGAGTTATTGGTAAATTATGCTTTTTAAAGAGCTGTAAAGCCCTTTACTTGATATCAGAGCATAAGTAAATGCTGAAGGAGTTTAATAGAAACCTAGAAGAGCATTCTCATTAACTGTGAGATAGAGTGAGCTTCAAATGGATCAACAGATATACCCTACTCTATTTCTGAATATAATACCATGATAAAAACCCCCGATGTACAAGCACAAGGAATTTTTATTTCTCACAACAATAAATGAGGATTTTTTTTTCATGTGGAAAGAATAAGAAAAGATTTCTGAAGTCTCAAATCCTTTTGCCTCATCTCTATGTGGGGATGAAAGAGCACCGCTTTGGCAGAGTTTGCTTCTGTTGGCAGTGGGGGTTGGGGAGATTGCTTCTTGCAAAAGTTCCGTTGCCTTTTTTTTTTTTGCTTATTTCTCCTTACATCAATACTTTCAATCCCGGCTTTGTCCCAAGGAGAAAATAACAGATAAGTGCACAGGGGCGTGGATATACATTTGCTTGAAGGAGTTGCCATTAAAGGCACAGAATGATGATACAGCTGCACACAGTGAATCATATCTGTAGTTGCAAGTGCCCCATCAATGTTTAGTTGGCTTTAAGGTATCACCCTAGCTCTCCTAGTGTCTCTAGAGTGAAGGCAATTTGACAGAGAATTGGTATTTGTGGAATATTTCTGTAAGATGAGGCAAAGTTTTCAAGTAATTGCTTGAACTCTGCTTGGGCCTGTATCCAAGGTAGAAAGTTGCCAAGCCATTATAATCTATTTCCCTAGAACCTACCATGGCCTTTGGGTGTCTCCTATTCCATGTCATGTGCTGCTGAACCACCTGGGGAAAGAAGGTTTTCCCTGGAGAAGAGTAAGACATAGCACATCAGCGCAATCCACAGAGGAAGATATGCATTGAATTGGGAACAAGCACTTACAAATCTAAGTCCAATTCTTGCTACTGACTTTCTGAATGATTATAGGCCATTTACTTTGTGGTTTTCTTCTTGATCCCTATTCTGGTCTATTTTTAAGTGTAAGCTTATGAATGGTGCCTCTCCTGAGGAATCCTCAGTGCTATAGGATTACATAGTAAAATTAGTAACATAAAGAACTACCTTGGCAAGTACTATAAAACCTGTATTTCAGTATGAAGACTGCTTTAGGAAAACCATACAAATGCAAAAGGTGTTCTTGAGAGACAGCTGAAATCTGAGCTCAGTTATTCTTATGATTTTTGTTCTTTGTGCACAGCACCTTGAAATGTCCCCTAAAATATGTATGATTTTATTTGGTTTTGTTAAGTTCATACGACATTTTCTTACTGAAGTTAGAAGAGTCGTCAAACGAGTTCTCTCGTATGTCCCTTTGAAGCCATTATAATCTGAGTCCACCTAAATCAATAATAAGATTCCCACCTGAGACAAGAAAAGAATCTTCAAAATGCATTTTAGCACACGTATCCAAAAATCCCTGAAACAAAACCCAAGAAATCAACAAACTCAAGCCCAGAAGGAAGGTTGTTGTGACTAAAGCACATTTTGGTGTCAAGAAGGTGGCCAGGAGTTAAAGTAAGAGAGCTAAAGAGTAGACAGTATGAAAAATAGCTGAAGAAATGGATGACAGCTATAACGGCTTAGGTAATGACACAATAACTGCTTAAGCTACCAGCTTCTCCAATGTGGTGCACATTTTGGAATTTTCTCATTTGCCTTATGCATTTGCTATCTTATTTCATCGATGATACTACTATATTCTGAACTATGGCTGTGCAATAAATTGTGATAACCTTGACATTGTTTGCACATCTGAATATCAGTTTTAAATTCAGAATGACTCAGGCTTGGACAAAATACAAGAGTTGATGTATAACATTAAGATGCTATTTAGTCCCCTAAGAGGAATTATGCTAATCCCCTCTTTTTATGGAGAGTAAAAATTAACAGTGACATAATGAACTTTGTAGACACTGATGGAAACATTTTGTGTGTCCAGTTTGGTTAGACCTTTTAGTTGAATGTAGGCAGTCAATATAATTTAGTAACCATGACTGTTCACTTGCACATGCAGCATGGAATCTTTTTTCAAGTATTGTTAACTTCCATAAAGACCATCAAACAACTACATGAAGAGGTACATTCATTCACCAACTGGCCGAAGGTTCACCATAATCAAAGATAATTTTCCAAGTAAATAAAAAGATCAAAAATATGGAAAACTCACATTCTCATTGCAAAAAATTATTAAGGTGTCATTGTAGAAAGTAGATATTTATCATGCATTGGCTTCCCCCTCTGCACAATATGAATGATAGCATTTAAATGATATTAAACTAATTTTGTTTGGATCCTATCGTGTTTCACTTTTCTGACTAGAAAACTGTAAATTTACACAAGAATGACTTTAGCCAGTCTGGTGTTTTCCCATTGCTGAAATAAGAAGAACCTGGTCTAGCATCATGGAGAGGTATCCTGGGTTTGCACTCCAGCCTCTTTTCAGACTGGCTCTGGAAGCTGATAGATCTTGCTTTGAAACAGTTCAACTGTTGAACCTCAAGAAAATAAAACTAAAAAAAATGTGAGCAGGGTTTTTTAAGAGTGTGTTAGGAACTGAATTTAATATTCTGAGAGAAGACTGGAAGAAAGCCAAAGACACATAAAGAAGCAGAAGAAATGAGAAAGATGTGGATTAGGATAGAGAAGAGAATTGTATCTCTCTCCATCAGTCACAGCTAAAGCCTGGACAGTCTCAGTTGCAAAGTGTATTCATCCTAATAGCAAGTGTCTGTGCAACTGTGTTAACATGCTGAAGGAGTGCTATGTATGTTAGACAACTATAGTTATCATGCCATTACTTTCCATATGTGTTTAATTTTGAGAGAAATATTATGTACAAATTATCACCACTAGAAGACGACTCTTCCTATATACCAAATGCACAGAAAATGAAAGTCAATTTGACCTGTGTAAGAAAATGTTGAAGAGCAGTTGTACTAATACATTCAGTAGGGCTGGATTACCAAATACCCAAATATTTATCAAAACAGGTATTCTTACATATTGAGTGTAGCAATTCATTCATTCTTCCGTATTGCTTGTAAATACGGCATTATCTTTGACAATTCTGTAATTTCTTCTTCTTCTTTATGTTGTCAATTTATGCTCTAGATTTAGAAATGAAAGGCGTTTTCCTTAAAGGTCATGTCACTTACTTTGGTAGATAGTTTGGTTGGGTGGATCTGGCTGAAATAGAAATACTGTATTCAGATGATGGCAAGGGAAGGCTGTCTTTTTATTTATCTTAACTGCTAAGAATTTTCTGAGTGGCTTTTCTTTCTCTCAACTGTCTTGACTCAAAGATTTGTGTAAATCTCACTGTTACATGAGACAATCTACAAACGCTGGGGTTTTTTTTTGTTTCTAGATACTTGCTGTAGGTTATAACTCACTACCAGCCCACAGCAGTGCTATATTCTCTCTCTGCTTTCTTGATTTTTGGCTTTTGTTTTCATAGGTGTCCTCAGATTATAGGAGGGCAAAAGAATATGGAAGCTATTGTTTTTGGTGAAAAAAGGGGTATAAAAGACCAAGGCACGGATAAATTTCAACACATCATTCTCCTTAGAGCTAAATTTCTCTTATTTAATTCTTCTCCTTCTGAAAGCTTTTCCACATCATCAATCACTCCATTTACCTGCCTCTGTACCTTTATATTTATATTCTTTCTGAACTAACTATCCAAAAATGAAGGCATGGAGCTGTGATGATAATAGCCAGAAACACCAAGGAATGACAATAGTAATTACAGTGCACAAAGCTGTAAAACTCTGAGATTAGTATAGGGGTAGGTGCAGAGGCAAAACCCACTGCAGCTTTCTGAATTCAACCTCTTGCTAAACATAATGTGAAGTCCATCCATCTTTCAGGCATGGCAAGTGATCTTATAGAGACTGAAAACTTACTCAACTCTGTAAATGCAAAGTATTTGCTTGTAAATATACTATTAATATCAATTGACAATATTGATAATACCAAACACATTAGTAATATCAGTGGAAATCTGCACAAGGGATAGACTAGAAAAACATCTAGTAGGACTGTAGTTGTAAAACTGTGTAAAGCAGGTTTTCTGAGCATTACTCCTGGGATTCTTTTTCATTTATGTTCATCCTTCTTTCCATCCTGAAATGTTAATCTAGCAAATCAATAACGCTGATGGATCTCTGAGCCAAGATTTTTCATGTGTCTAGCAACCATACTTCTCATTAGGACAACTATGAATTAATTTGAAACAGAGAACACGTCACAAGAGAAGCTGACAACCACAATCCCACCTAATGTAGCAACAGAAATAAAATACTATCTACTAGATAACAGGAGGAATAAAGGCTCTTTGTTCCTTCTTATCCTCTTTTACCTTTCTTTGCATTTGCTATTTCTGAACTGCTTACTCATGTGAGTGGGTGTATAAGTGCACATTTATTGTAGCAAAAGGTTAAGGATATTTCGTCAACAAAAATGGATGATTAAACTAATCAGAAGTTTAATTTTCAGAAGTAGAAGGGCATAGCTTTTTCCATATAATTTCTTTATAACCTTGTACCTGTCTTAATAACTTAGCAATCTTGTCTGCCTATCCACAAAACAAAATATGCTTGGAGCTCAAATTTCAGTAACAAGGATCATCGAATATCCAACTTAATACTATGCATCATTGTAAAAGGGGAAAATTATTATGCTAACTACTTATTATTTTCTTTCCCCTCATTTGTCTTCTTTGTTAGTAATTTAACGTCCAATATCTGATTTTGAAATCACCCTGTCTGACCCCCTACATCATGCTCATTATTTCTGCTTATGCTTATAACTGACAACCTTTTTTAGATAACATATATAACAATATTTTTAAACAGATTAATATCACTTGTAAACAAAATAATATCAAATCCAAAAGAAGTTGTAATGTTAAAAATAAAACATAATTTTGAAAAGCTCCATAAATAAGAAACATGAACAATGAATTTGCAACAGCATCACAAAATAACTTTAGGTAGTACATTATTAACAGTAATGAAAGTAAAAATAAAGAGTGGAGAAAGCAATCTAACATGTTGGTGTGCGCTGAGTGTATGTTGCTATTGAAAACACCAAATGACACTTAACAAATATCACATATACATCATGATGGGAGCAGGTATACTAGGCACAGTATAACCAAGCTTCATGGCAACTGTAGATTTGGATATTTTACATGAAATGGGAGGAAGAACTTAGGGCTTACAATGAGTCTTAAAAGTGTTCTGACAGAGCAGTTCATGTATTGCTGGGGATTTTTTGATCCCCAATTTAATATCCACTACATATTTTCTTTGTAGATGGAACACATCGTTTCTTACTTAATTGTACTGTTCACCAATTCTTGATAAAGAGGTGAAAAAAGTATGATTATGTCTTTTCCATATTTGCCAGTTAAATAAGAAAGAGGCACAGGATTAAGATAGTGTGTTAAACTACACAAACATCCCTTTTTAAAAGCATTTTCAGGGCTCTTGGACAGATTCACAGCTACAATGAGCTTGGAGGTTTTTTTAACTTAATTCCTCTGTACTAGATTTGTCCTATTATATTGAGAAAACTCTGCTTCTCTCGAAGTCCTTACAATGACTATTATAATTACTGTTGTTCTAAATATAGAACTATTTAAAAATATGGATCAATTCAGGATTTATATGTGTATATATGTTTGAGGGAAGGGTTTATTTGAGGCTAATTTTCAATTTTCAATACTAATTTGTTCAACAACAGGTAGCCAATGCATCTCATCCAGCAGCATTCTACATCCGAATGTGAAATAGTATCAGAGTTGAAACTCAGCTGTGTAGTTATAAATAGTAATAGTACGATAATTTGTAATTATTAGTTATAAATATTTTTAATTATAGTTATAAATAGTAATAATATGATAGATTGAAAGTAGTTAACTTGCATTTCAACGTGCAGCACAAACATTTTTTAAACTATTCCATCAGAAAGCTGACAAATGGATGACAGCTCAACAAATAAGAATAATTCGGATTATTATCACCTGCCTGATTTTCAACTTATTTGTATGGTCCTAATCAATGAGTCAGTTACCTTGCCTCAATAAATTAAATGACTGGTGTCTTCTGAGGAGATTGTTAAAACGAACTAATGAAAAATCAGAACTACAAAATGCAACATTACAGAAAAAAAAAGAGAAGGAAAAAGATAAAATTGTGTTCTTCCTATTGAGGGAAAAGGGATTTTTTTTTTCCCCGTAACTATGTTGAAAGTTCAACTGAAGTCTTCTTTAGTGACAGCTAGTGAAGTTGTTGCACGCTGATCCAGTGGCTTTAATCTATGTTGCTTATCGTGTTGCCAAATCTTGGTATTTTTCAAACCATTTTGTAGGAATGGCATGGTTACTGATAGCGCGTCTCATCTAGCTGCCAATTCTGTTCACAAAATATGATCTCATCTCTGTTGTTATGGCAGTATGCTGTTATACAGTAGATTTCAGTTGCTGTCTATCAGCCTTGGCATGTCTAAACTTGTAGGGCAGAAGTCCGAGAAAGCAATCCTTCAGGTATGGTTACCTCCTTTAATAGGAATTATGAAACAAAAATTCCTAGTTACGCTATACTAGTGGGAAAATTCAAACTATTGGAGTTCTTTAAAAATAAGAAGTGACTAAGGAGAACGCAATTTAACACATGAACTATCATGAATGAACTGTGTCGAAGTTCAACAATGAAAGCATTCCCATTTCATTTTACAGATTACAGACTATGTTCCTTGTTTACTCCATTGCAAGTGATTAATTTTCATTACATGTGTTGTGGATATTAAAGTTCATTTGCCCATGCGATCTGACATGCCCACTACAGAGATACAAATAGGTTGTAATTTGTAATGGTTCATCACTCGCACTTGCTTAAATTTCTATCTATATGAATCAAATTGTCACAGAAATATTCTACTTGCAAAAAGAAAGGTAAAGGAAATTCATCATGTCTACACTGCTCAAATCTTATGCAAACTTTCCAAAATTCTCCTTTTACTTCCCTCACCCTGTCTATGTGTTGCATACCAAGTTGGCAAGGAGAGAAAACACTCATTTCCCAAGAAAGCATGGGATCTGAATTCCAGATGAAGGAGAAAGATTTGAAATTCAGGATGCACTGACTTAGGGAAAAGTGGGCTGTGTGCTTGGTTTATATCAGTGCTATTAACTGTCAAAGGACGATACTATTGAAGTTGTGTTCCTGAATGTTTCTGAATGATTTGAGGGGAAAAATCTTTGCTATCTCTGATTTGTTTTCTGTCTTTGAGTGCAGTCCTCTATGCATGGCATAATTACTGCCCCTATCTGGGGATGAATATCTGCCTCTGTCATGGAAGTATAAGAATCACTACTTAAAACTCAGCTTAGGCACTACATCTACTATCCCCAAATTGCCATTCTACCTTGTTGAAATGCATTTCTGTGGCTATTTTATGGATGTGTTCAGCTCCATGACATCATAAAATGTCTTTTAAATCTGAAAACAAATATAGACACTATCTCACCTGGAAAAGACACTACTCTCTTCATCTGTTAGAGAAAAAAGTCCTTACTGGACTTATCTTTAGTACAGCCAAAGACTGTTTTTTGGACCATTTCCTCTCCTTGCACACTTATATTTCTGAGTTTAAACCAAACACTTAGAAATAAGGAAAACAATCCGTGCCTCTCATTCCCCCTTTTAATTTTCTGTTTACTTGGAATCTCTGAGATTTTTGCCTCCATTTTTATGTATTTATGCTCTTGGACATGATTCTGAGACTTGTGTTAGAACTCAGGTTTCTTTACAATAGACAGCATGTAGTCTCTGGTATAAATGACAATTTAGGGATCATGCTGCGAGAATTCAGACCTATTTTGTTGAAAACTACGTAATACAGAGTTACAGCTTGGGGTCTTTAATTAACTGACCATATTCATTTTTATTTCTATTGAGAAATTGAAATAGGTGGGATCAAAAGGTACAGAATCAAATATTTTAGATATAGAATATCATGTGAATGTTGTACAAGGTCATAAATGAGATTTTAAGGTTTCTTTATTTTAGATACTTTATCTTTTGCAATTGTTCTTACTTTACAGATAAACTAGCACATATTTTCCTTTGATTTTCATTTAATCAATCTAAAAGACACTATCTTGGTTTAATTACTGTGGAGTCTGTACTAATGAGATTTATTTCATGTCACTTGAATGACATAGCTTCCTTATATTATACAGTTTTTCAGTTCAAAAGAGGCAATACCTTTCCAGTTCAGAAAATATACTTTAGGCTTAAAAGTGTATCAGAGGGTTTTCAAATACCAACAGAGCTGTCCCTTTCCAGATTTATTATTCAAATTCAGGCAACATTTCACAGAAAGGGAGGTGGGGAAAAGCAGGTTACTATTTAATATTACTTATAGACTAGACTTGGCATATCTTTCAAGTTCTGTAAACCTTGTCAGTAAGCCACTTCTCAAGTACTCAAGACCTTGTGCATCAACAGCGGCCAAAACACCACACACACTTCAGATATTCTGCTGTAAAAAAAAAAGGGGGAAGTAAAAAAAAGAAAATAGAGATTTGCCGGAGGAGGGGAGAGTTGTGGGGGTTTTTTGGTGTGTTTCTTGTTTTTGTTGTTGTTGTTTTTAAAAAAAAACAGCCACAGTTACTTTCTTTTTATAAGATGATCTTGTTATTTCTCTGTTAGTGTTACCTAGGTCTCATCAGTGAACTCTATGCGAAATCATTTGCTTTCAGAAGTGGACCAAGAAGCTTTATGGTGAGTTTACTGGAAAAACAGTTCAAGCTAATGGGCTATGATCAGTCTGTGAACTGCTGACTATGGCTGGGAAAGAATACAAATGGAAGCCTCATGAGTTTTCCCCTAGAACTGCCATTTTGGGTGTTAGGTAAGCCATTAACCTTTAGATATGACTGAGTCGAACTTAAAAGCATAGGAGAGGAATTTTTAGGAGAGAAGGTGTAATTCCAGAAGTTACATTTATTAAATCAAATATGAGTCCGTTTCAAATTTAATATTTGCAGTAAGCCATTTTTCTATATTGCTCGTGCCCCTTATTGTGTGAATAAATTACTTAAACGCTACTTTTTTTTCATACTTGCAGAGTTCCATAATGCAATTTTATCCTAAAAAGAAGTAAATTTGAGGGGTGAAGGCTGAGGCTGATGCATTGTCCTCATCCATAGTCCTACACTTTGACACCTAAATTATTTATATACATGCTTTACATGTCTTCCTTCTGTTTTCCCACTCATCTAGCATTTCTGCAGTGAGAAGTGTCACTATTTGAAATTCAGTTCTTTATACTATGTCTTGCAGTTATGGCTTGTTTCATGCAAATTGCCCTAATAACACCGTCTCTGATACTGGATCTAAAAAAACTCTGTTTAGCGTTTTCAAATCATGGAGAAAACCTTAAAGAACATAAGTCGCCATCATTCCTGTGAAATACATATCTATCTCAAATTTTCTAAAAATGTCCAAAAGAAAGTCTCTCCATGGCAGTTTAGAAAACTCCAAGCATTTGGATTTCAGAAAGTTGCAAGATAGCAAATCACAAATAGAACATTGTGGCCTCTGTTAATTTTCTTCTCAAAATATATATGGTTAAGCTGGTTTGTCTGGAATATTTTCTTTTTTATGGAAGCTGGAAGAATTTGTGCATTACTCTCCTCAATAGAAATAATAGTTCCACATTTTTATTGATTTATTCTCTGCAGATTAATTATCCCCTTACTTTTTCCCTTCAGTTTTGTCAATGCTTGTGAATCCTAGTTTCACCTATTCTCCTTTCTTTGACCCTAACAGATATCCCTTTGGAATCTGCTGAAGAAGCTAAAGTGTCAAATGCACTGCAGTCAGAGTGAAATGTGCAGAGCCCAGCAGTGGCTCCCAAATCATTCTTCATGTGCGTGCTTTTGCTGCACTTGATTTCTGTGCTGAGCGTGAGGTGAGGGCTTGGATCTGGGTCTGTTTCCAAACCCATCATCCTCAAATCTTTGGGGAAGGAAACCAGTGGCCAGGGGTCAGAATGCAGCTCCACACACCATGTCAAGAGCTTCAGATTAGCTTGAAATTTCTGGTCTATCCCCACAAGCCCTGTGCTCCTGGGACTTCTCTCTGAAACAATTCTGTGTTATATTGCCACAGAGGAAATAATGATTTCTTTTATTGTTCTTAAGTCTCGTTTTAGTGTATCTGCTGCTCTATCAGTATCTCCTGTAGGTGGAATATTCAGCATTAACTCTGTACCTGCAAATGTGACAACATCATATTGTACCTTAATTCTAGCAGCTTTGTTACCCTAACAACACTGAAAAACTGAAATGGGACACTGGTTTCCTGTGTATTCAAGGTAGCTGGGAGAAGTTTAAATCAGCAGTCTAGCAACTAATGTCCTGCAGAGACTATTTTCTTCCTTGAAAGAATTCCTATCATAGGTCCTTCTTCCATGAATACATGCATGACAGTCTCATAGCATGTCCTTTTTGTTAAAAACCTGGCTTAGAAAACATTATTGTGCTGTTGAAACATTTGAGTATTTTCACGTATGTGAACTTGCGCTGGTCTTTAAATTTCTGTGTATGCAGTTTCCTTAAGGCACCATTTATGTATGTATTTATAGGTCTTCTTATAGATGTATTTAAAGGTCTTCAAATTATGGTAAGGTTAGCATACAATTGATTGTGCTTAGTTTCCAAATGCCACTCCTTTGTCCTCCTAAAACACACTTTTTTCTTGGGATATTATCAGTTATGGAAGATCAAGACTCCCTTCTATCCATCCTGGAAGCACTAGGTAAAGTCCTGTACAAACTTCTTCTAAATACAGTGATGAGAAAAAATATTTTTATTTTTGCTATGTTAAATGAACATTTGTTAGCAATGCCATACACATCTGCAATGCATAAAAATATATTACTTTAAACATGCTTCATACTCATCAACCTTACTGGAAAACACAAGTGCTAAAGGTCAAATTAAACAAATTTTCAATGTACAACCCTTCTCTTTATGTTTTACTAACTTTTAAAATTTTACGCCTTCAAGATTTTCAGAGATTTGAAGAAAAACATTACATTTGACCATATGTTACATTTGACAGCTGGGAGAAAAGTGCACACGGTTACTATTAAAAATTGTTATAATAATATTATCATGTATACTAGAGAAAGGAAAATATATTTCAAGACTAGTTGTACAGTAAGTATTCATATTCATGAAAAAAAGAATTTACAAAATTACAGTTACTGTACCTGAAAGTTATGAAAACTGAAAGCTTTCTTGAGAACTCTGCTTGTATAGCTTTGTCCTGATGTTAAGAAAGTTTTGATACCAGTCATGGCTGGTTGCTTAACAAAGACATTTTTCACCATGGTAGCTCTTCCATCTGTGGTTAGATTAATATAGTCAAATCTGTTTTCATTTGTGATACCATCCTATCTTGAAATCACTTGTAGAGCTCAATCTGTGAAGATTAAGACCAGCCTCCATCTACATTACAGCAACCAAACAGAAAGGGAGAGTTCAGATTGTATTTAGCTGCAGCATATGTGAGTTTATTATTTCAGCATAGAGACAGTGATTTTGGACGCAATATTAAAACCATTGTCAGGTATAATATAAAAGACATTTTGAAAGACATACAACCAATGGGTTTACAAATTATGAAGATTACTTTATCCCTCATCACAGACTGTCTTTTTTTTATGATAAATTGTGTAATTCTGACAAGATTAAAACATATTGTTAAAGAAATTGTCTCACGTGTTTATAAAATACATTAATTTTTCACTCTGGACATCTGCCTCCAGGGGTCAAGAGGGCTAGTGGTGTCAGTATTGCTCTCTTTCTTAAATATTCTTTTCCTTTTGAGGAACAGGTCATTGCCAAGAAGAATTTGAGACCTATTAAGGTGTGAGACAACGTGCAGAAACTGGAACACTGGACATTCCACACGAAGATGGGGTAAACTTTTTTGGTGTGAGGGTGACTGAGCATTGGAACAGGCTTCCCAGAGATGTTGTGGAGCTTCCTTCCCTGGAGATATTAAAGAACCACCTGTACATAATCCTGAGTAGCATGCTCTAGAGGACCCTGCTGGAGCAGATGGTCTCCAGTGGTCCCTTCCAGCTTTAATACAGAATATCCTGAGTTGGAAGGGACCCACAAGGGTCATCAAGTGTGATTCTGTATATACTTATGTGATCATTAAAAGGGGGATGTGCACAAGTACACTCCTGTGATCATAAATGCTGCAGAGGAAAAATGGTATCAGATGGAAGGGCAGTGGATATTTGAAGGAGTTATTTAGGATGTATCCAGAAACAAGGGTAGAAACCAGTGCAAAGGCCCATAGGCATGTGGTTTTTAATTTCGGGGAATCAGCAAGAAGGGTTTAGAGTTACAAAATGGCAGCAGAGAGAAGTTAATGACCTTCAGGGTCATGGCATAAAGGGCTTGAGAGGTCTCACAGCTGTGGTGATGAATCTGTTTTCTCCCTTGGAGTTCCATGCTGCAAGTGATGGCCGTTAGAACTATTTTTATTTACTTATTTTTATTTATTTTTGTCTGAAATTAACCTGTTGATGACCGTATATTTTTTCAGCTAAGAGGATTTTAAAATCTAGCATCAGGACAAAGTATATGGATAAAAAGAAGAAGGGAAACACTGCATAGTAAAACAGAATTTTCACATCTTTTTAAAGAAGAAAAAAGCTTATTTTGACCTTCCTTCTGCACAGGTGGAAGAAATTTGGCCTGTAGATAAAATACGACTTTTAGTAAAGATGAGAGTTCACAAAAAACTTCAATATCAGCGTGTCTTTTGGTATCTCATAATTTTACAAAGTCCTACCAAATTCTGCTAGAAAAAAAGCATGCATTTAAAGAGTGTTAACTTTTTCTATTTTATAAAATAACATAGAAAACCTGTTCTCTTGGAAATGTTGGTTGGGTATTCAGGTAGATTGCAGATTAACTAAGGGTTATCTGTCGGCTTCAAGTAAGGCATGAAGTAATGAATACATCTTTTTTAACTGGTAAGCTCCTTAGCTTTTTTTCAGTGCATTAGACATTTTTTTCATTACAGAAAAAATGTGGTTTATAACGACTAAAACTGACTCAAACTAAATGTTTGATTAAATCCAATGACAAAAACGTGGTTTTCCTGCCTACAATGCATAACTGGAAAACATTTTTGTAACCTGATGAAACGCAAAATTGAGTACTATTACTAATATTTTTATTTTTCCGATAAGGACTTAGTTTGCAGTAACTGAGGAAAGGCTGCATTAAGGAATCCAGGAGTAGGAGGTTGCAAAATTTTCAAGTGCTGGCTGATCTTATTCTTTCCAATAAGAACTTCAGAGGGAATTGAGAGGGAAGAAGGCTTGTTAGTACTGTAGTGGGACTCTAATTCTTTAACTCATCCTTCCCTTAACCAAGTATGTCATGTGCTCTTTTTCTGACTCTAAATTCCGTGTCTGAAATTAAAAGAACTGCCTATGCTGTCTGAGATTCCTGGACATGTAGCATCTTATCTCTGCTACATGCTGGTTTTGATGAACATGTCTTGATGGGCTTCAGGACCCATTAACATTATTTGGAAGTCCCAAGTGGAAACATGGCCATCTTCTACCTGGTAGACGAATCCAGCATTTGAAAAACATAGTGTGGGATCTGTAACCTGGAATCCTATCAGCTGGAGCTCCACTTACTCATTTACGTCGTGCAAGATGTTTGGACCTAAGTCCTCTAATGTGGTCATAGACTCCCTTGGAAAGGTAATCTGCAGAGAAAGCTGCAGCTTAATGCGGCAGCAGCACACTAGCTTTCTTGTGTAGCAGTCTAAATAAATGTTTGAATTGAAACCAATATATGATTAACAGAACTCTGCAGGCTTTACAGTCTCAGAGAATCACAGAATATCCTGAGTTGGAAGGAACCCATAAGAGTCATTGAGTCCAGCTCCTGGCCCTACTCAGGACATCCCCAAGAGCCACAGCATGACCCTGAGGGTGTTGTCCAAACACTTCTTGAACTCTGTCAGGCTTTGTGTTATGATGTAGCGGGTTTGGTTCGTTAACCGGGCAGAAACACCAATTAAATGTAGTGGTTTCTTTTTCATCTCTTACTTTTTTGTGAGATAAGAGATTTGAAGAAATGCAAAGCAGGCTCAAACTTAAAGAGTATGGGAAAAAAAAGAAGTTTTTTACTGACAGAGTTAAGAGTAAAAAGAAATAAGAGATTAAGACAAAAACCCCCTTTTTCTCCAGCACCCCCCTCCTACTTCCTCCAGCACCCCCCTTCTTTTACCCAACTTGCACAAATAATAACAAAACATGGGATTTGGTCAGCATTCACAGTTCTTAAAAGTCTCTCTCTATTATTTGAGGAAATAAAGGTCTCTTTTGCATCTCGTGGTTTCCCAAACTGCACCAGCTAACAGCCCCCGCCTGGAAATCTGCTGGCATAAAAAATATGTCTCTCTCACGGGGAAAGGAAATCACAGTCTCTTCCACACTGTCCCATGGGGCACACATGGGGTATTCTCGTTTAAGGCTAGACACAATTCCAGCCTGAAAACAACAGCTTTCCATTACAAAAAATTTTAAAAGTCTCTCACAAGCTCTCACAGCTCCTGGGTAACCTGATGTGGTCACCTTTGTTTCTCTCGCAGGCTGCACACAGAATTCTCATCCCCCCATATCTTTAAATGGATTAAAGAGAAAATCAGTTTGTGATATTACAGGTTTTACCACGGTCTGCAAAAAGCAGGTTCAAGCTATGCGCTGAAGGCGGGACTCCGCCCTCTCTTCCCCGCCGCCATCTTCAGCTTTACTCACTTTCTCCTGACCCTGAAGACGCCATGATGATGAATAATCTTTGTTTGGGCTTTACGATGGAGAAAGCCTCGCTCCCTCCATGCTGCTCGTTACTTGATGTTATTTTACAGTTCAATATAGCCTGAGTTGGTTGCAGAAAAGTTCCAGCAGCTCCCGCCAGATCTGCGTGGCCACGTGGTGGGGGGATTCCTCAGCTGCCTGCGACTCCGAGGGGGCTCTCCTGCAGGCACCCGGGGTCCGTGCCTGCCAGGGCTGGGGGAGGGGAGGCCCGGGGTTGCTCTGCAGAGTGGAGCCCAGCCAAATTCCCCCCCTCCCCGCGGGGAGGTTCAAACCGAAAAAAAGGGGCACTTCCTGTGTCTCCATTGGCTTAAATATGTAAATTTCAGGAAGCGCTTCTGGTTGAAAGATCTGTCCATCAATTCAGGTTCAATCTATGACATGTGACCACTTCCCTGGGGAGCCTGTTCCAGTGTCCAACCACACTCTGGGTGAAAACCTTTTCCTAAAATCAAACCTAAACCTCCCCTGACAAAAACTTCAGGCCATTGCCTTGGGTCCTGTTATTCCAGGCCAGAGGTGTGTAATGCAGACTTTCTATTGGGGCTTTCATTTATTGGTTTATTATTTAACATGTCCACTGAATATTAGACTGGAAGATGTAATGTGAACCACTGTTTGCATACTTGTCCAAGTGCATCTGAAAGATCATAGCAGCACAGAACCACAGGATGGTTATGTTTAGGGTTGGATGTGACCTCTGGAGATCATTCAGTCCACCCCATCTTGCTAGACCATGTTCACCTGGAGCAAGTTCCGCAGTATCGTGTCCAGGTAGGTTTTGAATATCTTGACACAAGGCGACACCACAACGCAGCCTGTTCAAGGGTTGTTTGAGGTCACCCTCAAAGCAAAGATGTTCTTCCTCATGTTCAGATGGAGTTCCCGTGTTTTAGCTTGAGCCCTTTACCATTTTTCCTTTTACAGGGCACCACTGAAAAATGTCTGGCTCTACCCTCTCAGTAAAGACTGAAACAAAGAAGGCATTCAGTAACTCCACCTTTTCTTCAACACTGGGACACCCACCCAATCCAGCAGTGGATGCACATTTTTCGTAGTCTTGCCACTAGTGCATTTGAAGAAGCCTTTTCTTGTTGTTCTTGATTTCCTTTGCGAGATTTAATTCAAAAAGGACCTCAGCCATCTCTGTCACATTCCTGCATACTTTGGCAATGTTCTTTTGTTCCTTCCAAATACCCAATACCTTCCTTTTTCAATACTTCATAAAATTCCTTCTTCTGTTTTTGCCAGAAGCTTCTTGCTCATCCACCCAGGTCTCCTGCCCTCTTTGCTTGGTGTTTTACTGATAGGGATGAACCAATCTTGAGCATGGAGGAAGTGACGCTTGAATATTAACCAGATCTCTTGGATTCCCCTACATTCTAGATGCCTAAGTCATGGGACTCCCCTGAGTAGGTCCTTTAAGAAGCCAAAGTTATCTTTCCTTAAATCCAGGGCTCATATTTATTGCCCCGCTCTCTCCACGTAGCATCCTGAACTTCACCATCTCATGGTCACTTGTGGCCAAGGTTGCCCCCAGTCTTCACATCCCCAGTCAATCCTCCTTTGTCTGATGATGTTTTAAGAGGATGTGCTAAGATCTTTTACAAATGCATGGAGTGACAGTAGAGTGGGAATGGCTTTAAGGTGAAAGTAGGTTTAGATTAGGAAGAAATTAGTTACTGTAAGGGTGGTGAGGCACTGAAATATGTTACCCAGAGAAGCTGTCAATGCCTGAAATTGTTCAAGGCCAGGTTGAATGGGGCTTTGAGCAACCTGTTCTAGGGAATGTGTTCATGCCCGTGGCAGGGAGGTTGAAACTAGGTGACTTTCAGAGACTCTTCCAATCTTAACCATTCCATGTTTCTGTGTGCTTTAATCAAAACTACTTCACAAACAAGCACTATCTCTCGTCTTCCCATTCCATTTCCTCTGTATCGCAGAGTGAGAAGAGAGCAGGCAAAAGTAAAGGCTGTAAAACTTATGTAAGTTTATGGCACTGAACTCTTGTGATACTCTTGCAGAAAACCTGCTTATGATAATCTTATCTTCTTTATGTGAAGCCCAGTGTTTCTCCTAAATATAATTTTATGCACTAAAAGCTCCCAGACTGTCACAGGCTTAGGATGAGACAACAAGTAGTTCCTAAGAAATGTGATGCTCCATATCTATTTATTATTTATTTACCTAAATAAATTTATCTTTCTCCTAATAGCAGAACAAATTAGTCAAAATCTCAGATGCTGGTGCACATTATGCTGAGACATACCCACACTAATATGCTTTCTGATAAAGCAAATGCTTACTCTGTCAGAGTAGAAATCATATTTTGCTGCTACTTAAGTCAAGGGAGAGAGAACTGAGTCTGCAGCAGGGCTGCTTACTTGAGGAGATTTGGAAATTTTTGCCAGATTTCATTAGATATGTGGAGAGACTTCTGCATTCAAGGCTGGAAAATTAGAATGCAGGTGAGAAGCGATATAAAAAAAGCAAGACAGGAGAAGCAAGCACTGCCATGGATGTCTGAGAGTGTCACACAGATCCATCCATGTATGAAAACTACAGATCTGTGCTATTTATAAACATGCTGTTATCCTAGAATCATGACTTTATCCATTTCTTTAATGTGATTGGATCTTCCCTAACAGAACTTTCAGCCTGACACTGAGCAGCAGG
Organism: Falcunculus frontatus; assembly: GCA_013398115.1. Taxonomy (NCBI): domain Eukaryota; kingdom Metazoa; phylum Chordata; class Aves; order Passeriformes; genus Falcunculus; species Falcunculus frontatus. The sequence continues at coordinate 564,231 of VZRV01004962.1, read as the reverse complement.
ACAGTGGTGTGATCAGTGACAGAGGACTCATATTTCACTGAATGTGATAAGCACTTTGCTTTGATTATAACAGGTAAATCTGTTAGTGGACACTTCTGGTCCATCATTTGTCACTTTAAGTTAGAGAATAACATATATTTCCTTTTCTCAACTTTTGACCAGATACTGGAACAGGTAGAAGTATTAACCAACGAAAACGCGACTAATATCCTCAGATTTTATTAAAAGAGAGAAGGAGAGAAGGCTGTGAATGTTTCCTTACTAGGTGTTTTCTAAGTATTTATTTAATATTTTAATGTATGATCCTCTTATTCAAGATTTATTCTATCGAATATTTTCTCTTCTCAAATGTTAATTTATTCACTGCTACTCTTTTACTATTACAGATACTATAATTTCACCTATTAAGGATACTATAATTACAAAGATCCTAAATATTTTCATAATTTTATTTGCTTTAAAAATTAACCAGCCATAAATGAGGATTGTGAAGAAACTGAGCAAGATTTTTGGTAATGAGATCCCACTCCTGATTTAAAGTGGCAGATGATGTATAAAATATGAATGAAGTTAATACTGAACTATAATGCCACTACATCAGCTGCCAGATAGCACAGCTGTTATACTGGGAATGTGTGTCTGTCTCCAGTTTTCCGAAGAAAATTAAAAAAATCTTACAGAATACCACAGAATATGAACAAGAATGACAAAAGTATCCATTATTAATAGTGAAAATTGACAAGTCATGAAGCTGTCTTGTGTTAAAACCCAGTTTCTTAGAGGTACAGTAGTAATGAATACTTAGGTTCAGCTTTACATTAACATATAATTCAGCATCTCTTCTTAATATGGAGAAGATAAAATAGCAAATTCTAGCATTCCAAAAATCAGTGGCAATTTGCTCTCCCTACCTTCAGAACATACAAGGTCTCACATGGCCCACTGACCAAAACAAAGGATATCACCTCTTTCATTTGCCTTTTATCAGGTAAGAACAATAACAACATTTTGGAGAGCTGCTAGGCTGCACATAACATTTCCAGGGATGAGATTGCACAGCTGTGCTTGGCAGGCTGTGAAATCTCCTCTACTCAACTCACCCTATCCGTATAAAGGTTTTTTGGTATACCCACTCTAACCTCACCTGGAGCAATTTAAGCCTATTGCCTTTCATTGCACAGTCCGTGATCATAGAGGATGGATGATTCTTCTTGGCTGTGAGGCAGCTCACCTTCTGAGTTGAGGACTCTAAGCACACCCTCCCTCAGCCTTTACTGGTATGAGATGAGATAATGGAGGCTCTTTCAGTCTCTTGCCATAAGCCTTGTTATCATGGTACCTAGACATCTTTTTTCTCTTATGTCATATCTCCATTTGTCCATGCCTCTCAAGCAATCAGGTATGACAAGTCTAGGAAAGAAAATCTTTTATGTGACAACATCTACTCATTTTAATAAAAGCTAGTTATGTCATCTGCTCTGATGATGTAGTTTCACTGCCTGAAAATGTTTTAATATTTTAGAAACTGTGTTTCTCTTCACTGTCAAATACAACACACTTTTTTCAATTGGAGCAAAGGTGTAGTTGAGGGCTACAAGAGAAAATTAGGCACTTAAAAAAATCAATGTAAAGTATTATTTTCTTTTGAAAAATATATTTGTTTACATAGTCCATAATTAATTAGTACTCATTAGAAAAATTAAACTGAAGTGAAAATGTTGAAAAATATTTTATTTTTTATAGCAAGTGTATTCCTTTCTCATCTATAAACATTTACTTCAACTTACTCTGAAAACTATTAGTGGATTATTAGTGCAGGACAGAGATCAGATGACTGAAAATTCCAACACAGATCAGCACCAAAACTGATTTCACCTTTGACAAAAATTTAATAGTAATTTTGCATGGGTGATCAAGAAAATAATAAACATTAGGGATACAATCTTGGATTTAAAAAATTGAGTATTTTTGCACTTTCAGACAAGATGGAAACATCCTGTCTGTTCTCACAAATCTGAAATTCAGTATTCTAAATGCTGAATTAAAGCTTATAATAAGTGATTTTTATTCATGCATCTCTGATCTTGTCTTTGACTCTTATTTGGTGCAATTCATATGCATGTTAAATACCTGTATGAAATTACAGCAAGCAAAACAAATATCAGTGCATGAGCTAATTTTTTCTCTTTAAAGACGTTGTTGAGTAAATCACTGCTCAGGAATGAAAAGCCAACAAGTGAATTCAGCATCTAGTGCTTTGACTAGGAAGGTTATTTAATTAAAAATTTCACTGAGCTTCAGATTTTTGTGAGGGGTCAAGAGGATAATGTATAATGTTTTTTACAGTAGAATAAATTCTGAATTTGTTAAGAAATTGAATTTTCCAAATTCCATGACTAAGGTGTCACATATATATAGCTGAATGCATTAACAGGCCTTCCACTGTATTATTTGTGTAACTTCTAATTAACAACTGAATCCAGTCTGATAGCTGAAGAGGAAAAGCCATCGTTTCCTGGGATTAAACAAATAAACAAACAAATCCCTTAATGAAGAAAACAGTAAGATTCAGTGCTTTTAGATGTTTTCTTAAACATCAAAATATGAGGCGTTGTGTCTTTCCTGGGGTTTTTTGTCCTTATTTAATGATTTCAGGGTTGAGGGGATGGAGGCTTTACATTTCTGTTAGAACAACTAGTCACTGTATAGTTGAAGGTGGTTAATTTATGAATTAGTTCTTGAATAACCCTTTAATATAATTTAATATAAAGAATAAAGATAATATGGCAATCCCTTGGCACTTTGTGACCTTCTTACAAGGGGGAAATGGACTAATATAATCTAGATGTGGTAAACTCTGACAGTGGTACTTAAATTATGCTATTCAAATAAAAAAGTTGATTCGTTTTAATAAAGGACATGGCTACTGTTAAAAAAATCAATCTGACATTCTTTCAAAGTCATTTTACTATGATAACTGAGGTAAAATGACCATATTATTTATTTACCCTGTAAGAAAACTGCTGTTAAGTAAATTATTCTTATGTTCACCATATTTGCTCTTTAAATACAGAAAATGACTGCAATTCCTTTAAACCTTTATCAACTTTCAGTATTTATTATAGACTGCAAATAATATCTCATTTCTAATTTTGAAATTGAAATTTTTGGGGCTGTTTTTTCTATGAATTTCTCTACCTCATAGCTGAACAAGTAATATTGTGTATATGAGAAATTTCTGTGAATGTGTCAGAATCTGGCAACCCAATGGTCAGATTATTATTCTTATTTCTTATTCTGGTCTGTAGAATATTCTCCTCTTTGAATGTCAGCATAAAAACTTTGAGGATTATATTCCTTTTCAAACTCCCATCATTTTGGATATCTTGTTTTATGGTTGGATGTTACTTGTCTTAGCAACGTCATTTTGCCACTTGTGTCCAGTGTAGGGTAACATGATGTTCAGTGCTCTTTGTACATTTAATCTCTGGGTAGAAAAAAATTTCATATCCTTAGCAGAGTTTTTACACGTGTTACTGTTTTGATGAAGTTTTTCATCAAAATCTTGATTCGGGCATGTGTTCCAGATGATTTTCTTATGCATCCTCTGTTTCTCATCACTCCTGAAACTAATTTTTTTCCCATTTTCACCATTGTGTAATTCATTTTCTTGCAAGAGTAGGACAACTACTTTTGAGTCATGGCATAGGTACTTTTTAGAGAACTACACTCTGTTAAGAAGAATTATTCCTTTGAATTTTTAACTGTGTGTAGTAGTTCTTCTCACTGTAGTTCTTCTCACTGTATAAAGTAACTCTTTATACTTTTATACCTAAGTCCATTGACGAAAATGTTAATACAACTGGAAAAATATTCCTGGGTTTTGTCCTTGTGTTTAAGTTTTTTACTTCACCTCCCAGGAAAAGAAGAGAGTCAGAAGTACTGTGCTTGCTGCTGAGTATTTGAAAAACTGACAAATGAAAAATAAAAGAACCCACTTACCAGCTTTGAGACATGACTATAGTATACCACTCTATCATTTGACACATGACCTGACCACTGCCATGGGAACTGGCAGGAAGAAAAGTGTCACATGATAGAAAGCTGCTACAGAGTGGTAAAGGCTAATAGCATGAAATGAATGAAGGGGTTAAAAGGTTAGGAAAACTCTGGTCGATCCTGTGTGTAATGTGACAAGGAAAACATACTTCAGACTTAAACAAGCTGTGTTAGAGCAGGGATTAAAGTATGAAAAATAATATTCATACCTCTCCATCATTGAATCTTCCCTGTTTTCCTTTGTGCATTTGCTTAGCATTTAGCAGCAGAATGGAGTCTTAGGAATAGATATGAAATGCTTTAAAAATGAAATAGAAAATGTAGAGTAAAATCAATAGTAGTGTGGGGAATTACTTGAGAAGCTTGTGTTTTCACAGTGGTAATCAAAAAGTAATTTTATATCCAATATTTTCTATTGATTGTTTGTGAAACTGTAATGCATTATATTATACACCTTGTTGTCTGGTTATAAATATGTGTACCATCTTGTTGAGCTTTTTCTTTTCTTATTGAGTTTCCTTTTCTCAAAGACAATTTTTTTTGTGTGTCTATAATACGTAGGAGCCAAATAGCAGGCTATTGATATTACTTGAGCTAACATTAGCAGCTTGCTTATTTCTTTTGACTTCCTTTGGAAGGGAACAAAAGGACACATGAAGTAACAGAGCGCTTGAACCAGCACTATTTACAGGTGATTCACCTACTAGCTGTCAAGTGTTTTCTTCTTTCAGCTGCCTGTCAATCTCATAAAAAATTATTTCATGCCAAATTGTACTTGGTTGTATACAAAAGCAAAATACTAAAGTTCCTCATTTTGAAAATATATGAGAAAAATTCAGGGCAAAATTAAATTCTGTTAAATATATAAAATACATTGTAAAAAAGATGAAAACAAAAAACCAACCAAAAACTCCAGCCCTCTTTTCATTAATCCCTTAATTCTGAGTCACTTTCTGAGCCTCATGAGCCCAAAAGATATGTCAGACTCTTTGAGGTTAAGTGACTGGGTGTTGACTGCTTTAATACATCATAAAAGACTATAAAAGTTTCAGGCAGAACTCCCATTTTACTTTTTAAAAAAAATTATTGTCAGTAAATTGTAATATCATAAATTGATTTGTCAGATCTGCTATTTTTCCTTTAAGATATAGTTTGACTGAATCTTCCTCGAATTTGAGTGTGGTTTATTAAGACATTTTATTAATATATTAATATATTAATATATTCTCCCAGATAACTTATAATACTAGAACACAGTCTGTTCTTAAAAGAATCTTTTTTGATTTTTTGCTACTTCTAATATTTATGGAGGTCTCAGAGAATGTAATTTCCCCACAGACCCCATAAACTGAATGTGAAAAAACCCCACATTACATTTAAAGGCATTTTTGTACAGTGGCTACCTAAACAAACATCCTTCATGAAGAAAAAAATCTTACTTCATCTGCTATCCACTGAGCATTTTATACTGAAAAATATGGAACTTTTAGCCATATTACCAGGCTGTTTTCCTAGGTAGACATTTTAAACTCAGACTAAAGAAATACATAGCCTGCTGGCTGTGTAAATTCTGCATGCTAAAGGTGCAGAAGAGTTTACAGACAGAGCTTCAGGGGTATTTTTCACAGAGAGTTTAAAAGAGCATTGCAATTTTCTGCCCATATCTAGCAGAATTTCGGAGTGTTTCTTTAGTGAAAAATCCGATTTTTCCCTTATCGATGTAAGTTGATTTTTTTTTTTTTCTCATCAGACAAAAGATTTTAAAGTGCTTCATTTGGGAATATCTAAACAAATTTACTTTTCTGCAAGTGAGGTGTTTTTTTCTATTACATTTTTATGTGTAATTGGAACGGTGGTTTTTATACAGAATCTTTAATTTCTCTTAGGCCAAATTCACTTCCTGTTATACCTGAAATGCATCTGCCAGCAGACAACATAGTCCTGGGAATCTTATTCTATGTCCCAGGCTAATCTTCTCCAGATAAATGTCTTTCCAGAGAGACTTGATCACAAAGTACGACATGAACCTGAATTGGTGAATCTGTTGCACCAAAAAAGCTCATTAAGCTTATTGGCAGTTCAGCAGACAGTCTTAGGCCTAGACAATATGTAATTGAAGATTTTAGATTTTTTTTTTCAGAAAACTAAAACACATTTTAGTCTATTTGTGGACACAAAAATGAAAATATTTTTGTGTGATTCACCTGGCAGAATGGTGTGAGGAAAGAAGGTTTTTTGTAAGTGTAACTATTTCATTGCCGTACCTTCATATTTTGAGATCTGTAATTGGTATTTTAGGATTTATGTCTCTTATTGAGAAAAAAATTGCGAATTTCAGCACAGTTCATGTTGATATGTACATATTCAACCTATGTATTTATTATTACTTAACAATTCTAACTACAGTATATAAAGTAGAAGAGAATTATTTCCAGTCCTTTTTATTATATTTTTGGCTGTTTTAGAAAAAGAAAAAAACCCCAACCAAATAAACATATTTTTTCATTAACTATGTCACTGCCAGTGTCAGCACTACCATGGTATTTAGTTAGTACCAGCACATTTTTTTTTATAATTAAATTAACCATAGATTTTGTCTGTGGTTTATATCTCATATATGGTAATGTTGTACTTAAAAACTAGTCATAAGTAATACCTATAAATTATTATTTGTTGTTGGCTCATGTCTCATTTGTACTGTTTCATCTCTCTTGTGAGAAAAACAGCAATTTTTCAATTCAAAGTACACAGCTAGAGAGACAATAGATACCTCAGGTACTACCCATCTTCACCATTCAGACACTATTTCGTTTATTAGTCACACCTGGTCTTTTTTTTTTTTTTTTTTTNNNNTGGGTTTTTTTTTTTTTTTTTTTGTTATGTGCAACAAGTTCAGGACATAAAGACACTTCAGATTATGTTTGTGTGTGGTTTAGAACATTTGGCTTAATGTGGATATGGTTTACACTGATGAATATTACTGTCATAAAATCTCATTCCATGTTGGAGGAAAATGCAATAATTATTCAATTTTCATATAAGTTTTTTAATAACACCTCTCCCCTCCCCCCTTTACAAGACAATACAGATCAGGTTGAAGTATGACTTCTTGAAGTACAAATAAAGCAGTTTCAGGAACATAATGGAAATAATTTGAGACTAAATTTTCAAAACATTAAAGTTGAGTGAACAAATGCATTCACTCAGTCCTGCAGAATAAGCTGCATCTGTATCTCATTTACAGACAAAAGTGTATGGCACCTAATTTTAAATAATTCAAATGTTTTAACATCAGAATGTACTATTTTAAGTGTTTTGTTGGAATTAATATCTAACATAGGTCAAACAATTGTCTCAGACTTTGTGCATCATGGTAATCTTTTAGAATAGGACGGAAGAAAAATTTTTGAAAGATATTACAGTTTGAGACACTTCAGTGAGTTAAAACTTCATCCACCATGACCTTACATCTGTTGTCTGAATGGTTAATTTCCAAGTCTCTTTTTAAGCCACTCATCACATTTTATAACTTATCACATTCTATTATACAAACTATCTTTGAAGCTACTTCTGATATACATAGAAAAAATGAAAATGCTGATTTTGATAACTTTTCAAAATCACAAAATAATATGCAAATATGTGTAAAAATTATCTTTTTCATACCCAGAGAAAAATACCCAGAGCTACTTCAGAACAAAACACCTCAATTGGCACAAATGACAGCTGAAAGTTACACAATAAAACGTAAATTCTGAGAAAAGGACTTGCAGAATGCAACGTCCATTATTTCTCAATACTTTGATAACTTTATTTGTTACCTGTCTAATCAGTCATGAGCAACACCTCACTAAACATAGTGTCCTTCACACTGGTGATGCAGAATAAGGTTCAAAACACAGAACTACGTGTGCAGGAATATGAGTATCTGTGCCTAAACTTTTCTTCTGCACAGCAAATGAAGCTGCCACATATGCATCTAAGCTTTAATTTGGTACAACTAGTGTTTTAGGGACAGATAACTGTATTTTCTCTAAAAGGTTATGTAGACACATGGTAATCTCTATTGCTATCAAATGGAAGCAGTTTGCTCCTAAATATCTACCTTGCATTTTTCTCTGAGATTGAAAATGTCTGGGCAGCGTGGCCTTTTACTTCTATTTGTTTGCTTGTTTTAATTTACATGGTGACTCAAATGCTAAATGGAATTTAAGGACTCAGAACCATATATAAAATATATCTAGGCAGAATGAAGAGCAATTGAAACATAAGTCACTTCTAAACTTTCTTTACACTGGTAGTAGTGGTGTTTGGCGTCAGTGATTTCCCCTTGCAAACATATAATTCCTTGACAAGTCAAGCTCTCCCATAGGCAGTGGAATGTCTAAGAAACTCCTCCACAGGATAATTCAGAACACATAAGACATCTTTATTATTATTTTTTTTTATTGTTCTTATTTTTATTAGTCCTGCAAAAGTCATCTCTGTGGAACAAAAAATAAGCCTAATTTCCTGAGATCACAATTTCCTATGGTCAAATTACTTTGTGCACAAATTGCTTTATAAATTAGAATTTATACTCTCATGAAAATTTAGAACCTACCTTAATAAATTAACCCCATTCCAAAAATTTGCACAATTTGTATTTTTAAGTGGAAGTTATTCTAAAGCTATGAAACAAAAGTATCCTAACCATTGAAATGAAATGACACATATAAGAATGAAATGGAAATGAAACAAACAAATAAAAAGATATACAGATCAGATACTTTTTTTTTTTTTTTGCTTTGTTCTTGTTTGCCTAATTCTTAATGTTTGTTGCTATTTTTAGATTCTTAAGATAATGAGAGCGCTTTATTATTGTCATTTCACTGATGGGAAGATCATGGAAAGAGACATGATTTGGGATCTCGCAGTGATGTGTGGGGAGGTTTGGCATCTTGTAGTGATGTTTATCATATTAGCAACAATATTTTTAGTGGTCCATGTTGTGTGAATTAAGTTATTATAAATTTTAGGGCCAAAATGAGTATCCATGTGCTGGGTTTCCAGCTTTACTAGCTCTTAATTAGACTGCAAGCTGATACTCTGAATGGTATAGTACCATGTTATTCATTCAAGGACTTCGGGCATGCTCAAAGTCTCAGAATGATCAATGTTTTCCTTGCTCGGGTAGAATTTGTAAAGAATGTCTTTTGCCTGACACCAACATATTCAGACTTCAAATTATTTTAATGGCACTTTGAGCTTCCTCGTGCTAATAGCAATTGATGTAGGTATCTCCAGTAACAGGTTTCGGAGAGTTTGAAACATACTTGAACATAGACTTAAAAGTTCAATCTCTATTTTCAACACTCCTGTATGAAATTGAACATAAATGTTGCTGAAGACTGTGATGATGGAACACAGTAGAGAAGTCTCTCTTTTTTACCTCTGACAGTTCATTAAAACATAATCATGCTGTGAATTCAGATGGATCACATGTAATGGTTGGCTCAAATATTTCTTTGGAAAGGTCTTGTTTATGTTTAAATCTTTGGTACTAGTGCAAAAGGCATGTCCATTGATAAGCCTCCAAACAGCAGTTGAGGTTGAATAAGTTAGTTGAGGAGAAAACTAATTAGGAAATATGTATCTAATGCATTATTAATAGAAGTCTTTAGATATGAAATTATGCCTTGAAGTTTCATTTACCTCTTTAGACATAATTGTTGCCATCAACTTTTAGTGATTTGTAAATTATGAGTTATGATTCATTACTCTTCTTTCCTACCGTGTCTATGTACACAATCTTCCCAGAAATGGAATAAGCATATTGATTGCTTCTGTCTTAAGTTTATGGAGCAAGGTCACAATCAATTGTTTAGTGCATATATAGCATTGATAATTTCATTTATACCTGAGTTATAGATGATAAAAGAGCTGAAGCCAAGAAAACACGACACAATATAAACAATACTGCTGATCTGTAAAGTCAATAGTTCCATCAGTCTTTTAGATATTTGCCTTCTTTAAAAGGCTTTGATTTCTTCTCCTTTCTGAATATTTCAGGAGCAAGATTAATATTCTTTTTTAAACCCAAAATCTAACACACAGACAGACATACAATTGTCAGCCTTTACTTTTTTTATTGCTGGGATAATTCGCCAATTTTGTGTATTTTTTTCCTGTCTATTACTAATATTGGTTCTTAGATATTGAAAAACCAGTCCCTATATGGAACTTTTAATTTTATATACATTAAACATTTAGATTTTTTAATATCATTATAATGTTCTAATTTCACAGTAATGTTGAAAATAGTATACAGGTTGCTGTAGGGGATGAATCCAGAATCACAAAAAATACTTCTGTACTTGAAAAGAGAAAATATACATCAAATTGTTCTCAAGCCATTTTAGTTTCATATACTTCGTAATAAGTGACATATCGAATATTGAAATAATTATGTTTCTATTTGCAATACTAGAATATCTAGTTTAAAACCATTACTACTCCTTCTATCACCACAGGCCCTGATAAAAAGCTCTCCTTCTCTTTTATTGCTTTAAGTCTTGAAAGACTGTGACAAAGCTCCCCTTGACCCTTCTCCAGGACCCTGGAATGCATCTTGTTGGATCCTACAAATTTGTGTGGTCATGTTCCACTACTGCATGACCAAGACATACATGAATTTTTTAGGTATAGCCTCCACACCGGAATAAAAGCAGGGACAGCTTATTCTGGATTTCACTCCAATTTTTACAGTAATTGGTAGAGAATGAATAGGGAGAGAGACTCCGTCAATGCCCTGATATAGCTGAGATGCACTGTTTCATCTAAGAATACAAGGCACTGGGTCATTGTTAAGTACCTCTTTGAAGGTCCATTGCATGCAGAGGTATATTCCATGCAGTTCACAAGCAGATGTCCAAACTGAACACTTGCTGAGATCCCTGCATGAGGTCCGTAGAGTGTTACTATATGCAGTATTTGATTGAAGAAGTTTTTATCACATACATTTAATTTATTTTGTGGATTTTCCCTATTTTATTTTGTTTCACTTCCACATTTTTTGCAACATTTGGGATCTGACATATATCAAAACACCTACAAATTATAAATTTCAATATTTGGATTAATTTCTTCAATTTTGCCTAATTTTCAAATAATTCTCTCTTTTTACTTTCTCTCTCTTTTTTGATTTTAAGTTTTTCTTTAGACAGACATCTTAGAAAGTTTACCTCTTGCATTCAATTATCTCTGTAATACAGATCTCTTAAGAGAAAAGATATTTCTAGTGCAGGAAGTAAGAATTTTGTAATTGATTTCAGTAAGATCAAGACTGCATCAACATACCCAAGTCTGTATGCAGCTAATCATGGTATTTTATGTGTTTTTAATTAAGTGGAATGGAATGTCCTTTAGAATTCTTATTTTGGATGTACGACAAAACTTCAGACAGCAGGAATTCTCATATTGTTTACTCTTTCAGTTCCAAGACTTCTGCTGATCCCTTTTGTATGGAAAAATATAAGCCTGCAATACTAAGGCCAATCAGCTGTCAAATAGTTTAGAACTGAAATGGAATTCAAGAAGTTCAAGGCACAGAGATGAGGAATTCAGAACAGTGGTGCTCCCTGCACTTGTATTGCTACCGGCAGTTTTTTCACTATGCCTTCCATCTTCTGGTTTCTAAATCTTTTCTTGCTGCGTATAGCAACAGATATTGTAGAACAGTTCTTAGATAGATCTAAATCCTTCTCATGCCATTTTTTCACTTCTCAGCTACATGGGAAAAGATTTCTAGAGTTTTTTAGCTCAAACTTCCTTGAGGAAAATTGAAACATGCAAAATCCTACAACCTATTTTCTAAACCGGGAAGTATATCATTAGGGAAGGAAGACTATTAAAATTCTACATGTGAAATATTTTTAAAATATTTCCGATTTTTTTTCTTCTTGAAACCTATATGATTATTCCTGTGGTACATTAGACATTTAAGAAGGTAGTGAAGAATATGTCTTATGGACACACTGTCCCATAATAGCTTGATGGGGCTAGAAAAAAGGAGATCATCTTTGCTGTTCTCAAAGCCCAGAGCAGAAACAACTACAGTTTTATTACTACTGATAGGGGTGGTTTAGGCTGTTCTTAAAGATCTCGTGTGCTGGAGGCCCTAGTAAGTCTATTCCAGTGATTCACTCGCTCTGAGAAATGTTTTCTCATTTTTAGCCTGAATCTACAACTTGCAATGAATGAGCTACTTTTTATAAAATGCAGGAGAAAACAGAAGAATTATAGAAGTTACAGCATGGTTATAAACGAATATCACTGTTTTTATATCACAAAAAAAGAGTATTAAATACCTTTTTTATAAATAATATCTTACCACTATGTAATAAAAGAAATTAAACTTTAGAACTCTTGATTTTATGTTCTTTGGCATTAGGATATGGAGTGCAAGTGAAGATCTTGACATCTCAGATCTTTTTGACAAATGACATCATGCTGTTGAAAATTACTTGAAAATGAATCACATACTGGGAACAGATTGGATATTAGGGAAAGGTTCTTTAACCAGAAGGTGGTTGGGCACTGGAGCAGGCTCCCCAGGGAAGTGGTCACAGCACCAAGCCTGACAGAGCTCAAAACAAGCGTTGGGCAATGCTCAGGCACATGGTGTGACTCTTGGGGTGTCCTTTTCAGGGCCAGGACTTGGACTTTGATAATTGAGGGTCCCTTCCAACTCAAAATAATCTATGATTCTTTTATTCTAGGATATCTTACCATTTGAACTCAGTTTCTTTGCAGCTTTTAGGTTGTGCAGAGAAATGCTGGAACAGCAGCTCTGACTTCGTAAAATCCAAAACCACACTCAAGCAGACATCTCTGTACTCCTTTAACAATTGAACAAAGAGGCTATTTTTCAGGAAAATTAGAACCACACATCACACTTTAAAAAAAGCCAACTAAATGCCAACCTTGACACAACAAACCCTAGGAGTTTCTGATTATGTGGGAAGATAAAGAAGACACAGTAATGCATTTCCTAGAATGGCAGCTAGTGATCTCTTCAAATGGCTTCACTAGAAGGAAAAAGCATACTGCTCTAATCAATACACAGATGGTCTGTAATGTAAAGATTAAGATCAGAATATTTAATAATCTAATACTTTTTCTCTCCATATAGCACTTTGGAAGTCAATATCATTAGAAACCTGGTCCATTTCCCTGCTTTGAAAGCATTATATATTTAAGGTTTCTAAATAATTAATCCAGTCTGTGTGACTAAAAATATAAAAAGTAAGTCCATCCATCATCTTTTGCAGATGCTGCCTGAATATTAGGGGCTTTGGTGGTTGTGGTGGTATTTTCTTAAACTACTCAGTATTCTTTTCCTTCTTGCTGAATTGTAGCTACATTAAAGGAATAGAGTATTAGACCCATGCAGCTGCTAAAATAAAATCTGCTTTTTCTCAGATAGTAAATGAGCAAATACTTATGTGTTCATGCACACATGTATCCTTCTCTGATGGGAAAGGAAGTCAAGGCAAGGTCATTCTCATGGTACTTATATAAACAGGGCTTAGAATATAGGGAAAGATGCTTATTTTTTTAATGGGTTTGCAGATATAAGAGGTACAAAAGTTAAAATAATTTTTATTTCAATATTTATGAAATACTTAATGGCTTGTCTGCTATTTGCTGTACTTTCAATGAACCCTTTACAATTTAGTTGCAAAACTGCTGATGAGATTTCAGTCTTTTATGCATTCACAGATTACAAGTATATGCTTGAACTTAACCACTTTTACATTAAAAATAACATGAATTTTATAGAATCATAGAATGGTTTTGGTTTGAAGTGACCTTAAAGATCATCTAGTTCCAACTCCCCTGCCATGGGCAGGGACACATTGCAGTAGCTCATGTAGCTCAGGGCCCACATCCAAACTAACCTTGGATACTTCCAAGGAAGGGGCATTCTTCTCGGATCATTTTCCCTACCAGATCCATAGCTCCACTCTTGTCTTTTGTAGAAGAAGAAATTCCTCTTGTTATTAAAGAAATATAACTTACAATAAGCACATGGGATTAGGTAACCCTCCAGTTTAGGTTACTACTGTGTAAGTAGAAAGCTATGGAAACAATGAGCTGCTTAGGAAAAGTATACAAAAAAAAAAAAAAGAACTGACAAAACTTTGAATCAAGAAATGCTGCCAAGGAGATGTTTCATTCAGTAATACAGGAGTTTTAAAATGTATTGAGCTGAGAGAATTTGCTGTGGGTTACTTGCTTTATAATAATAAATAGTATAGTAAGCACCCTTAGCTCTAACCATAATTCATTTGTTGTTTTTGTTGGTTTTGTTCTTTACACACTCTAAAGCATGTGAACTGAAGAGTCTGATTTGCTGTTATTTGGGAGTTAGGGATACAAAGCCAGGAATGCTTTGCCAAATGTCTTGAAAATTTCCTTCTTTCCACTGCTCCAATTGTCACAAATGCCTCTCCCTCTTTCTACTGTCTAGATATACTGGACTTTAAAATTAACAGTAATGAGATGAAAATGTTAGTTCGATAGGTAGAGAATATTATAATGAGAAGTCTTATTTGTCCTTTGAAATAATGATTAAATAGAATCTGACTCATTCTGCAGCTGTGGCATGCATTTTAAATCTCTTAGTCTCCATAAAATAAGATCAAAACTTTGAACTCACTCAAGGGTCTTTTACCCTTAGACGGCCTGGACAAGATACATGAAGTCACTGAGTTAAGTGAAACGGTATATATCCATTTAACACTCTCAGCTTTTACCCTCTGGAGAAATGTGCCCATTTTTGGTATTCTCTGGTTCACATTTGATGTGAAAGAAAATCAGTAGTTCTATCTGATGTTAAACTATCAACAGCAGAGAATTACCTTAAAAATCTGCATTAGCATTTTGTCTCTTCATTAAAACAAAATGAGTCACACTTTTGCTACAGTAAGGAAGCTTTTCTTTTCTGTGGATGTCTGAATGGATAAAAAGTTTTAAAGGTTTTGGTTTATATGAATCTCTGCTTCAGCTTCCCTGTTCATACATTCATATATCTCAGAGCCAAACAGAATAATAGAATTATGCAGTATGTTCCCCTGCTTAGCTCAGGCCAGTACTTTCATTAGTTCTTTCATACAGAGAGCCCGAAAACTAGGCTGTCTGCATAAAGTTTATAATAGTGGGCAGCTTTTTCACTGAATTTTAGAACATTAATTACTTTACATTAATAATTCTAAGGCCTCTTGTAATTTGCTGCAGAAATTTCAACCAAGTAATGTATGCCATGCCAAAGTCCAATATTTAGTGACTCTGCATAGAATCTAATGTTAGAATCATATTGAATAATTATAACTTTTTTGTTTTCGAAGTTAGTAATGTAAAATATTAATTTCTTTTAATTAAATACAGTAAAGGCACTTCAAAAATGATATCATCACACCAATTCAAAAAATATTAATAATTTTACCCTCTTTTTTCTGAACTGAGTTTAACTCACACTCAAGCTAAGTCTGTTAGATTTGCAAGTCTCAATAAACCTGCAGATCAATCCTGTGTGAATCCTCTTTTGATTAAGAAAGGTTCATCAAACTTCAGACCAGGTCAGTTCTGCCTGTTAGCAGGTGCTGCTTCCGTGGGACTGTGGGCCAGTCACTGTTTACTGTAATGACACAGGAATAAAGTTAGAATGAGAAAATTGATGACTTATTGAAAAAAAGATGAAAATGTTGAACCAAACCCAGAATATTTCAAGAGATTTGAAGAATTTTTTTCTCAGACATAATTTGCTCCTGATTTTCACTGTGGTTTTTTTCTGACTGTGTGTGATATGGCAGTAGATGCTGTCGTTACCAGTGTAACTGTCCTAAACTGCTCTGAAGTAAGAGTAGGTGTTTGTCTAATATGCTGTAGTCTTATCCTGTAAATATCGTAGGGATCTGGCAAAATGTATGTTAATGTTAATTTTAAATACTTGTCCTTTCAGAGGATGAGTCTTTTCTCTTGACAACTATTCAAAGAACGCAACTTATGTTTATGCCATGTAGCTGTGGTATGCCAAAATGAGAAAAAATTTTGTGCTTGGAAAATAGAAGGTGTTCTAAATGTGAGCCTTCTTTTAAAAAACGCCCATCAAAGATTTATTATGTAGGTTAACCCAGTCTTTGACATTGCTCATCTTGTGTTCATGATTTCTTCACTCTTTCCCATTCACAGAATTTCAGTGGTCTGTGAAGCAGTGATGGTTACTTCCCAATGGGATGACTATGCTTTTGTTTTCAGGAAAAAAGTGTTAATATTTCTGAGATTATTTCCAAGCCAATAGCAATATTTTTCTGAGATTTGGTGCACTTTCCCAGAAATTTATGATACTTCAGAAGTCTGAACACAGGCCACCAGATAGACCACACCTTCTGCTTCATATTTAACCAGAAGTAATGAAGTTTTTGTTTTTGAAAAAAATTGTTCTGTGCTAGAACTAAAGAAAAGGACATGGTTAACAAGTGGGAGATTATTTCCAAAATCTCATGCTGGAACTGAATTAAAGCAGTAACACAGATAAGCTTGTATGCTCATCTCTTTCCATGATTTATTGTTCTCAATTTACCTCATTGCACAAAAAAAAAAAAAAAAAAAAAAGTAAAATGCCTTTGGTGTGTTAAAAGCAAAAAGACAGACGTTTAGAGATATTCATCTTGCAGACAAATCAGGAAGGACCAGAGCAAAGCAAAATAGACCTGACTTTCTTATAGTTCTGGGGTTTGTTTTTAAACAGTAATAATAAATAAAAATGAGTTATGAATTACAGTGACTAAAGTGAAAATCTTTGGGGAAAATAGTAGACAGAGAGAGTCGTTGCTAAGAGTTCATTGCTTAGCTGGTATGCTGGAATAAGTTTCTCTGACTGGCCCTTTTCTGTATTAGAACATGATTTTATGGTGATCCTGCTGAGCCTCTTATAATTCTAGGGTGTCAAGTAAGTGAAGAGAAAGTCCTGAACATTGTTGGCTTCATTTTACAGGAAACTAAGGAGGCACAATAATCCTTACTTTGTGTGTGAAGAGAATAATGATAATAGAAGCTTTTTTCTCATCTGGGTTCCATGTCTGCTCAATGTTTATATGGGGAACAATAGGCAGAACTACTTTCTCCAGGATCATGATAATGAACAAGACAGTTTTCCATAGCCTTCTCCAAAGTTAGGATGCTTCCCTTTAGTATCTATAAGTGTTGTCTCAAATTCTGCCATTTTTCCACAAGCATGAACCAGGGAGAAGAAAAAATTTTTTAATCAATTTCAGGTTTCTTTCAAATCTAGTTCAGGGTCAAAATGTAGCATAATGAAATGTAAAAGCTTATGAGATGTTAGTCTGTTAAAGAGCTCACTCACTCCCTTGCTCTTCACTGAACCCTCCCCTGCTCGGTACTCCTCGGGTCAAGACATCTAAGAGAAGTTCTGTTTTCAGCAGCTTGATTATCAGAAAACTTAGAAATTCCTCAAAGAGCCTTAAGGATGTTTTCCTCTTGCACTTAATGTTGTTTATACTGAGAGATCCTTTCAGCTTTTATTCTTCTGTTTGTTTGGTTGTTTTTTTTCTTTTGAGCATAGCAGAGTTGTTATACCTCTTCCTCTTCCTTCTAAGGGAAAAATATGGTAAATTTCTGCTGTTGAAATAGTTTGATGCCCTACAGATCTGAAACTTTGTATTCGTTTTCACTTCTGCCTACAGTATTATTGATTACTTGAGGTAAAAAATACGGGGTTTTCTGAAATGTTTAATACAGGTTTCTCATGTACCTATGATTTTAACATATGATTGCAAGGGAAAATCGCATTAGTTCTGCAAAATATTGAAAAAATAACAAATGCTATTCTGAAAACCTGAAACTCATCCTGAGTTCGAGTGTAAAGAAGGGGCAGTGTAGGAGATAGTTTTACTTCCAGAGTGAGAGCTAGAGTAATTTTGAAAGTACATATATCTTCATCCAGGATCTTCTCAATAACAAAAACTGACTGGAGATGTAATATCTAGTGCTAGCCTGAGACTCTGCTTTAGCAATACAGTCTGATTCTTTTTTCTCTTCATGTTTATTTTAGACAGACTTGACAGATAATTGTTGGCAGCTTAAAAGCAGGTTGACAGAAAGAGTTTGTCCACCTTTTTTTTATCTCTAGGCATATACAATTTTCCTGCTCATCTGTTTTAATTTTCATCATACAAAATTATTAAGCTCCAAGCTTGCTCTTTTTATCTTCTTGGTGTTACTGAATAGGACGTGAATTTTTGGGACCTGATGCTAGTGCAGTGAGTGGAAAGCAAATTATAGCAAGGCTGGGTGCAAGGGACCATGTATCTAAAAAAAAATATTTTTAAATTTCTATTTTGGCTTTTGTCCTCCAGGCAGGAGGAGAGGAAAAAAAAACCCAAGCAGATACGGTTTTTTCAAAGAATGTATTAAAATTATTAGATGTATTAAAATAACTATTGCTTATAGTTGCAGAATCATTGTAGGCAAGGTCCAGAATTTAGGCTGACAAACACTGAGGATTAACAGAAGAGTAGGAGCTGTAATCTGCTGTTGCTATTACCAACACTTGAAATATCTACTATTCATTTGTGCTCCTTGAAGCAAAGGAATTTGTTAGCTTTCTTTGTGCAGAGCTTCCTAGGTGACAATGACTAATTCTAGCAATTCCCCACTTTGCCCATGTTCCTTAGTTCTAGTACTCTTTTCTGTAACCATGAAAGAGACATGCAATGACAGCAATCAGCCTCCTAAAATGCAAATAAAATGCATCTATTTCAAAGAGAAAATGAAAAATAGTGAACAAAAAAAAGGAGTGCTCTTAATATCACAGATAAGAGGCAACTCACGTTTTTGGAAGTAAATCATGTGGAAAACTTAATGTCCAGTATTTTCCATCAAGGCAGGGTTTCTCTAAGTCTGAAAGAGCAAGAGTAAACTTCTTGGCATGTTTCAAGCCCTTAAGAAATTATAAATTTTAATTAAGGGACGTAGTATCTATACCTTAGTAGCACTAATTTTATCCAACTTTTTTACTAACAGAAAAAAAGTCTGAGTCTGTGATAAGAAGTAATGACACTTCAAGTAACACAAAGAAATCTTCTTTTAATTTTGATGGAGAAGCTAATCCTGGAAGCCATTTTCAGGCACATTTAGGACAAGAAAATCATCAGAAGAAGTCAGCATGGTTTCACCCAGGGGAAGTCATACTTCACCAACTTATATATAAAAAAATACCTGCAGAGAAGGTATAGAGCATAGACATCATGGCTCTCTTCAGTGGTACCCAGCAACAGGATCAGAAGCAATGGGAACAAACTGAAATGAAGAAAGTTTCCTTTGAACACCAGGTAACACCTTTTTACTGTAAGGATAACTGAGCATTAGAATAGATTGCCTGGAGAAGTTGTAAAGTGTCCACCTGTGGAGGTACCCAAAAGCCATCTGGATGCAGTCCCAAGGCAACTGGTTCTAGATGACCCTGCTTGAGCAGGGTAGTTAGATCAGATAATCAAGTGTCCCAACCACAGCCTTTCCGTGATTCAACGTTTCTGTTTTGAAAAGCAGTGTTCAGTGTTGACATCAAAGTTTATGCCCTGCTTTGTGTGTCCTTCTGAGTAAGCGACCTGAAAAACACTAAAACTTAGTGGTTCACCAGTCAACCCATGGTTTGTATGTCTTCTCCACAGTACTGCATGGAAAGCACAGAGCAAGTGGGCATCCATGTGTTTTGCCTGTGCTCTGTCAAACTCATTTTACAGTTTAATTTTTCACATATTTTAATGATTAAAATTAAATCAGGGAACTGACTTTTCAAATTTTTCTTTGTGTTGGATATTGAGGCAATTTTTGAGTAGTTACTAAGTTTCTATACGTACAGCTAGATCTCTTACTTTATAAATCTGTTAACAAGACGATATCATACTGACAGAATAACAATACTTATTAATTAAGCACATGTAAAAGTAGTACCCTTACCAATGAAAAAAATAACACTTCAGTATTTTATAGCCTTTTTATTTCTACAATCTGAATTTTGTTATTGTAGGAATGTGAAATATAAAGCAATGAAATTACTTGTCCAAGGTTATATAAAAATTCAACAGCAGAGCGTAACACAAAAGTAGATATTCTCAGTCCTATCTTAATGGTTCTGGTAATAATAGCTGTCCGCCATGAAGCAAAATATGAAATATCTGTAAGAAATCTCTAAGGTAGGAGATGAAATAACTGCCAGTCACCTTGTAGTTCTAATGTTAGCTTATATCTCCGCAATAATATTAAAGTACTAACATGAATTACTGATACAGTAGGAATTTGGCAGTTATTCTATTGGAATTCTTGCTATATTGATGGAGTTGAAAAAAATTTACATCAATTCTGCCTGCTTAGTCACCATTAGGAATTGCCTTGGTCAAAGTGACTTTCTGTAAAACACTCATAATCCAAATACGTTCTCCTCTTTACTGATTACTCCATAATGCTTGGGAAATCTGTGGTTGATGAAATATTTACTTCTGGTTTTGAGCTGAAAGCACTTGAAAAGTGCTTATGAGTTACAGCTCAAAATACAACCCAAAGCTTAGAGAACACAAATGGTTTGTGAGGGTCTGTAATAGACCAGAAATATCCGTAAACCACCTTCTGCCAAAAAGTAATGTTGTTTATATATGTCTCCTGCCTTGTAGGCCTTATTTCCCATTCTGGTAGGTTAATTTTTCTAAGATTGGAATGAAAGGGTTTGTAATACAAATATATGTAAACATTTGTAATTTGTATCTGCAACTCTGCCCTGCTTATAAGATGATCTTCAAGTTTTCTGTCTCCCTTTTTATTTCCCAAAAGACCTTATATTCTATATTTCTCTGTGCCACCTTCCTATTTGTATCACCTCAGGATATTCTTGCCCCATATCGATTGGATTTGTCTATTATGTAGGTTCAGGGAGAAATATTTGCTACACAAAGCATTTTAAATCTTTTGGTTGGGCTGCAGGGGAGATTCATATCAGCAAAGTACAAATATGCCAGAACAAACTTTTCTTATGTAGAATACAATTTCTCTGAGGCAAATGAAGGCATAATGTCTGAGATTTGCTGATGTATCTAAATATATAAGGAAAGGATGAATGAAAAAACCCTTTGATAAATCAAGAAAATATTTACTAAACTTGCTACAGTGCTGCATACTGTGGATATTAGTAATTTTGTGATACAATGCCTTTTAGATAGTGCATTTTTATTCTATCAGTTATTACTTATCGGAATTCTTTACATATAAATGACAGGAATTTTTTTTATTTTGAATTTTTTTGTTATGAATTAAACCACTTCATTCTCTAGTTACTCTTTCTAGTTCATGTTATTGCATATTTTTCCATATTTTCACTGGATCTTATCAGAAAAAAATACATAAAATTATATGCTATAACTGGAAATAGTGAGAGGACAAGTGAATTAAGAATATTTTTTCTTTCTAGGAGAAATGTAATCTTAATCAAAATCCCTCTCAGTTGTCCAATAACCACTAAGTTCATTCTTCCTCAGAAAACATGGAAGGCAGAATAAAAACAGCTGTGTGTGAACTTTCTTTCTGAACATAAGAATAACTTTAATCTGAACATAAGCACTTTCTTTTTCTACAACAATGAAGAATATTTATTAATCATTCAGTATCCTATAAAAAAAAATTTATGGATAGTATCATTGGCTGATTATGTTCAATTGGATTGATTTGGGCATGATGAAATAGTGTATATTACAACAAAAGAAAGATTTCAATTCTGTCCCAACAACAAAGTTGTTCTGTCAGCTTTCATAGGGTTAGAGTTAGTAAAATCTTCCTGTCTAAAATTTAAAATGCTTTGTCATTCTTATGAGAAATGCAATAGTCATTATATTGCTGTGTAACATTGCTGGGTTATATTTGTAGTTTGGGAATTATATTAATGTATTCATAAATTTTAATGAAAGAAGTAATTGCTGTTGGGAAATTTTACCTGATCAGCTTAGAGAAAAAGACTTTGACATACATTCCACTATCAGAACCGTAATTTTCATTACAGAGAACTTGTCTTTTTTGAAGAATATTCAATTTTTTTCAGATATTTCAAATTATATATCATTCTTAATGCACCTCAGTATGGTGTCTCCTCAGGCAAGCATTCAAATGAAATGCCAGGCATTACCTGTGTCTATGCTTATGGAGTACTACTCTTATACTGAAGTCTGCTGTACATTTGCATAGGTTGGTAGAAGATGGTTTTGTATCTCCTTCTTCTTATTCCCTGTAATCATTTTTTCATACCTTGTCTTATTAATTTCTTACTCTTTACCTCACAGTTATAATGAAGTTGAGCAAATTACAGAGACATTATGTTTGAGGTAACTGGAGTAGTTTCCATACTTGGGATGTTGAGTTGAAAGCAGCAATGCTTCCAAGCACATGGGTACACCTACTTTCTCATTGTCATTGCTGCCTAGGTGAGGTGCCTTTCATGCAGTGGCATTTGAAGAATACTTTCTGTGTGGGACTAAAAAATGCAATTTTATACTCTTCATAGAACCACTGTCAGATACATATTTTCATCAAACTGTTTTTTCCAGTACTTTTGTCTATGGGATTGAAAAAAAGCAGGGATGTTCTGGTCACTGAAAAATTGGGCTTTATACAAAGCAATTGTTGAGAACAGCTAAACATATTTTTTTGACAGCTTTATGCCACTCTTAAAACTTCTGGTGGTTTAAATATATTTTTTTGAGAAATAAAGTAGGTTCTTAGTATATTAGAGAGTTAATTTGATCCTTGGATCCTTGCTATGTATGCATTTTTGAATCGTGTTTGTTAAGCATTTTTACATCCAGTGGATTTCTGTATTATTAACACAATTTTCTGCAGAACTTCCTTCTGGAAGACGATCTTCAGTAGTTAATGGCTAGTAGGCTTCTGAAGGTGATGGTTATTGATAAACAACAGTTTGTCCCGGGACATCATATGAATGTTTCAATTTCCTCATTTAATTTCTTAATTCCCTATGTTTTTTAGTGTCTTCTAGTATTTAGCTTGCTTTCTTTGATACTGCCCCTCTAATGGTCATATGTTCTCTTCTGATACCTATTTAAAAGTGAATTAAAAATTCCTGACTCACAACATGATCTAGTGCCCTTAGAAGATTTCTTCATAAAATTTGATGTGTTAGTTTCAGACAACCCAGTAAATGTCCTAATTTGATTAATATAATTTGCAGAGAAAGTGGATTAACCAACTTTCTGATTGTCCAATATCTTAATAGGAAACTGTTGGAGACTACTGAAATTCTGGATGTCTGAGAGAAAAGGGAGGTGATGACCATACATTAGCGTTAACCCTTTTTTTTTTCTTCCCCCAGCAGATATATTTTGAAGAATTACGTATTTGGACACAGATCAGTCTGTTGAACTGCTCAATTGCGGTCAGAGAGTTTGCATCAGATGATGCTATCAAAGTTTAGGTATGCCATTTCTGTGTTATGGTTTTTCTTCAGTGATGACACTCAGCTTTCTCTAACTTATGGTATAGTATGATTCTGGTTTAGGGAAACCCACACAGGAAGACTGCAGTTTTTCATCAGTACAATGCTAGCATTGTTTTTTCAAGAGATTCCTTTGCTTTGAAAGAATTCACTCTTATGGACAATATTTTTTTTCCCTTGGTTTCTTCAATCCACATTTTAACATTCTGAAAACTTCAGATATCACACATACTATAATAATACATATAGGCTTTTGTGAAGATAGAGAGAAAAAATACAACTTTTTAAAGAATTATTTTAACGCTTCCACAGGAAAAAAAAATATTCATTACACAGACTTACAGTGGGCTTTACCTAGAAAATTTAACTTTGTTGACATCTCTCCAGAGCAAATGTGCTTGTTCACCCCTCAGAAACCAAAGTCAAGGTCCCACCCTGGACACAAACATGCTGAGATCTAAAAGAGTATCAGCATGGTTTATTTACCCTACAAATATGCCCTTATTGTCATGAGAGTAGCTGACATATATTCCTCAGACTCTTTGTTTAGGACTGTCACAGATTCATGAAGGTATGTTCTTCCAGTTATTAAAATGAATGGGAAAAAAGTCTAGAACAAGAATCTCTCTGACCATATGTATTTCTTTTCCAATATATTATACCGAATTTTTTTGCCCATACATTATTAAGTTCTCCACAGAGGCTACTGAGGTGTTTCTTCTAGAGGTCACACTACTATAATTAGGACACCTCAGTGATTTTAGAGACATGTTTAAAATGTATTCAGGAAGGTTAGTACTCGACGTACATTATACAAAATGTACATAAGGGAGAGGAAAAGTGAAAAGTCCACTTTGGTTGCCAATCCATCGGACAATGATATGCTTCCATTTTAGTAGGTACTTCAACGTCTTGGAGTAACAGAGAGCTCCATTGCTCTACTGCAGCAATTAGAGAAACTACTATCAGTTATGAGGTATAACAACACTAGCAGTATGAGCTTCTTCATGACCCAATCAGTCAAACCTATGTCAAATCTGTTTTTTTCCATGTGAAAGATTTTAGTATTTCTAGATTGAGTTACATAGAGATCAGTGGAATACCTTTACTTCACAAAAAATCTAAGTATGATCTGCAGTGCTGTCACAGATAAAAATCCCAAAGAGTAATAGTAAATATAGTTTTTTACAAAAGCAAGAAAACTGAATTATGTCTTTTTCTCCCAAGAATATTCTGTTGTGCCCAAAACCAGCTTGCAGTTTTCCTCTTCAGGATCCAGACCTGGCAGAAAGTCTTCAAGGCATTTTTCTGGTAACTGAACCCACAACATGAAAACCCGTGTTAATTATGTGTGTCAACTTCTGCGACTGTTGGCTACAAAACCCCAAAGCTGCTACAAATCAACTGATTGAAATCCTGTTTTGAGGACTCAACTGACCTTGAATGCCTACCTTTTATATAGACTGCTAATGGCATCATATCATGGATTTCATTACTATTATAACCATAACAACAACTAGAGATCATTAAAAAGTTATACTGTAAAATACAGCAGTTTAAATGACAATGTAGCAGACAGGTTGATCAAGCCTATTCCATTAACAAATGCAGAGAATGATAATCCAGGGATCTGTGGGAAGAGGTAATAAAATATAACATTAAAGATTGCAACTTCTAATTTTCCATCGATTTCAACTTTTCACTACCCTATCAAATTCAGATAAAAGGTTCTTTTATTACAGCTACTAACTTGAACTCTGAGAAAAAGATAAAAGGTTTATGGGCTACATACCTTGTATTACAGTATAAGCTGTTAGTGGTAGAGAGAGATAAATGGAGATAAATAATACTAAGACATCTTACCAGAACTTTTAAACACTTAGAGTTAAGCGAAAAAGCTTAGTTTAGAACATCATTCCGGTCTAAAACTACTGTTAGTTTTACAGCCAGTGACTATACTGTAATAGGCAAGAACAACCCCAAAAGTAGTGAATGTCTCTTGGTACTTTCTCAAAATACTTGAAGTGGTTTCCTCTTTGTGAAAAATGACAGGAATTTGAATTTATTTGAATTTATTTATTCTTACCCGAAGTGAACTAAATCTATTACTTTCACATTTATAAATGACTGCAGAGGGAATTTCTATTTTAGTCTTTGCACGCATTTTAGTTATGACTATTGTGAATGCCTTCTTATTTTTTTCATTTTGATTTTGTTTCCACATGATGGACTTTTTCAGAGAGGAAAAGAAAAAAAAAAGATAGGGGTAGGGGAGGAGCTGAGCCTAAAATGATACCCAAATGAGCATCATAAGTAACATTAAAATGGCCTTCATTACAGGTGAAATAAGTATTTTTCATGAGTATGTCAAGCAGTCTGGGGATATCTTGCACAACAGGAATCATACAAATATGACTTGAGTTCGCAGTGGAGTACACCTGCTATATTTTTATGTTCATTTTCCTTTCAATATTTCAAGCCCATCCATTTAACTTTGAATTACCTTCTTGTAACATTTCCAGCTACATCCCACAATTCATTTCTCTACTTTCACTACTGTCCAGTTTTCTCTGTATTCTCTGTACCTAGTTCTGCCTTTTGTTCAGAAAAAGAGAAAGGAACCCTTTGACTGTCCAGCTCATCTATGCTGTCTTCTGATTTTTTTCTTCAGCTTTGCCTTGCATTCTCTACAGCATTGTGTCCAGGCATCCTCCTCTGAAAACCAGGTTTGTATTTTCACAGAACCTTCAGTATTGAAGAAAAGCAGGAAAAACAGTTTTGATCAAGGGTATTGTTTCCAAAAGGACTTTTTATCCTGGATTTCCCTTAGCTCATGTCTTTTTAAATACAGGTGGTTCAAGTAAAGTTCAGGTGTCTTGGGTAGTACAATAAAGAAAAAAATTTACAATATTCTTAACTGGCTCAGGTAATGTTTTGTAATTCAAAATCTAAGGGGTTTGTGGGGTTTTTTTGGTTAGTTTTGTTTTTTTTCATTAAGCCATAGTGTGAAAATTGTTTTTGTGAATTGTTTTAATGAAGAATATGACTTTCATTTAATAATAAAGTTGCTATTCAATTGTTATTTTAAAGAGTACCTGTTACAAACCAGATATTTATAACTTCTGCTGAAAACTAAAGAACTATAATTATGACCTTTTAGTATTGTTACTAAAAGTCCCAATAAAATTATTACAAGTTCTTATGGTGTCTTCATCTGTTAGGCTACTTCTACTTAAGACCAAGACTAAAACATTGGCCCTCTAAAGTGAGGGACATTTGCTGAGTACAAATAACATTGCAGATTAGCTGTACTCACTACACTTGTGAAGGTGAGCTTTGTCATTATTACTTCGTTCTGTCTTTTAAATGTGTTTGGCAAAACAGAAAAGACCAGTCTGAGAAGTTAAAAACTCAAGTTCTTAGAAGATGGGAAGATACAATCTACAGGTGTTGGAGTAAGATTTGCAAAAGGCTTTCACAGCCTGAATCTTTGAATCTCTGAATATCTGAATCTCTGATGTCTCAGAACATCCGTTTTTCTTGTAGATGCAAATTTTCCACTTTTCTGTGTGATCCATATTTAGCGAAGTGAGCATGGGATGTGCTGTTACGCTGATTGATGACCTTCTGCTGGCCTACAGTGTGGCACCTTCTGGTCTACACCTTTCTTGTAGGAACTTGCAGAAGAAAACAAAGCGACCTAAAAAATGGGCGATTCCAGCTCTTTGTTTTCGCTTGCTTACGAAAAGGAACTGTTCTCTGAACTTCTGAAAATAATGTGTCTCAGGATTCTTTTGGGGCTTGATAATGAAACAGTAGACAGAAACCTGTCATGAGCTGTATGACACAGGAGGTGGATGAATACAATGAGTACTAAATTCAGTTTCCCAGTAGATTTGGAGCAGATTTTAACCTATAGTTAATTGTATACTTAATTAAAAGCTGTAATATGAAATTATTAAATTTTCACTTGCAATGGATTTTGGGGTGGTTGTAATACAGGCTTAAACTGTAAAAATACCAATTTTTTTTTTCCCTGTTGGTTTCTATTATTTCAGGAGTCCTTGGCTTGTCTCTGAAAGTCTGTAGGTGTGCTTCAGTGTGGCTGGTACATCTCAGAGACGCCTGCAGAGGACCGTCACAAGTACCTTCTCCGTCTAACTTTTTCACACAGTCCCACAGTTTGCCAGGAGCAAGCTTGATATTGCCCCTCTCTCCAGTCAAGTTTGAAGATCTGACAATAAGTCTCACTAGCTCCCAGGTAAAGATTCTCCTTTCTCATTGAGATGATGTCTGACGTCTGATGCCAGCATGCCTGACCCTGCATAGCCCGTACCATTGTCAAAACCCCCCAAAGTTTGGGGATGACACAAGCAGTGAAGATGTATATCAATAGACTCAGCCCATCTGTTTCTTTTGATACTGCTGCTTTCAACTGGAAGTATAGAGGAGAAAACAACCTGTGCACCAGATTCCCATACCAAATGTCGAAATGTCCTGAAATTCTTTTGACTGCCCTCCAACTATGTGTTGCCACTTCCTTGCACCATACAATGGAGATCAGTAACAGGCAGTAGTCCGTAGACCACGCCAGGCTTGGAAGTCTCCTGGTGATGTCCTCAACCCGGGGAGGCAGCAGACCTCCTTATGGGTTGGGCCTAGTTGGCATATCAGACTCTTTCTTCCCTTTAGAAGGGAATCTCCTACGACTAAACCCCATCTTTTCTTCTTCTTGTAAGCAGCTGTAATACAGTGAATTGATGTTACTGATTGTGGTCATGCCTTGGTGTGACTGGACCTTCATCCACTTCATCCTTAGGCTGGTCTTCTACACACAAAGCCTCAGACCTATTATGCAGAGGCAACTGGGGGAGTGAGGAGGATGAAGAAGCATTTTGGCTCTCTGACTAAATTTTTATGGCAAAAGATGGGGGATTTTTTAAAATTGATTTTTAGTATATGAAAGTGGAAAAAAATTAGATCTTGTTACTATTGCAATATGATAACCTAACTAATGCCTACCAGACCGACAGATATAGCTCTGCAGTGGAAGTTCTTGTACACCATCTAATCATTATTGATTACTGTGCAAAGGTAAACAATAGCTAGCTATTGTTAGACAGAAGCTCGGAAAACAAGTTTTGCTGTGCCAAGGGTATAGACTGGATCAAACATGTGCTTGAAAAAAGAAAATTATAAAGGCCCGAATTTGGACTTGACCTGTGGGTCTCTTCCAACTCAGAATATTCTACACTTCTATGAATAATGAGAATTTACAATGACAGATGGTAATTTAAAGATCTGAGAATATATTCTTCTCCTTTTAACAGTGAAATTAAATGTTTGCACAACACTGAAATCAAAGAAGTTGCAGAGGTTCTTGCAGGGACAACTTTAGAGAAAATTAAAAACTGAAGTGAAAAGTGACATAGGGTGAAAGGGGATTTAAATAGTATCAGAACTTAATGGAAGTTTAGTTCTTTAAGACTGTGCCACACTGTCAGCCTTACCTCTTCTGATTTCACTAATAAACCATTACTATTCCTCGGCCAAATAAACCTTCAGGATCTCTTCATTCATATTCACCATCATGAAAGATTTTATCAGGTATTTTTAATAACTTATTCTGCCACATTTAGCTCTCAGACTCTGATATACTGGAAAAATGGCAAGAGTCTACACTTTGTTTTTCATCACCTTTTCCTGCTGAATATTCCTCAGACCTGTTCTCATTTATATCAATTGATCAGAATGACAAGGTAGACAGTACTGAAAACAAATTTGGGAGACTTATAATGTGAAATGATATTTTATAAGTGATGTATATTTACTGGTGACTGAGTCTAATCTGCTTTAGGTCTTGCCTCTGCTCCAAATGTGGGATTGTTTTTAAAGAATTAATAGTATATTGATTTCTTCTTACAAACTGATATCAAATGCTCCCATTATGTGACTGGTTTTAGCCTGGCATATATCCTTTTTTTTTATTTGCGAAACTGTGACATCT
Source organism: Falcunculus frontatus (assembly GCA_013398115.1). Classification (NCBI taxonomy): domain Eukaryota; kingdom Metazoa; phylum Chordata; class Aves; order Passeriformes; genus Falcunculus; species Falcunculus frontatus. The sequence goes on along the minus strand of VZRV01004962.1, from coordinate 534,610 downwards.
CAGTACAGCCAATGATTTTTCAAGAATTTTAAATGACAGACAAAAATTTGCCTGTAAATCTGGTCATTTTAGTATGCCATCATTAAATTGATTTAGACACATTTATTATGTGAACATATTGAGATACTTTTCCTCCAATATTAAAATAGAGATAAGTTTCTGATATCTGATAAAGATAAGATATCTAAGTTTCTAATATTCTGATATCTAAGTCATCAAGCAGTCAAGTTACTAAACCACTAATAGTTCAGTTAAAAACTTTGGCTCCACCAGCTACGAACATGAACTTCATAGAAGCTGCCCTGCAGTGGATGATTAGTTAGCAGTTGCATTTGTTAAGTTTATCATGCGTGAAAGTCCAGTTTGGAATTTGGAATTCTGCAATACTTTGCTGAGCTTCCTATATCACAACACTTTCAGTCTACCTGAACTACCCAGTTTTCAATATTGGCACTATGCAGTATATTTTGAGTATATTACATTAAGTTAAATGCATTCTATATATTGTATTGCTCTTGTTCTGAAGTGAAGTAAAAATTGTGTTTCTTTAGCAGGATTAACAGAAGTTGCAGAATTTTTCATGTTGTCGTATTTAGGCCTATAAGAGAGGTTACATTAAATTACAACATGTCCATGCTTTTCTTATTTTATTAAACATATTAAGCCAAACAAGTAAAATATCTTCATTATGGAGTACTACTCCAATGTGAGAGAGCTAGTTGAGTACCTTATAAGACCTTGCTTAACAAGTGGTAGAACTATACACGCTATTTGGTAAAGTGTGTATCAGATGTTCTTGTTAATTTAATTTTCTTCTTCTTCATCTGTGTCTTACACCTATTCTTTCTAGCTTTTCATCTTGATTGTACAGCTGTTTGAGAAAGAGGAAAGAAAAGAAAATCTAGTTATGAAATGTGATAAGGCCCTCTAATTTTCAACAATTTTAACAAAACCTCCTCATTTTTAGTACCCTTCTGCTTTTAGGTGTTTGGTAAGTAAACAAACAGAGGCTTCACGGCAGCAACGTGGCTTTTTGAGAAAAACTCTGTCCTTGCTGGCACTTCTCTGTACTCCCTCTGCTTTCAGAAATTTGTGAACAACAACTTAGTGTGGTGCAGTGAGATACAGGTTGAGACCAGGTTTTAAGCTGCATTTGTTGTAAATAAACTTTTATAGCTTACTTAAGTTTAAAAATATTTTAGAAGAAGTCTAAAAGGAGGAGATATTTGGTGATTATTTTTTGCTAGCTAGCTTATTCTTGACTGATTTCAAAACAATTTTTCTTCCTGTGCACCCATTTTTCTGATGGAAAAAATTATTTTCACTTACAATATTTATTTGCTGGCATAAAGTTCATGTCAAGAAGTTAACTCTTACTATTCTGGACCAATAAACATTTCAAATTTGTCAGTAAGAAGTTACATTTTAACAAAAAATGTTAAAGTAAGGCCCATAACAAAACAGCTTTTGAAGCAGAATATCTGAATAACAAGGATCTGTGGCTTTTGAACAAATATGCCCAAGTAAACCTTTCAAAACCCAATATAATTTTGCACTTCTAGAAGTCTTTTTGAATACCATCTAAGTTTTGCACTGTACTTCATTGATTTCCTTTTTCATGAATTGTGTGGATTTTTAAGTAGAATTGGGGTCATTGAAGCTCCTTACAGCAGTTTTGGCATCTCCACACAAGATGCAGTGGACAGGCATTTTGCATGTCCACTGTGGTTTCCTTCTTTTAGCATCAGCAAAATGCTAAAACTCACTACACTAAAGAAGGCACTTCCACCCCCTAGACCTCCACACACAGAGAACTGTTTCAGAGATGGTAGGAGCGTCTCAGCTGGAAGCTGCTATTCAAGTTAGCTTCAATCCATTTGACGTTGTAGCACAGTTGTCGTGTAAGGTATGGAAGAAGCTGCTGCTTCTCAGAGTGTTTCTCAGAGATAACAACAGACAAGAACCTTGTCAGATGGTTTAAGGAACACGAAATACCATAAATAGCTGGAACAGAGGTAAATTAAAAATATCTACCCTCATTGACCTTCTGAAGTCGCTGAAGAGCTCTATCTAATACTGAGATTTGTTCCTACCTCTTTTTCCATAGCTCTTAGTTTAGCAATTTTCCACCCATAAAATATTTGCATAGTACCAAATACTTTCTGGTAAGGAAAAAGCAAACTCATAAACATAGATTTATCTATGTCTATCTATATCTATACATATACCTATATCTATAGCTGTATAAATGTTGTGATACTGCATTAACCCTAAAGACCATCAACAGTTCTGTGAGACCTTTGTGAAACTCCTAATGCATCTAATATATAAAAACCTGGTTTTTTTACAGATATTCAAATGCAAATAGTTTTGTATCAAAGTTGTCAGGCAAAAGTTTGTTAAAAGCGACACTTAGGAATTGCTGGAGCTACAATAATTACTATTCTTCAGTTCATATATTGACATTGAAGATCCAAATGCTGTTAGGAAAAATACTGTTGCTTAATATCAGAGTACAGTTCCCAGTTCTTCCTGTGCAGGATTGGAGAAGCTTTGAAAATGGACTCTTACGATTGAAGTAACACCACCTTTAATAGTGTCTTCAAAAAATAATGAGTTTCCCAGCTGTTTTCTTTAGGATATAGAGCTCCTTTCATAATTGCTTGTTTGAAAGATAACTTCCCAGAGAAAAGGGAGGAGGGCAGAAGAGAAATATGGGTTGTTTAAAAGATGCTCTTGTTCTCACCACTAAACGTTAGTGAAAGTGAAACCTTTTTACAGACATTATAAGGTTAAATTTTTTAGTTACTGTGAGGAATCTGTGGTCCATTCTATTTGGTTGATCCTTTTTTCTGCTTATGAGGCAGGAGGACTCCTTGAATAATTAAAGTATGGCTTCGTTTCCAGTTTTATAAAAAAAAGGAAGAAATTTTTTTTATAATCCATGGCAGTGTTGGGCAATTTCAGACTAGTGTAAGGTCAGAGCTAAATATTTACTCTATGTGAAGATGCTCAGGTCTTGCTTTGGCAACCTGAGAAAGATCTCAATATATTTGGCTACAGATATTTTTTCCTGTTTGGTTAAAAAACATGGACTCCCTATTAAAAAAAAAAGCAAAAGAATATCTCAATAAATTACATAAAACCATGCATATCACACTCATGAATAATAACCTGCTTGAAATATAGTAGAAAATGTTACGTAGATTAAAATGATGAAGGTGATTTTGGTAACAAGACCTGAATAATATACTACTTGAGACACTGGCGAGATGTCTTTCAGCCTAATTTGGCTTCCAGCTGTGGCTCAGGTTTTGAGATGAAGATATTTGCTTTGAGTAATTGTCATAAAGACTCAGACAAAGATGTAATGTAGTGCCATTGCACAGCAATTGATCTTTGAACCGCTCCAGAATAAAATATAATTTACAATGATCTATTTGCGATATTTTTTCTATTGCTTTTGTTTTTCAAAATGCTTCAAACAAAAATGTCTTTATTATCTGAATTAGAATCCCTTTTGCAAAAAAATGACAAACATGGTTTTGAAAATAAGATAACAGAATGAAAAGTAATATACCTGGCCCACTTTCTGTGTTTGTTGCAACCATTGTGTTAAGTTCAGACAGAACTTATAGGGAAGAATGCCCTATATATCTGTATATATTTATGCATGTAGCCAAGAATGTATTCATAGTGTAAGTGAAATCATAACAATCTAATTCAAGTGTCATCAGGACTTTTCTGCACTGTGTGGTTTAAATCAGGGCTATAAATATCTAATTCTTCACAGATCTGCCCTTTGTCGCTTCTATCTGTATAAAAATATGGTTGTACCACCCAAAGGTACACAAAAGTGAAACAAATCAGCCATAGACACCAGGTTCACTAACAAATTTTCTGTCACAGCTAAACCAAATAAAAACAAAGCTGATGGCAGGTCAACAAAATTACAGGCAGAGTCACCACAGGAAGTGTCCTCTCTCAGGCTTTTCAAACTTGCTGCAAAGGGTATGGCCTGTTGCTGGCAGTAGCAGTGCTATATTACAAGGCTGACAATTAAAATTTCCAGTGGAGAGTTTGTGGGTTTGCTGATTGTAGACCATGATGTGATTCAGTAAAACTGGAATTCTGACTCAGTTACAGTAAGTACTAAATTTACCTTTGCTCTGGCATTGGCTAATTTATTCTGCCACAAATGTATGTAGTTCAGAATGTGAAGTATTGGCACACTTCCAGATTAAAGACTAAATTTGCAAAGTTTCAGCCATTGAATTAGGGACTTGTATTGGCAATGGCTGAATTTTAGTGCCATTTGGTATTGCAGCTGATTTCCAAAGAAAAAGAAGTAGCAGAGTGCATATATTTGGTGCCTTGTCAAGAAAATATTCCTCAATTTATACCTTTATAGAGCTATACCCATCTATATATAAGCCCATGGAGGCGTCAGAAATCTGTGCCGTAAAATGTCTGTGACAATTACCAGGAAGATATCCACATAATTTCCTCTTTATAATTTCGTGGCCCAAATATCTAACCAGAGCCATCTAAAACCTAAGAGATTTTGTTCACAGGAAAATACAATATAATTTTCTCAGTAGTAATATGCAGCTTCCCATACTGAGTCCCAAATTAGGCATTCAAGATCAGAAGAAAAAGAAGGTTAAGGATCAGGCAACAGGCCACAGGGACAGCGAGGAGTTAGGGTCCATGTAGAAGGCTTATTTAAAAGCTGTGAATTTTTTCATTGCACTGCATTGCCTGATGATAGAGTCTTGAGTGATAGTTGAACTTATATTGATGCCTGAGATGGCCACCTAAAAAACAGAGACTAGAAAGGAATAAGGGAATAAATGTAGGTATTTATTTGAAGGGCTTTCAGAGGTACACCCTGGGCAGGCCAAAGGCTACGCCCAAGACGGACCCCGAGTCACCAGTTCTTCACATTTTTATAAGTTTAGTTCATTTGCATATCAGGGTTAATTCTCCAATTAAAACTTAAGTAAATGATGTAATTTCCCCAAGATTACCCCCCTTCTAAGATTTTGGTTTGCACATTTTGGGCCTAGGACAGTCTGGGTGTCCTTGATGAGCAAGATTAGAGAGGATTTGTTATGTCTAACCAGCTTGAGAGAACAGCAGCTAACAGGCTATAAGAAACTTCAGAGCTGCACACTAGGCAATACAGGATTTGAAAAATATGAAAGTTAAAAGATAAGTCATCATTCTTATGAGCTGCATATCTTGCAGGAAATGTTTTTGGCAAATGGAGGATCTATCCACAAAAAAAGAAAGATATTCCACCTTGTATAAAGGAAATTACCAAAAAAAAAAAAAAACCCTCCAGCAGAAGTCCATTTATTCTTGCAAAGAACTTAACCAGACTGCAAAACACCTAAAAAAGTCCTTCCTATCAGATTGCAGAGCAGTGACACTCACTGCATAGTGAGACCTCCTTCATGTTCATTGTAGGAAAAAAGTCAGATTATAGTACTTGACAACTAGGGAGAGCAAAATGGATTTTCAGCAAAACAGTATTTCCCATCCATTAGCAACACTATTTTTCCTGGATGACAAAAGCTGATTAAGAGTTTGGAGATTGGAATATTTTGAAAATGAGAGACATTTGAGTAGACCTGCCCAAAGAAAGGTGGAACTCTTATACATGAGATGTATAGGAGAATTTGGCATAATAGACCCATGTTTAGATAACTGCCTAAAGTGTCTCAGTTCCACAATTACCGTTTTCTGCTATGGGGCTTTACCGGGAGGCCATCTGGCCAAATTTTTATCTAATTTTGTCTGATGTTCAAGAGGCACCACTGTCAATCACTCCCACCTCATTTCCCCATTGAAATGAGCTGTAATTTTCATGGAAGATTATGACAGAACTACAATCTTGATCTCAGCATCTAACTTCATAGGAAGAATGTTCAAAATGCAATTCATAGGAATGCAGCACTATTAAAAATTCTTATGATATTCTGAAGCCAATTATTAATAATCAAGTAGTCTAAGAAGCTTGAAAGAGGTACTTTTACTGATCTTTGTTTAGCATTTTAAATTGTGAAATTTCTTTTAAAGCACATCTGAAACTAAAGAGCAATTTAAAATGTGAACACAGAGGTGAATAGAAAGAAGGATGAAATAAAATTTTATCTTGTCTTTATCTGCATTTTTTTTCTTGAATACCAAACTTCTTAATGAAGAAAACAAAAAATGACAGTACAATTGCAGTGCTGTACCATTTCCCTTGCTAGTATTCTGGTCCTTAGGACACTTATGTCCAGTTTATGAGATGGATTTAGATGGGGTCCCATAGCATCTTCGCTGATATGCCGTACACAGACCTTATTTATTAATAAAAATCTCTAGCAGCTGTTTATGCTAGTTATTCTCCTGCATAGTCAAATATTTATGTTCTAAAACAATAGCAACCCAAAATTCTTCTTCATGAGTTAAGATCTTGGTAGCAACATATATTTAGAAGACACGAAAATATTTAATTAGAACAGAGCAGGAGCTCTCACTACTGATACAAATAAAGTAGTGGTGTAGGAGAGAGGCAATCTTTGCAATGGACCCAGAACAGCACATGACCAACTGCATTGACAAAAAGCATGGAAACTAGCATGACAATGCAACTGTGTGATGGCAGCATGCATGACTAGTATTTTCCAGTCAGTGTTATACTTGACATATTTATGACACTTGGTCATGCTGATTTCTGTAGCTGTATCAAAGGGGCCATCATATCTCTCTACAAAAGTAGTTGCGTCACTGTGCAAATATAGACTGTTACTTATTTCATACATTTGAGGCAATTATAAACTTCAATTGCTTTATTAATATGTCAGCATAGGTGTCACAGCACACTCATGTTCCCTCGACAAATGAACTCCATTTGGTGATCTAAGCACTGAAGAAAAATTAATCTTGAAGTCACTGATTTTTATGTTAAAATTCTGTAAACTTTGACTGATAAGCATCACAAAGTAATTACAGTGCAGAATTGGACTAGATCTCCTTCTTGGTATTTGATGAGGACTGGATCTCATGGGAAAATTTCATGTTCCTGAAATCTCCTGGACTCATAGACCACAGGCAGCCCGGGAGCTTGAGGAGGGTGTCAGGGAGAGCTCCTTAAAAATAAATAACATGAGATTGGCCAGCTGGACTGACATGGTTTTGGATCTGCTACTTAGGAATGGAATATACCTCATTAGCTAATGGCACAATGGCACCATGTTGGCTGTGAAACATGAGTTTAAAGTCCTGAGGAGAGTGAGGAAGGACATTAGCAGAGTACAGACCCTGGACTTGAAGAGAGTAGACATTTCATGACGTAAAAGGAGCTGTCAGATCGAGAAGGACAACCTCTTGCAAGCACAACAGCCCATCTCATCCTCATGAAAGTGAGTGACATTTTGACTAAACACAGAATTTCTGTCACAGCTGCAGTGGAAAAAAAAAATGCATGAAGGATGCTGAAGAAGGAACAGACCAAAAGGAATTCAGAAACATTGTCTGGGCATACATGAATGGTGTTAAGCTCAACTAGAGCCAGAACTGGTAACAGACATCAAGAGCAACATGAAGGCCTTCTGTTGTTAACAGTTAAAGGAGAAGAAAAGTGTGTGTTCATTGCTAAATATGTAGCTGATGTAGTGACAGCAAATACAGATGAGCAGGAGAAAACCAATATTTTGGTTCTTTGAGTCTTTCTGAGTGTCTCACAAACCTTTGTGCCTAGAGGGCTTCTGAGAAAGAGAGAAAATACTCAGAGGAAGAAGATTTGAATAATGTATGTCATGAGAAATTTCTACTTTTACAGGTCCTTGAGACCAGATGAGATGCATGCAAAGTTCTGAAAGAGCTTGTCAAAAGTCTCTATGAGGAATCATAGAGGCTGGAGAAAGTGTCCAGTCAGCATAGAAAGTCAAATACTGCATTATATTTGAGAATTTCAAGGTGAACAGTTACAGAAATCTGTAGCAGTCACATTACTACAGAGTTCTCTAATTGTTCCTGCAAAAATCATGGTGTAAATGCCCTTTGAAGTTACTTCTGGGCATAGGAAGAAGTAAATGTTTGTGAATGGCAATCTGACCAACCTGATTTACTTTCATGATAAGATTACAGGATCCATGGATGTGAGGAGATCAGCAGATGTTCCCTGCCTAGACTTTGGAAGGATTGATTTCACACAGTATCCTTATAGGCACTTCTGGAGGGCTGAAAAAAACTGTCTGGATCATCAGACTCAAGGATAGTGGTTAATTGTTTATATTCTGCTTGAAGAAATATCACAATTAGAGATTCTCAGCATCCATCATGGGACTTTTCATGTTAATATACTTGTTAATGTCTGGAGGAAGAGGTAGAGATTAGCACATGTTATCACGTTTGGGTGAATCAGTGCAAGAGGAAATCTCCATCTACAGGGTCTGGGTGTGTTTCTAGGAAAGCACTGACAAGAACCCCATGCAGCTGGTGTTGAGCAGATCAGCATCAGATCCATTGGCATGGTGAACTATAACTATCCTCCCGATGCACATTATGGCCTGTCACAGCAAGGCTGAGCTATAAAGTTTTTCAGCTGGGAGATCATTGCCTCAACACATAGCTGCTTGTCTGATGCAATTCAATAAATATAGTTACCATGCTTGAAAGGTTATTATTGAATGAAATAACTCAATTGTTCAGAAAATGGCACAATGACCAAAATAATTAGACTGTGAAGACTGCAGATGAACTTTGCACTAAATTGTTTTTTTGGGATCATATTTTTTCAATATTGAATAAAAAGTTCTTGAGCACTTAACATTGTCATTAGAAATAATGATGGTGATTATTATTAGTGCTTGGTGATTATTATTATTGGTGATTATTATTGTTATTGAAATTGCCCCCCATGCTTCAGAAAATGAAAGCAAAATTTCTCCTTTAAGTATTTTCTTCCCTCTCCTCATCTAGTCTATTGTCAAAGCCCTCAGAAAGTCTCTACTTCACTACACTGCATAGACATCTCCTAGGAGATTTACCCCAAATATTTATCTTGGTGTGGGGAAACTGACAGGATCCCTTTGAAATTGAACAACACAGATCCTCAGTTGACCCTAGGAATCTGATGTTGTGAAGGCCTTCCATTCCCTTCATGTCAATATTCTGAATAGTTCACCAAAACATAAACTGGAAAAAGTTGCAGTTTTACTCTACCATGCCAACTGCATTTATGGGCCACTAGTGCAAAACTCCACACTTCCATGGACATTGCGTCTCATGTTTTGCAGTCCCTGATGATACTGAGAAACCTCCACAAACATTTCTCCACCTGAGTTGTACATACCATAAAGGAGGGTTTAATTTAAAAAAAATGCTGTTAGACTTTTAGCAGTTATTACTCAGTGAAGACAAAATAATATGGACTGTCAAAGCATTGCTGTAGTAAAAAAGGAGCAGTAAAGCCCTGAGTCTGATTCTGCTCCAGATTTCACCAGGTGGATTTGTTTGACATAAGCGGTACAAAAAATTAGAGTAGAATTTAGGTGGGAGTATCCAATATATGATTTTTTAACACTCTAATTGTGTTAAGGAATCAAACCGTTGCACTGCTAGAACAGTCCCAGCCCTCTAATTTTTCTGCATATTGCCCATTATGACATTGTGTAGCTGACAGCTCCTACAGCATTCCATTGTTCCATTCAGCTCAATTTAAAATTACACCAATAATAGATAAGCTGCCTTAATTTTTGTAAAAATTGCTTAATTCTATTATTTTTTCAATAAACTTCATACAAATTTTTAGTACTTTTTTCATAATGCATTTATGGAACCAGAATTTTGCTTATGTCTCTCGGTGCTCTTGCAAACTGCATCACGATCAAGTCAAGGCAGCAAAGGTTCCCTTTTCTCTCAATGTTTGTAAGATTCTAACCAGAATCTAAAGGCACTCACAGCCTGTGCTATCCAAAATGTCTTTTCCCCTGCTCTTCAGTCCTGGAGCAGAGTTTGGGCCAAAAGGTCACATGCCCTCTGCCAGTCCTGTGCAAGGCAGGCAGATAAATGCTGCCTTTCCATTCCTTTCCATGGTATGGACTTGTATATAATGGTGATAACCACGAAGTTTTTGTGAGGTGGGGTTGTCATGATTACATGCTTTGAAGTAAGAGGAATTTCTCTGCCTAATGGAAAGACTTGCTTTATCAGCTGTTTTGCCCGAGTGAAAGGTCTAGTCAGTAGTGTTGGCAACTACCATGTGATGCCAGTGCTCGGGAGGCCAGGGCTTTGTTCTTGACTCTGTTACTCATCTGCTTTGATATCTCAGGCACATAATGATTCAAAATTTTCTACATTAATTTAATTTTGCATGCTTTAATTTTAATTTTTAAGTGTTTAAAATGTAATTAGTTAGGGTCTAGTTTTCAAAGAGATCAAGAATCCATCTATTGAAAGATAAAGGTCAATTAGCTCAGCTAGGAAAACAAACCATTGTCAGAGTAGTTCCTGGGTGCCTAGGCAGTTCACTTCTGTTGAGTTGTTCTAATTTAAAGTGGTTTGCTACCAGTAGTAAGGGGTGAATGCTATAAATTTAAAGGAATTAATTGAAGTGGTATTTTTCAGAATTAAAATCTGCTTAAGAAATGCAGATCAAGAATAAAGGAAGAATAAACAAGAGCAGACAAAGTTTCCTGAGCTATTTGTGGAGGCAAGCACATGGGCGAACTGTGAACAGTTGCAGAAGATTCTCACTAAACAATTAGGTAACAGGCAGGTAATGACATTGAGTGCAGAGATGAGTGATGTCACTTACATACAAGCAGAACACAGCCCTACCTTTCTCGGGTGGTGATGGGTGAGAAACTGACTTTTATACATAGGATTGGAATCTTTGAGAGATTACACATGGATTTATGAAAACAATTAGTAGCATTTAAAGAAAATAGAGTACTGAGTATTTTAGTAAAAGAATCCAAACCATATACTGTACCTACATCTCTAATATAGGGTCTGGTATCTATTTCCAAAGCACGTAGAGAAAGTGAAAAGGCCAAGAGTAGTTATTTATATGGAACAGATTCCAGAAGTGGAATGACAAAATCTTGTGATTTCAGTTGTGGTTATGTGTGGGAGAAGGTTATTTTAAACGTTTTTAAAGTCATGAATACAGTGAAGAATAAACAGAAACACCTTATCTACTTCCTCCTATAATACGAGAAATACTGGGTGTAAATTGTAACCATCAGACTGAAGACTTAATCCACAAAATATGGTATTCCTTGACATTCTAAGTTGATGAGCTCTATAATGTTCATTGCACGATTTGATGCTTGCCAGAATTTTACAGTTGTTCTCAGAGCCATTGAACAAATTCAAGAAAGAAAAATACCTCAGGGGCTACTAAACACAACCACACACCTGTGACTCAAGATCCTAATAACAGAGACTAAATTGAGTCTGAGATTGAGAGGTTTTTTCCTCCTATTCTTGTATTGTAATGATCAGACAGAACGCTGAATTTAGTGTAACTCGGTATTGGCCTGTTTATTTTCAGGTGGGAGGACTTGGTGCAATAGTAGGAAAAAAAGGAATCAAGGCAGCATTTAGGCGGAGGAGAGAGGAAATTAAATTAGTAGCAACATTGTGAATCTAAATATGAATATTCTTGTCCTGTTGCTGATTCAGATAAGCAGACTCTTGTGTATACCTTAAACGATGCTCTTCAGAGCCATTTGCAGGACCGAGGAGTGGTGATTTTAGTCTTTAAATCCTACATTGTTTCAGTTTTTGTCCTTCTTGCTTCTCTTGTCTCCAGAGTATTTCAGGCCAAGTAAGACTGTGTGTGTAGGTATAGAATTTTACAAAAGCTTTTCTGAAAACTTTCAGGGACTGCTGCATCTTAGTTACAGCTGGAAATAGTGAAAATCTTCCATAGATGGTCTACAGAGTTTTTCAAGGTGAGCTGACGGGCCAGTAGGCAATTTTCTCCATGATGTCTACTGTGAAAAGTCTGTTTTGTGTACTACAGCTTCTATTCCCTTATGTTGTGTAGTTCAGTTATGATTTTAGTGCCAGCTCATTTCATTTCCCATAGAAATTATGAAATAATCCCCTAATAAGAACCACCAGATCAACATAAGGCTGTCAGTATGGTCTTGACCACTCCTTTTTCAGCTACTAATTCATGTCCAAAACTGTGTGTTCCTAAGCTTATCCCTTAACTCTAAAGTTATTGTTTGTTATCTCTTTAAATGTACATTATTACTTGCATATTTCAAAAGGTAAAATTTTTATTCTTTTTTTTCTTTCTTTCTTTCTTTGTTTTTTGTTTCTGGTTTGTTTTTCTTGTTAAAGCAAGGTCATTTCCCTTTCTCTGGGTACCTTTTTCTGACCTTCAATCTCTGTCACTCCTTCTTGTGTTTGGAAATTAAAGTGGACTGAAATTTCAGTTAATTCACTCTCTCCTTTAAGGCTTTTGAATCAAATCTATGCTTTTGCCTTTCTATAATGATCATACAAAATAAATCTAAAATGAAATAATTCTCTCACATACTTCTAGTCACTTAATCACCTGTATCAGAAGCTATCGGGTTTGCTGCTTTTTAGTTTGACCAATCAAAGAAGACACCAAGTACGTTTTATTTTGGGGACTGTGAAAAAATAATGATGTTGCATTTTCAATGAACCCATAATCAGAAGACAGGCAAGAAAGAAAAGTAACAGGGAAATTCTATAATTAGGAAATTTTGTTGTAAATATTCTATGGGCGCTTCTTTGTGTCTAAAAATCTTCTTGAAACAGCTCCAAACTTCTGAGTACCATTCTCAATGAGCGTAAATTTTCTAGGCATAATAGGACAGTACCAGAGCAACATGTATAGTCTAAGACCATAATGTTACACAGAATATGACATTATATTTTCCAATAAGCTCATTCAATGACCTAAATTGAAAGCCATAAACACGAACTTATACTCAAGAATCTCTTACTCAAGTGAATACGCTGACATTTTATAAGCAAGATTAAATCATTAACTTTGTTCAAGAGCTGACTTCAGTCTCCCACAACGTGAGAAAGACCATAGTACTAATTGATTTTATAATTTTCATGGCAACATTTTGGTATTGTCAGGGGCTACAAGAGGGGTGGAGGGTTCTGTGAGAAGCTGCTGGAAGCTTCTCCCATATCCAGTGGAGCCACTGATAGCTGACTCAGAAACGGACCTACCACTGGCCAAGGCCAAGCTCACCAATAATGGAAGTAGCACCTCTGGTATAATGTATTACAGAAGGGGAGAAAAAGTTATTGCACAGAAACAACTCCATCCAGAGAAGAGAGGGGTGAGAAGGAATGTGAGAGGAGCAGTTCTGCAGACACCAAGGTCAGTGGAGCAGGAAGAGGAGGTGGTGTCCTATGTGCCAGAGCTGAGGTTCCCCTGCATTCTGTGGTGCACAGCAGGGTGAGTCAGCTGTGCCCCTGCAGCCCATGGGACTCCATGTGGGAGCAGAGATCCACACACAGCCCATGGAAGACCCTGTGCTGGAGCAGGCTCTTGGCAGGACCTGTGGCCCTGTGGAGAGAGGAGCCCGCACTGGAGCAAGTTTGTTGGCTGGACTTGTGACCCAACAGGGGATCCAGTCTGGAGAGGTCGGTTCCTGAGGGATTGTACCCCATAAAAAGGACCCACTCTGGAGCAGTTTATGAAGAACTGCAGCCAATGGGAATGTCTCACACTGGAGAAGTTTGTGGAGAATTTTCTCCTGTGGGAGGGGCCCTATACTGGGGCAGGGGAACAGTGCAAGGAGACCTCTCTGTGAGGAGGAAGCAGCAGCAGAAGTGACATGTGATGAACTGACTGCAGCCATTCCCCAATCCCCCTGTGCTTCTGGGGTGCAGGTAGAGAAAATGAGGAGTGAAAGTGAAAATTTAAGCCTAAAAGGAGGGAGGCTGGGGAGAAAGTGTTTTAAGGCTTGTTTTTACTTCTCATTATCCTACTTTGATTTGCTTGTTAGTAAATAAATTGATTTTCCCAAGCAGAGTCTGCATTGCCTGTGATGGTAACTGCTGAGTGATCTCTCCCTGTCCTCATCCCATGAGCATTTGTTCTATTTTCCCTTGCTTGTCCAGTTGATGAGGGGGAGATATAAAATAACATTGGTGAGCACCTGGTATTCAGCCAGGTCAGCCCCTCACACTGAAGCTCTAGACTGCGATTAGAGCCTCAGAGTTCTGAAATCCCTAAAGGTAAACATTATTTTAATAAATTGGAGTTTCTCTCTGTGTGATTTACCAAATCCAAACATCACTCTGGTGGCAACTTAGAATCAATTCTGCACAAGATGGAAAAGCAGATGCTCTCAAAGAAGTAATTCCTATGCCATGAAAGAAGAAATGAGATTAAATTGCCATATTTTCCTCTCAGGAGTCATTGGCAATGAATTGCAATTCTCTTTCATTTCTCTGACTCTTGCTATTCCTTTACCCCATCTCCAGACTAATCTTTACAATTGGAAATTTTGGTAGTTCAAATGTGACAAAACACAACTTCACTGCTCAACAAGGTCACTGTTGTTTTTTTTTTAATTAGGTGTCTTAATTTTTTTTTTTTTTTTTTTTAAATTTTGGAAGTGCAGGAAAGAACCTCCAAGTGTAAAACTGTTCTATTTTGGCCCTTGAGTAAAAGGAATATAACTAGTTCTAGAAATCCTAAATACTACTAAACAGTTTGAACTTCATCTTTCTTTTGAGGTGAAGAATTCTCTCTTTTCACTTAGATTAATCTATTTAGGTAATTTACAGTCATGAATGAATTTTTCTCTTTAAGATTCCTGTCTGGATGAGATCTGTCGTTACATTTATTATTCAGAGAAGGGACTGAGGTAGAGAATAGTGTCAGAGTTTCAACTTGCATTATTTGGGAGATTTCTCTGAAAATCTCCCAAAATTTTCTACTGAGTTTTCCTTTACATTCTCTATCAAGCAGAAGCCTTAGAGCAACCTCTTCCCACTCTACTGTCAGCCATTTCAAATACTTCAAAAATATTTTCTCTCTTGTACAAGGCCAAAAAACTAGTGGCAGATTTAGTTTTGACCCTGATTTATTTGCCCTCACACTAAGAACTTCAAAGCGTTGTCCAATTTTTTCTTCCTGTATTTTATTTAGAGCAAAGTAAACAAACATTTTTAAAGCCATGTTTTATTCATGTGTGTTTTAGTTTTAAAAGAAAGAACCCTGTGTTAACATAAACAAAACAAATATAACATCGTACTTCTGATCTATGACTTCATTGTAATACCTCCTTCAGCAGCAGCAGAGTTTGATTAGCACTCATGAATTCATATCTTCTCACTTTCAAGGAATACTCTCAGCATAAAGTAAGATTTGCAAAAGATGGGCAGGTGTAAATGACAATATCATTTCTGTAACAAAGTTCTCTGAAATTATCACATAACCTAAATTCAATATATTTCAGTATTCTGGAATGTAAAGTTATGCCTAAACACTTAGAAGTAAGCACTTTGCATAACAATTGTCTTTCACAAAGATAACCGAATCACACAACCCCCGGGTCAAATAAAATTTCATTTTTCTTTCTAATCAACCAATATACTGTCTGTCATGCATGATCCTGCAAATCTTCATCAAGTCATGCGATCATTATAATTTTAAGTAGTCATATTATATTTTTTATGTAAGAGAAATTGCTGTTTTATTCACTGCTACACATACAAAGATTTCCCCAGTATTTTCATAACTGCAAGTGAAAAAGACTGTTCAAGAATGTCTTGAAAACCGCAAGGAAATTCCAGCCACATTTGCAAGTAATCCTTTTACCTACCCTTCCACTTCCTACACATTCATCCTTGTCATATCTTTGCAAAAAGTATGCACTTGAAGTGGAGTGAGAAGGAAGAATTATATTGGTAATATGGATTTTGAGAATAATTGTCTTTTCAGCTTTTCCTAATGAGAAATAGAAATGGCCAGTTTCAAAGCCATCTTCTCAGCTGCTGATAAGATTAATGTACTGATTAACACCTTTTCCAAGTCGGATAGGAGGTGAAAACAATTCCATTTGGCAAAATCTCATCCCATTTGCTGACATCTTCATTAACTTCACTGATAAGAAAACCATTTCACAATAAAAACTTCTCAGGGCTAGAGATTTTATCTTCACAGCTTCACCTAACAATGTTAATTCTCTATGTGAAACATGTAGGTTCAATTGTCTTGATAATTTCTGTGTGCCTTATACCTTTTTTTTTTTGGTTAAAAGGTTGACATAAAGGAAACCAATTGCTTCAGACTCACTACAGAAGACTGATTTTCAAAAGGACGTTTCACCTTTTAACAAAAAGAAAGAAAAAGGATGTAGATAAAAGGGAATGGAAGGGTCGTCAGACACTGAAAGTTAACTGAAGGTACATAGTGGAAGTAATAATGCTATGTGATCACATTTGAAGCTATGCCAAGCTCTTCTGTTGTATTCTGTAATTTCACTGTTCCACACCCCATTTTCTCTATAATATACCACTACTTTGTTAAGATGATAAATAGTTTATCCCTTACTCAGGCCTGGTAAGGCTCAATTTTGGAGTCAGAAACTGACACGCCCCAGTTATTTTAAAAGGTATCTTCTTTTGGGAATAATTGCTGAATTTTTAGGAAACAGCTTGTAACATGAGAAGCCAGTTGCCAATTTAGCTGAATGGGGCAACTTGTTTCAGCCAGGTAATACTTTTGTGAAAACCTTTTGTCATGTAGATTCTAATTCAGAATGTGTATTCATACAGGAAGTTACTGGCATTTTCCAAAAAAAACCCAGGTAAATTCAGTATGTATCTACTTACCAAGATGTGGACTTTTTTGATAGCAGAGATTTTCCCATCTCTTTTACCTTGTGCATTTGGAGTTATTGCGTTAAATAAATTATATGACACAGTCTTTCTCTAAAAGCCAGCACATACACGTTCTTACTTGTTCCTCTCTACCCCCCCAAAAAAAGAAATTTGATATGCTAATCTTAATAAAATGTGAAATTTATTCAGTGTAATGTGTACTTCAAAATACACTTGAAATACTGTGTCAGCTGTAGAAGGGCATTCCCTTGCTCTTGTGCAGTATGTGTTCTCATTGGGCACTGCAGTGTTAGACCACTTAGTCCTGTGCTAAACTTCTCATGTCAAAGCAGCTGAAGACAGACTTTCTACCTACTCCAGAAAAGGTGCTTATTTTCCAATTCTGAGAAGTTACTATGAAACAACGCTATTTCTCCTACAATTCAATGGAAGTGGCTGATCTTACGTTAGATCTGATCTGATATTCAAATGTCTAAAATCTGGGATCTAATACCTCTGAATGCATTAATGTCAGCAGTAAATACCTTTTCTAGTGATCTAGAAAGTCATCTGTAGTGCAACGTGTGATACCTTATGTTTATATATTTTACATGCTTGTGTGCTGACCAGTTATGCTTTGAAACTCCTATTTCACAGGCATGTATGGCACATGATGAGCTATCACATGAGAAATAATTTTGTTGTACAAGGAAGATCTGCTAGGTACTTTTGATTACACAAAAACACTAGACTCTTCTTCCAATGTGACTCAATCCACAAACCGGTCACTATGTGCTATCTTGCAGTCCCCAAAGGACATTTCCTCTAATTCTAAGAACTTGGTCTTGACTTTTCTAATCTTAGGAGTTATCATCCAGGCTTTCGCTTTTGTAACACTTTCGCACATTTAAAATGCTATCGCAGTTTTCAAAACCACAACTGTTACTTTGGCCACAGGCATCACTACTTAAAACCGTGTATCATTTCAGCATCATTTCAGTTCTTCTAAACAGAAACAGTCTGACTTGTCTAAATAAATGCTGTCGATTTTATGGTTACTGCCTACCACAGCTCTCCCTGCATCCCAAGTAACCTCAGACACACTGACCGAAGCTAGTGCAAGTCATGGTCTGGCAGAGCAAAACTTCAGGATACCAGCCACAAAAACACATGAACCACTTGGCAGATCCTAATTGCTCCGAGACATAAGAAACAGATTGAACAGCTGAAATGGGTAATACTTATGCTCAGGGTGTTTTAGAATTTTGGGTAGTAGGAAAAACAGGAGAGCTGATAGTCCAGTGGGACTGACTTGGTTCAACATTGTAATCACTTATTAAGGTGAGGTATTACTTCATTATCACGTACAAGCAGTTATATATATATATATTACCTCTGACTGCAGTGTGTGTGAGCTATTGCAGGGTCTTTAGTAAATCAAGCCATTAGCTCCAAATTATTTTTTAATAGGTATTCTTTTTTGTTTCTCATCTGCTTGGCAGGAATTATACTCCTTTGCAGCTGCACAAGCCTGTCTTTGCAGTGCCTGTTCTGTTTAGTTCCTATTAAGCCAAAAGAAACCCAGAAAAAAAATGGTCAGATCTATCCATTACCTTAATTCTCTCTTGTCCTTTATAGCAAGTGCCTTATAATTGGTTAAACACTTTTCCTAATTAATTTCAAAGGGTGTTTCACGAGGGATGAAGGAAGAATGAGGGCTGTCCCATGGCCTGAAGAGAGAAGCCTCTGGCCTTCACTCGGGGGAGAAGGATGGGTTCAACTTCTCCACTGGTTTTAAGTGAGCATGGATATCATGATCTCACATAGTTTGACTGGGCAAAGGGAGATTCCAGACCATATGACATCGTGATCAGTATATAAAGTGGAGGGAAGAAAGAAGAAGCAGGGATATTTGGGATTATGACGTTTGTCTTCCCAAGTCACCATTACATGTGATAGGGCCTTGCTCTTCTGGACATGGCTGAACTCCATCCTGCCCATGGGAATTAATTCCTTTCTTTGGTTTTGTCTCCTTGTGCACATGGCTTTTGGTGTCCCTATTAAACTGTCTTTAACTCAACCCATGAATTTTCTGACTTTTACGCTTTTGATCTTCAATCCCACAGGTTGGGGGGGAGAGCGAATGGCTGGTGGGGCTTCACTGCTGGGATGGAGTTAAATCATGACACACACATACAAAAAGGAAAGCCTTGAGAGCAGATACCACACAGGAGAAATTCTAATATGACATGGTGATGAGCAAAAAGGGAAGAGGAAAGGGAAGAGGAAAAGGAAGGGGAAGGTTAACAGGCTAATATCCCTAGTTCTAATATCAGTTTCATCTCAGAAGCTTCGCTAAAAGAAGGGTTTTGTCTAATTTGTGAACCAGATACCAAAAAATGTGGTGTAAAAGCTAAAAATTAAGAAAATAATTCTAAAGGAAAACAGAGGATGGAAGCCTGGTAATGATTTGACTATAGTAAAGGTAGCAAGTTATCCATAAAAACAAATTCTATAACTTGAAATTAAAATCTTTCTTAAACAACAGAAGACTCATTGGGACAATGTAATATATAGCAGCAAGACTTGCAATTGCTTATCAAATATATACAGAAGAGACATTGTAGAATGTAAAAAGCAGGGAAGAATCAAATAAAAAGTGTTTTAAGACAGTGTAGACAGATTTACAGAAATGAATGTTGTACATTACTAGTAGCTGAATTTGGTCAACTGAGACCAATTAAATCCTCTCGTTTTCATAATACTATTAAAATTAAATATGTTTTGTTGTTGGGGTTTTTGGTTTTTTCATTGCAAGGGTTTTTGGCATTTTGCAGGTTGTTGTTTGTGGGGTTTTTTTCCCAAGTAAAACCCATGGAATTTCCTGTTTGTGATTAAGTAGGAAACTATGTTCATATCTATTTTAAGTAATTCAACCTTTTCTTCTAGGTAGTTTCACTTTCTGTGAAAATGACTTTTGATTGTGGAATGGGATTCTGATTCCAGAACTGGTGATCTCTGAGTGCACTTCCCCTAGAAAAAGAGCTGAAAAACTAGGCTCTGCATAACTCAGACCTATCCAGAATGTTATTACTTGGAACCATCCTTTTGAAATAGTATGGAAGTAGTATGAAAAAGTATCAAACGGATACAGGAAGGGTTTGACAGTGGGCCTCCTGTTTTAAATAATGTAATGATGGCCATGCAGAAAAAAAATCAATTTCCAGCTGCTACACCGGTACAGAACTAGAGTTTTAATCAAAAATTTGTGCAGTGTGAAGGATAGTTATTGTCCAGCCTTACTGGAGTAACGAGTCCAGGTCTGAAGTTCCCAGTAGAAGAAAGATGTTTCCTGTTGGAACAAGTCCACAGGATAACTACTAAGTTGATCAGAGAGCTGGAGCACTTATTTTGTGAAGACAGTCTGAGAGGGTTGTGGCTGTTCAGCCTGGAGAAGAGAAGACTCTGGGGAGAATTTATACCACCTTCAAGGACATAAAGGGGTCTTATAAGAAGACTGAAGAGGGGCTTTTCACAAGGTCAAGTAGTGATAGGACAAGGGGGAATTAAGCTGAAGAACAGTAGGTTTAGAGTGTATATGTATAGGAAAAATTTCTTTACTGTAAGGATGATGAGACACTCTAACAGCTTGCCCAGAGAAGTTTTAGACTCCTCATGCCTGGACATGTTTAAGACCAGGCTGGACGGGACTCTGAGCGCTTGACCTAGTGAAAAGTGCGCCTGCCCAGGACAGGGAGATTGGAGTTAAGGATCTTTAAGCTCCGTTCCAACACAAACGACTCTATGATTCTATAATTATATGATTATATGGAAACAAAGAAACAAACAAACAAACACAGGTACAGTAATTAACTTGCTGCAGTACACAGAAAAAGTAACATCTTTCCGCTGCTATTACTAACCTGTTGGAATGTTATTAGATTTCCTTTGTCCTCAAAAAATACCAACAAAACAAATAAACAAACCGCACAAAAAACTCTCCAGAATTCTAAGTCCTGCTATGACTGTGTCAAAGAAGTAAATTTAATGTTCTAGAAAAACTTCTGTAATAACTTCTGTTGTCATTATAGGTCTCAGGGGTAACCCAGTGTTTAGAATAAGTCTGATTATGCTGATAACTGTGTGCAGAATAATCCAGATGCTTTTCTGGGCAGTAAAAATAGAGAATGGAGTGGAAGTCTGTTACTTGTTTAAAAAAAAAAAAAGTACCGAATAAAAATGCAATTTTTTTCTTCACCTGGAAGTGGAGACTTAAAACCAAACTGGTTGTATTTTACAGGAAAAATTAAAAAAAAAAAAAGAGTAAAGGAGATTCATTGATTGATTCTGACTAACAGTGCTAGCTAACCATTCACATGTGCTTAAACTATGTGTGTAGCCCTTATTCTTTGAACTGAAATTTTCTCTGTCGATCAAAGGACCTATTTTGTGGTACCTGCAGTATTTACTTCTTGGCAGATCCAAGATGTCTACTACAGACTTTCAACCCCTATCTTCACATCTGTAGTGTTGGGAGGGAGTAAAATATTTATTGTGATACCCATTGGTGACTTTCTTCAAGGATTTAGTTGTATAAATGTGCCAAGGCATCTAAGCAAGACAGAAAACCGAGGGTTGCAGTAACACAAGTTAGAAAAGAGCTGCCCAACGGGATAGAAAACAAAAGAAACTAAAAGAAAAATGCTGTGTGATTTTAGATACAGGGATAAACACAGTCAATTTTAGGCTCTTCTGGGCCCCGTTAAGATTCTGTCTACATAGGTGTAAAGGCTCCAGTGTGAAAAGAGACAGTTCAATACCACCTTCTGAAAATCAGCAAGCCCTTTAAGTAACTCAGAATACAAAAGCTTCTGGTCCTGAGTTTCAAACATAGGGTAAGACAAGCCGTAAATAAGTGCCTATGAATTATCATTCCATACTTTCCATTCTATTCTGCATTATACTATCATTCCAGTATCATGGAATGTTATTCCACGGTGCATTCACTCACTGAATGCTTCTTCCACAGATTTTAGATTTTTTAAATTTCACTGTTTATTTTAAAACTTTTAGAGTTATTAAAAATCATGAGAAAGACAGATCTGTGCTCAGGAGTACTGTTTAAATATACTATGAGACCTTTGCAAAACCTTTAAGTTAATACAACTGAAAAACTGAAGATTTAAAATTTGTCTGAAGGCTATTATGTTCTTTCTTTGGGTCATATCTTCGTCATTTGCTCTCTCTCACACACATTTTTGGCTTTGTTTATATTTCTGTGTACCTTTTAATTATGTAGGGAAATACTTAGTATTCAGATGATTTGAAGGAATAACTGGAATTTTCTTCACTGTTCTTCACTGATGGAAAGACTAGAGTGAAGGAAGGAACAGAATTACCCAACGGTGATACTAAGTAATATGGAGACCAGATCTGAAAAATTCTCTTAAAACAGCATCCACAGACATACTCCATAATCTCATTACTGGTGGAAGAGTAAAAGAGTTTTTCTTATGTGTAATTTACCACAGATATACTGATGAAAATTTTTACATATGACTTACTCCCATGAGAGCTTGCTGAACTTGAGAACTGAATCCAAGATATTAGATTAGCTTTGGTCTTTTATGAAACTGATTTGGTAGATAGTTGACAAAATTCAGCATTCCTTTCAATTGCTTAAAGATAAGTATTGCCCTATTTGGCATATTCTGTCCTGTCCTTCACAGAACTTCAGATCCTTTTAACTGCTTGGAATTGAGTATGCAAGTGATGTGATTATATTTGCTGTCAAAGCTCTAAATAAAAGATTATTGTCATGTTCTACATGTTGCCATGCATAAATATTCAAATTAACACTACTAAAATAATTGGGAAAAGATAGCATTCTAAGTACTTCATTACCTATTCAGCCCTTGGGCTACTCTGGCAAGAAATATTTGCCCTATGTGAGTCAGATAGAAAAGTTTCTAGCTACTTCTTCCTCTTGCAGTTCTCCCATGAGCAACAGAGAGCATTGTCAAGACACTGCTTTGTTTGTGTGCTGCTGCTTAGATTATTCACAGATGTGAAGGAAATATCAAGCAAGCTCTATAAACAGAATAAACCAGTAAAAATTGTTAGTGAATTGAAAAATAATGAAAACAAATTTTTTGACCTGTACGTCTTAACT
The DNA here is from genome assembly GCA_013398115.1 of Falcunculus frontatus. Lineage (NCBI taxonomy): Eukaryota > Metazoa > Chordata > Aves > Passeriformes > Falcunculus > Falcunculus frontatus. The sequence continues at coordinate 511,599 of VZRV01004962.1, read as the reverse complement.
CAGGAAAATACCAAGTATATATCTAACTCCAAGGGCATGAATTATCACATCCCTAAACTTACCTAAAATCACATTAATTTTTAGTTTCATTTAGATGCATCCAATTCTTTGGCTCCGTAGAAATTGGGTTACAGCTGTGCCTAATTAGTGCCATTCTCAGTCAGATCCTCTTAACTAAACAATCCTCTGATAAACAAACATCAGGAAAATCCACTTCCTTCTATATAACAATTTTTAAAAATTAATGAGAAATAATTATCCCAGAATTAATATATGGCACTCTTTTGTGAAAGATAAAATAATGACGTTGTTGTTGGTTTTGTTGTTGTACAATCATCATGAAATACAGAATGAAAACAGACTGTAAATCATACTTTCAGGTTGGTCTCTTTCTCTAAACTATTCATCTTTTTATTGGTGGGGAATATTACCGCTGTTAAGAAGAACTATTCTTTCAAGACCCTTTAGAGGTCTTTTTGTATCTGTAGCACAACTTAATGAAGATTTTCACTGTATTACAAGGCAGTGGGAAAAGACTGGGGTAAGGAAACATACTTGGTTGAAGACAGGACATCAAAGCATGGAATAAAATCTTAAGCCAAATCATGGATCCTTTGCTCCGCAAAAACTTAGCTGTTGTGATAATTATGTGATTGGCTCTTATCATGTGCTGAGATCTTTGCTATCCTTTCTTTCCTGTAAGGAAATATTCCAGTTTTATTTACTACGTGCTTTCTGCATTTTGTGTATCATTCAGATGCTGATAGTTTCCATAAGAAGAATCCTTCTGCTTCTGTGTTCATTATGTCCAATGATTTGCTGATATCCGAAAGGATTTGCTATCTACTGAAGACCAAATAAGAAAAGGAAAAGAATGAGGGGCATTTTCTAAAATATACCTATTGGTGCTAACTCAATACTAAGAATTTTAAAAATAGGTGACCAAAAAAACTAACCTAATTTCAGCACAGTATTTTTTTGTGCTGGGTTCTCTGGCCGTTGGAGACCTTTGCAAAACACTTCCTGAAAACTATAATAAAAACCTAGTCCAGAAAAATAATCATTTTTAAAGGCATCCCACTGAAATTAAATAAGTCTGTGTACTCTTTGTCAAACAGGAACCTTAGTTCTTTTTTCTTCTGTCTTTCCCAATAAAGTAATTAGAGGCATAGCTCTGCTCCTTATGTGAAAAAAAAGATGAAAAACCCTCTGAGGCCTCAGAGATCATAAAAAAAAAGACATCAAATTTGTTCCTGTTAAAAAGTGTCCAAGGGTTGTTTTGACCCTGACTGGTCATCAGCACAGGCAGGGGGAAAAGCACGGGTCATCCCAGACCATGCTGCTGTTCTCTGTCCTTCTAAATATCCAAGTTGCTCAATTAAAGTGTGTGGGGAGTGCCCCATGTGGGCCACAGGGACTGAAGGCACGTGGCAGCTCTCAGGGCTGGGTTGGTGGAGACCCCTTTTCGTGCAGTGGTCAGAAGAATCGCTTAAACACGCGGTCACTCTATCATCATGCCTTTATAAACCTGTTTGATTGTTCGCAGTTCAAAATTCCTGTTGTGGTACTGCCACAAAGGTCAGTAATTTGCTGTGGACATCAGCTGGCACATTTCTGTGCTGCTCTGTAGGGATGTTTGCATCCAGAGCAGTAATTAAAGTAGTTACCTGTAGTTTTATCTGCCTTAAGTTTAAAGCAGAAACATCTGCTGCAGGCGAAGGCTGCTTACAGGCTGGGCTGGGCGGAGCTGAGCAGGAGGAGAGATTTCTGTGGTTTTATTTCATTCCAACCGGTTTCTTTAAAGTCAACAGCAATAGCTGCTAGGGACTTGCAGAAGCAAAAACGTGGATGCAAAATGAAGAGAAGCTAAATTTTAGAACTAAACTCATTCTTACGCAACACAGAGCATATATATGGCTTTCTCTACAGCTTCCTTTTTTCCCCCTACAGTTTGCATTCTGAGGTATTTTTCTGTTTTTTCTTCTGTTCCCCAAATTTATCGAGCTGCAGTACAGCCTGAGACTCAAAGTAAGAATTGTCACTTTGAGAATAGAGCTGATTTATCAGAAGGAGGGTTTTGCATTCTGTACAGAATATCTGATACGGTGAATTTTTCTTCCTAACAATGTCTTACAGATTATTATCAAAAGCCATTTAAAAAAACCCAAAAAAACCAAGGGCTTTCCAAAAGAATAGCAATCAGATTTTATTGAATAAATTTTCCCAAAATCAAAGGAGGAAGAATTTTTTCTCCATTATTAATCTTCCGTTAAAGAATTTTAACATTCAAATATACTACTTTACAGTAAAACATAATTTAAAAAATACAAAACACAATACCAAAGCCTCCTCACAAACTTCTTTCAAAATTACTGAAGATATGGCTAGAAAGAAAATGCGTGAAATGACCTGTTTTGTCCTTAAATCAGTTTGTGTTTTGTACTGTCTGAAAACTTTAAAGTATATAATTTAAAATACTCAGTTACAATCAAAACAGCTCCGTTTAATTTTCCTGAAAAGGGATATTTTTATTTGTGGAAGGGAAAGAATAAAAATCATATCTTGTCAGAGACAAAAACCGTACAGCTTACATTGGCAAAATCATAATATATCTAAAAAGTATTTAGAATGTTCAGATGTCTTTTATACATATTTTTGAAAAAAAAAATAGTTCATTTTAAGTCAAAATTACGTAAAACATAATTCACTTTTCATGTAGATATCTCAGCTTTAATTCGCTGAACTGTAAAATACAAGCAATCTTGAGATTTACATTATTTTCAATATTTTACTGACAGTAAACCAGTTTCATTTTAAAGATTAATACAGCTGTAGTATCTGCAAATCTAAGTTTAAATTCTCTTTACATTTCATGCATGTGATTTAAATTTTAATATGTATGGTGGGAATGGTGCTGTTAAAATCTAATTTAAAAATGCAGTTCCTTACTTCTTTGATGTTGCACAAATTTTACAGTGTCTAGCACTGATAAAATAGTAATGTAGAACTAACATTAAATAATATCTAATCCCTTTTCTTTTCCATTAAATCATTCTTAATCTTCAAGACCGTTTTATCCATTTTACAAGAAATCAATATTGCTCCTGTGCATGAGAAAAGGGAAAAAAAACACCTATTTTCTCCATAATCACCTGTCAGATGCATTCATACAATTATTTTACTAGAAAACCATCTCACACTAAAAAAATTTCTTTTTACTGCGAGGAGTAGTAACAGTTTCCAGTTATAGTTTGCCACTCCACATGAGATCGTGTTCATATCAAGACGTGTCTGGGTAATAATCTGAAATAAGAAGCAACAGGAAGAAATTTTGGAATGAAGAAGTTTCATTCTTCTGCAAAAGAGGAATGTTAGAAATATGGGCAAAATTGCCACCTGAATCAATATTTACCTTCGCCTTGTGAGGGGCACCAGTAAAATCAACAGACGTGCTGACATGAGTAGTGCAGATGCTCTGCACCACTTTTGTGTTTGCCAAAAGGAGTTGACAAACACCCTTCTGTACTCAGCACTCACCTGCTGCTTCCTGTGAGAAGGATGAGTGCAGCTTGGGAGTGTTGAGCCAAAAAAAATTATATATATATTGCTGTGAAGTAGCTTATGGGTTTTGGGGTTACTGGGTTTGGTTTTTTTGGGGTTTTTTTCATTTTGGAACACATCTGGTGAATTTTCCTCTTTCCTTTGATGAAGCTTGGGGCTGAAATAGAAAAAAATGGTTGCAAAGACCCGTTTTCATCCTCATGGGCACTGGAACTACTTACTATTACATTCCCCTTTCTTCATCCTCTGCCTATAAGTACTCCTCTAGATATCAGACCTGAACAGCAAGGAAGACACTTTGGCCTACTATAAGCATTGACATTTTGAAAAGTATTCTCTTCAGAAGCTGCCATTTATCAGTGTAAAAGAAAAAAAAGTTCCTTGAAGCTATCAATCAACCTTCACAAGTAAATTTCAGGCAGAAAGCCAACCATAATTGAGAATCCCACAATGAGATGCTCAGCATGATTTCAGAAGCTCCACAGTGAGGGGCAGGCAGGCTGTCATTTTAGGAGACATTTTGGATTTGTTTTTTTCATGCCTAGAGACTGATATGATGGAGATGAAAAACTGGATCTTAAAATAAAACCATTTTTGGAAACCTTAAACACAAGGAATCATAAATTTATTGCTACGGTATTAGAATCCATCTTTTTCATACCAACTCACACGTCTGAAACACCTCATTTATTTGCAGAATTTTCCTGAGATTTAACTGTGATGACATGCCATAATAGCTATTAGGGAATTCCTTGTGGGCTAGTTTGAGATTTGAGGCTCAGCCTAGGACAAAGAGCTGAGAAGAAGCTGAATGAGCTCTTCAGTAGCCCAGGGAGGCATTGTTTCCTCAAGATAAGGAACAATTCCCCTGCTGCTGCTTCTTTTTTGTCGGTGGGTTCCTGAGATACAGCTTGTACGTACTGCATATGCTGCTGCTGCCTCTAAATCACTTCATTTCAAGCTGTTAGGGGTCAGCAGAGGGACAGCTTTCCTTGTCTCCTGCAGCACTCTACTCTAGGGAAAGATAAAAAGGCTGCTACAGAGCTGGTCCTCTTCCTACATTTTTGGACCACTCAGGTTACATAAGCAAAGAGGTTAGCAGGGCACTGATTTCCTTTCACCCTCAGAGGGATGTGTAAGTCAGTCTGCATTGTGGCTCACGGGTAGCAGTTTCCACAGAAGAAAGGAAGAAAAAGCCAGGGAATACGAACGGACACTTTTCCTAATCCTAGGTTACTTTATCACATCTATGACTGATTGCACTACCATGGAATAATATGAAATAAATGGCATATTTGCAGCCTTATATGAAAAGGATCCACCTACTAAAAACAGTTTGGGGTGTAAAGACTCCTTCAGGCCGCTGTCATAACAACTGTTAGCCCTCACCAACCTTTCTATTTTAAACACCGAAAAGAAATTTAGCAATGTAATGACTTGCTAGAGAAGATTAAAATCTATGATAATTGTACTTTCTGTCACAATATTAATTTATTACTTTTATTTTAGAGAGCTATGCAGACTTAGCATTGAGAAGTATGTTGGCGTTATTTACAAAAGGAAAGTGAAATATAAGGATTTTTTAAAAGGATACCTGTTTGTCTATACTTATATTTACAAAGGGTTGGTCATGGAAAAGTGACTAGTTCACAGTATGATGGACTTTTGCATCTGTTTCTAGTCACTCTTTGTAAACTGAGAAAATGTTTGTGGTTATAAACATTGCAGTTGCAAGAAAACCCCTTTTAAGCAGAGGGGCAATGAAGATACATGAAATGAACAAGTAAAAAACTTCTGACCCAGAATAAGCTGAGTTGGAAGGGTCACGCAAGGATCAACAAAGTCTAGCTCTTGACTCTGCACAGATCAGCCCACACCATGTTCCTGAGAGCTCTGTCTAAATGCTTCCTGAGCTCTGTCGGGCTTGGTTCTGTAACCACTTCCCTGGGGAGCCTGTTCCAGTGTCCAGCCACCCTCTGGTGGAAGAATTTCTAATACCCAACCTAAACCTCCTCTGATACAACTTCAGGCCATTGTCTCCAGTCCTGTCACTGTCACCACAGAGATCAGTGCCTGCCTCTCCTCTTCCCCTCACAAGGATGTTGTTACTTCAGCCAGCTCTCTGCTCCGTATCCTCCAGGCTGAACAAACCAAGTGCCCTCAGCCACTCCTCACACGGCTTCCTCCTCAAGGCCCTTCACCATCCTCATGGCCTCCTTTGGACACTCTCTAACAACTCAATGTCTTTTCTGTATTGTGGCACCCGAAACTGCCCCCAGCACTCGAGGTGAGGCCGCCCCAGTGCAGAGCAGAGCAGGACAATCCCCTCCCTTGCCCTGCTGGTGATGCTGTGCCTGATGCACCCCAGGACACGGGTGGCCCTCCCTGCTGACTCATATTCAACTTCCTGTCTACCAGGACCCCCAGTCCCTTTTCACATCACTGCTTTCCAGAATCAAATTCCCCAGTCTGTCTGTACATCCAGGGCCAGGATTACGCCATTTCAGGTGCAGGATCTGGCACTTTCCAGCAGAACTTCATATGGCTGGTAATTGCCTGGCCCTCTTATTTATCAAGGTGTCTCTGCAGATCTTCCCTGCTTTTGAGGGAGTAAAAGAGTAAACAGCTCCTCCCATTTTTGTATTATCTGCAAACCTACTTAGTATCCCTTCCAGTCCTGCATCCAGGTCATTTATGAAGATGTTGAAGAGCAGAGGGCTGAGGATGGAGCCCTGTGGAACCCCACTAGTCACAGGTCACCAGTGTGATTGTCACCCCATTCACTGTAACCCTTTGTGCCTGACCTGTGAGCTGGTTCCCCACTCATCACATGATGTGTTTATCCAGCTGAACAGCAGATATTTTGTCCAGAGGGACACTGTGATACACAGTATCAAAAGCTTTACTGAAATCCTAAAAGATTACATCGGCTGGCTTCCCTTGATCAGCTGGGTGGGTTATCCTGTCACGAAAGAAAATCAGATTTGATAAGCAGGAGATTCCCCCCCTGAAGCCATACTGGCTGTGACCAGTAGCTGTTTTGATCCTCACGTGTTTTCCAGTACTTCCCAGAATAATCTTCTCCTTAACTTTACCAGTCACTGAAATGGGACTGACAGATCTGTAGTTTACAGGGTCCTCCTTCTTGAAAACTGGGACGATGTTCACCAGCTTCCGCTCAGCTGGGACCTCTCCAGATTCCCAGGACTGGTTGAAAATCATTGAGAGAGGTTTTGTGATGACATCAGGATACTGAGATACAAACTGTATTTCTGGGAAATAATATCAACCATACAGGACCCATAAAGAAGCAGGGCAAAGATCTATAGCTTGGAGTCTGTAATTTCACCTCAGTTGTACCCAGTTATATAGTAGGGGTCTCCTTTGTTATACACAAGTAAATTTACAAGGCACTCAGAAAGAATATAATGAGAATTTTTTGAAATCTGAGTTTCATTAACACACCTCCATTGAATAGTATCAGTTATCCTTCCCCATAATGTCAGTTACTCAAAAATATTTCTTTCTATGGGTGTCTTATCCACTATGAGAAAAAAATGTCAAGAATTGTCTAGCTGTTTTACAGCACCTTTGTTTCACAAAGACCACCCTATTTTGAATACTGTCAATTGGTCTGGTTTCAGATCACCACCCCAAAAATGTGAATGCCCATAGGAAGATCAGTCTTTTTCCTTAACAAACTCTAATGTCTTCAGAATCTTAAAAAGCAAAGGGAGATGAAGAAGCAAATGAGATACTTATTTTTCAAATGTTTCCACTAAAGTAAAGTAATCTCAAAAACACCACTTGCCAAAGAAGACTAAACAAAGATGATATCCTGAATTGCTGAAACACAGGACTGTGATGTTACTGTGTTTTCATGACAGGTCCATTATATCATAATGAAAATTATTGGTCCATAGTGTAATTATGTAAAGAGAAATACAAGCTGGGAAATTCTTGATATAAAAGTATTTTTAGATTGAATTGTATGGATTCCTTAGAGATGGCAATTCGTTTTAGTGCTTCCTAATTTTTATCAATCTTCCATTAAAGAACATAAATTTGGACAATTTATGACACACTGTTTTGCTACTTTTTTACAATGGCATTGATAAGCTTTGAACATTAAATTACTAGTTTCATTTTAATTAGTTCTTCTTTCCCAGTGATAACAAAGCCACTTATAAATAAGGGGACTATATATTCTTACAGTGATTTTTCTGTGTAACATAGAGTTACAAAGAATTGGGGTTTACTTCATAATAACATTTTAATCTTAATGTAAATTCTTTGACCCAGTTACAAGCAAAAACCACAATATGAATACAAAATGGAATTTCTGCAAATAACCTCAGTAGTGTTGATTTGTATTAGTATCTGTATTAGTATTTCAAAACAACAAAAAAAGGTTAAGATGCTACAAAGGGACAAGTATAAAGCAGAATAAAAATAGTACAAATATTCTGCAAATAATTCAGCTAAGATTGTACTGGGTACTGCACGGAACACAACAGAAAGCCCACAGTGTGCAGTGTGTGTTTCCAGGTACACACGCTTTGTCTCCCCAGCCATCAGCAGGAGCCAGGTGTGTCCCACCCCTCTGCACACCCTGGAGAACGTGAGCAGGATGGTTTCTGCAGGCAGGGTTGGTGAGAGATACTGTGGGACATGTGCAGGTGTGCACTTACCCACCGACTGCCTGTGTCCAGGGCAAGTGCCTGGGTGCACAATGCTGGGATAGGGGGGCCCACCTGCCTGGGAACACAAAGTGATTTTTCAGAAAGCTGCTCAAATTTTTAACTAATTTCTCCATTAAAGTCTGAGAGTAATTACATGGAACAACTCAGCTTTTAAAGTTGAATATACAACTTTATTTTTTTCTCTTTTCTTGCAACCTTAGGCCCTGCATAGAACAGCTGGGACAGTGCAGATGGGGGCTTAAGCACAAAATAGAGATCCACACTGAGGGAAAATAGTAAAGCCAGCAACAAAGTACCCATTACGTAAATCCCAGTCATGTATCTTAAAGGAAAGACTGCTTTTTCCCTCTTCAGTCCAGCTATTTGAGATACATGCAGTATTTCTCTTCCCCCGATAAGAGTAGGTACTTATATGTGGAAGAATCTACACAGAAATTTATTGTTGTGTTTGTGTAGGCCTAACCAACAATAGGATCAATCCTGATTTCCTTCTTACTGACCTCACGAGCTAAACCACCTAGTAAGCATATTTGCTATTAAAAAAAAAAAATAAATCTTACATTTACAGGCATTTTCCTGGAACAAATATGTACGCACCTAGTAACAGAGGAGAAAACCCTTTTGATTATGCACGCAATAAATAGATTCACAGTCATAGGACATTTAGGTTGGAAAAGACCTTTAAGAGTATAGAATCCAACTAACCCAGCAATGCCAAGTCCATCACTAATCCATGTCTCCAAGTGTCACATCTACTTTTCTAAAATACCTCTAAAGATGGTGTTGCAACCACTTCCTTGGGCAGTCTGTTCCAATGTTTAATAACCATTGTAATGAAGAAAATTTTCCTAATATACAATCAAAACCTTCACTGAAGGAACCTGTAATTTCCTCTCGTCCTGCTGCTTGTTACCAGGGAGAAGAGACCAATGCCTAACACTCAACAGCCTCCTTTCAGGTAGTTGTAGAGACTGAAGCAGTCCCTCTTGATCTTCCTTTTCTCCAGGCTAAACACCACCAGCTCCCTCAGCCACTCCTCATAAGATTTATAGCTTCAGCTCTGCAATCCATCAGTTTTACAGGATTAGCCCTGCAATATCATTGTACTTGAGGCTTTTACACTACCATTACAAAGTGCTATGTCACCACAGCTCCTTCACAGCTCTTGTTTATTTTAGACAGCAGCCTGGAAGCATCAACTCGATAAAATGCAGCTATCTAAGGACAACTTTTTATTATTCTGAGCAAGAACTTAGAGTTCCTTTTGCAGTATGAATTATTTAATAGAGTTTCAAAGAAACAAAGGTACTTGATTTTTGGCAGTGTTAATTTTAACTGAAGAAAATAGCAAGAGCATTCACTCAAACTTACACCAAAGAAACAAACAAACCAAAAAATCAGCTACTATGGCTTTCTGAAAGAAAATAAGAAATGCTCTTATTTTTAAAGTTGCATTCAGTGTCATTTCAAGCATGTATATTAATAATTTGAATCACAGACAAATTGATTTAGGAGAGAAACTACATTACAACTTGGGATTTCCTACCACTTTGGAGTCAGCCATTAAAATCTATGTCAGAAACAGCATTTTGTCGTTTTTTTTTGATTTGCACATGACCTTTAATATTGTCATGCTAGTCTCCTAATGTCATTTTTTTAAAAAAAAATGATGCTTAAGCTTGATTTCTAAATCTCTGGTTATGTCTCTGAATTGACAGCTTGATTTTACAAAAGCCTTGATAATCAAGCAGTTCTCACTGACTTAATAACAGGGTTTGATGGTGCATGGTCAGTACTTTTAGATGCCTAAATATATCCCAGCATCAGGGCTCTGGTAGTTCTGGTGGCTCTGGTAATCCATATCATGCTGACAAGTTGTCTTGACTTGTCGCTACACAGTCTGCACGATATTTCATCGTAATGGTACATCAGCCTGTGTCCTAATCCTGTGATTGCAGCCAACAATATTGCAGGATCAATCCCTATTTCCGCAATAATCAATCTGAAGTAAGTTTCTCAGATATTACAGAAATCAGATCACGTAAGTGATGCCTTTGTAATGGTTACAGAATTGCTCCCACAGAAAAGGTCACTGAGTACTGAACTGCACTCCCACTGAAAGGCAGAAATAATAATCTCGGGAACAAAATCACAAGTTCATTCAAATACACATTTCTGTGCTGAGAGGGACTAGTATCCAAGCTACAAACGAAACATCAGAAGAAGTTTAGTATGATATAAAGAGTAGTAGAAGAGGTTTTATAATAGTATAAAGTCTAATTAGCTGTTTTAGAGCACAGTAAACCTCTGGGAAGAATTGAAAGCAATTAGGAAAAAAGAGACTGAAATAAATACATAGACATTAAAATTTACATACATAGACATATATATACTACATATAGTATAAAATATACAAATATACATAAGTATTTATGATTTATGCTAGTATCTATCTTTTAAGGTACACGTAAATGTAGAGAATAGGTACAAAAATCAAACATACAGGAAAGAAAGCTGCTGTTTAAAACCTTTGGTGCCCTGTTGAAAAACTCAGTGTGAAGAGTAGATTCACAGTGGTTTAGATGATACTTCAAAGAAATAGGAAAGAAAATAGGTGAGGAGGAAGTGAACTGCCAAGACTTTATACGAGACTGAAAGCCTCCTCTGTTCCCTGCTGGGACCATTCCTTCCAGCTAGGGCAAACCTTGGCCATTAATATTCTCACAATCATTATATTGCTGCTTGCAGAAGGAGACGCACATCCTTCTCCCAGGGAAACTATTTATTGTACTTCTATCTACACTTCTAGCCCTCTCTGTCTTAGACAGGGCTTATCAGATTTTTTACATAATTCAGAAAAAAATATGTCCATCTCTATCTGTCGTTGCTGTACAGGCTCAGCAACACGGCAAAGTCCGAGAACCTGTTTTTATTCTGTGCTTTTCTCTTTCCATTTAAGAGCCATATGCAACATCTTTTAATGATTCTTTATTTGAAAGTAGATATTGAAAGTAGTTTTGGACTTGAACTGCTACATGTCTACCACTGCAAAGTGTTAGTGGAACTCTTTATTCAAGTGTCAAGGATAAGTCAAAACAACTTGAAAAGTCATGAAATCCTAGAGTCATGGAATAGTTTTGGTTGGAAGAGCTATTTAAAGGTAATTTGTTCCACCCCCTGCCATGTGAAGGTACATCTTTCACTAGATCAAAGCCTTGTCCAACCTGACTTTGAACACTGCCAGGGACCGGGCATCCATGACTCTGGTAACTTGTTACACTGTCTCAGCACTCTCACCATAAAAAGCTTATTCCTTAGATCCAATCTAAATCTATTCTCTCTCACTTTAAAATAATTATCCCTTGTCCTGCTAAACCAGGCCTTGGCATAAAATCTCCCTCCATCTTGAGATTCTTTGTCACAAAACTTCTTGATCCTGTGATATAATTTTGTTTAAAGCAAGGTAGGCTGCTTTCTGAACGTCATGCATTAATTCTGAAAAACTGGTTTAAGAATTAGTTTTATATCCAGGCCAATACAGAAACTGCCACTCAGTTTTTACATTCAGTACCCTGATAACCTTGCAGTTTCCTCCAAATATCTGTTATACATGATTGCAGGGGCTTCTAGACGTGATCTTTTGTGAAATGAGAAAGTATGCTGTCTCCACATTTGGAAGATTGTGAAGTTATTAATTGCTTTGGATTTGAAAGTTTACTAGGAGACTAAAAAAAGTATAAGTCTGCTGAATTCTCAGTGTTTAAAAACACTTTTGAAAATATCATCTTTAAAAGGGTTCTTTCGTGCTTGGTTCTAGTCAAAAGTGGTTCAATTTATAATTATCTTTATTGGTATTTTTCTGGGTTTACATTTAAATTATTCTATCTAAAATGTCTTCTTTAATATCAACCCAGATTTGGAAGTTTGAAAAGCTAGATAATTGAAGGGTTTGTGTTCAAAAGAAAAGTGTTTGTTAAGAACCTACACAAACAGGTATTTACAAAACTTCCACAACCATGGCTCAGATCTGCATTTCCTATCATCTATTCACCTAGCCACCCCTTTTTTTGTTTAGGAGACACAGCATTCTAAAAGGCTTTGATCTTGGTCCATCATTTGAGAACACAAAGTAGAGGCAACATCTTAAATAATGCAACTTGTGCAATCTCCAAAGCAAATGGCAAATTAATCAGTCTCTGAATCCTTGGTTTTTTGAAGACTTGTGCATTTTTAAAGAAGATGGAGTAATTGTTTAGTGGCTTGATGCCATTGATTTTCAGTATGGATAGTGTTGACTAGGTCTGTGTCAGGTCACCTGGGAGACATAGCCTTTGCATAGCTAAATAAAATGGGGAAAAGTACCATTTCTTATTCCATATTCAAGAGGAAAGCTCCAGTCCTTGAAATACATTTTGTATGACGTTCTGGACAAAGATTTTTTTTCCTTTTTGGCCATTAGAATAAAGGAGAGAAATGCAAAGTTGCACAGTCATGAAGCAGAGGTCTGAATTTTACGGGCCAACAGATTCATGATTGAGAAAGATGATCAGAAGAAAAAATTTAGACTAAAAGAGAAATGCTCTCATTTGCTAAATGTATGAAATACTACTTGATTTCTCCATTATTAATATAGGAAATAGAAATTAAAAGAACCCATGAAAAGAAACACATTTCCTTTAAAGTGCATGATAGTTTGCAAATTCTTACAAATTTTTGGTACTTGTGTTATCATAAGACAGAAATTCCATAATATAATAATCATATTGAACTGAGATACAAATTTAACATACCAGCCTCTAAGTCTTTTCTTCCTAAGATTTTGTTTTTAATGTTGAAGTGGTTATAATTTTTATATTTTCAGAACTGACATGGATTTCTAAACTATATTAAAATTCTTCTTTCTTCCACTTCAGAGGTTTGAAAAACATATAATTTTGATCCTACTTCAGATTTTACTTTCAAATTGGGCAGATGTTTTTGGTTTGTGTGTTTGAGACTTTTTTTTACTTTCTTCTGTTCTTGTTTCTGGATTTTCCTCCCACTTTGTGCTGTCTAATTCTTCTCCATTTTTGCCATCTAAACTTTTTCTGTTCTCAAATACCTCAATCACTCATTCTCATTGAAATGAAGTCTGTAATTTTGGTGCTTTACAATAGCTATTGGATTTAAGAAGAAATCACGCACTTGTCATATTATGATGACTCAGTGAATTTCGCTGGAGGAAAATGTGACTTTTAAAGGTTTATTGGCTGGCAGTGCTTTTTAGATATCTGCCACAGCAAATTCTCTGTCATAATGATAACTGCACGATGAGAGCGTGTGAGCTGTTACAGAATTCAGCAGACAAAGAAATTGGGTTTTTCTAGAAAGAGATGCCTTGGAAAACAGAACACTTCAATCTGTCTGATAATGTACTAGTAAATATAACCATTAAAGTAATTTTTATTTACTCAGCCTACTTGCATAAACATGTCAATCAGAATGTTATCAAAAGCATTCCTGAAAAAAGGTGAAGGAATATTGCTAAAATACTGGTAGTGTTTTGGGATAGCTGACAGGTAATTTGAGGCTACAGAGAGGTTTGATTGATTGACCAAGCATTCCTCCCATAGAGGCTAATGTAAAACTTTTAAGAAAGCTATTAAATATCACTTATACTTCCTGTTTCGCCTCTAATAATAGCTGTGGGAATCATAATAACCACTTTTCATGTCTATCAGTCGGGTCAGAGGGGAGGAAGCAGGAAAAAACTAATGAACATAGGGTCCATGAAGAAAACACTGGTGCATATGCCAGTAATAAGTTGAGAGAATTGTCTGTAACAAGAAATGAGTAGTTTTTAAGCATCATTCTGGTTTGGTGGAGCAGTGGAAAGATGCTGTGAAAGGATAGAAAGGATAGAAGAAAGGTCCTCATCTATGCAGACCAGTGCATAAGTACAGTATTATTTGATATACCGGGGTATAAATAAATGTTAAAGTTCCTCAAACTACAACTTCAGGTGATATGTGGCAGTGGAAACCACACAGTTTATCCCAACATCTTTCCTCAGATCAAACAAGCTGAGCTGGAGATGTTTCTGAAAATTGGCACTGTGTCTTCCTCTGCTACAGAACAAAAAATTTTGGAATTTTTCCTCTTGAAATAACGGGTGAGGACTCAGGTGATATTTTTTAAGTGTCAGTGATGCAGAACAACTCCTGCTAATTATGTCTTCATTGAGAAAAAAAGGTTGTTGGTGGCTCTGGGGCTGGGAAGGAAGAAGAGGGAAAGCTTTGCATGAATTGCTTGTAGTGGGAGACACTGATCTCCTCTGTCTGGTGACCAGCAACAGGACACAAAGAAATAGAATGAAGCTGCATCATTGTAAGTTCAGATTGGAAATTAGGAAAAGGTTCTTCACTGAGAGCATGGTCAGTCACAGGAACAGGCTTCACAGGAAAGTTGTCATGGCATGAAGTCTGTCAGTGTTCAAGGAACATCTGGACAACGCTCCTAGTTATGCCATTTACTTTCAAGTAATCCTGCAGGAAACAGGGAGTTAGTGTTGAGGATCCTTAGGAGTCCCTTCCAGCTTGAGATATTCTATGATTCTGTGATTCTAAACTGTTTACAAAACCACAGGAATCCTGTATAAACTGTTATCCTTCCCAGTAGATTCTTTGAACCTTCTCACACAATGCAGAAAAGGGAATATAAGACTTTCTAGTTTCCAGTTGTTCAACAAAACAAAGCAGGGCTGTCTCAGGAGAGCCAAAAATCTGAACTCAGTCCACAGTAACTGGATGCAGTCACTACTGCTGCCGCTTCTCTGTGCACATATACAGTATTCTTTGATTGTCTTCGATCCAAACCTGCTATTCCGTGTTGCTAAGACTGAATTGAGTCATCACCACGTCTGCAACTGACTTACAACTGACTTAGAAAAGGTGTCTCCCACAGAATAAAATACCCCACTTAAACTTAAAGGAGATCAGTATTTTTGTGATATAATCCAACAGTCAGTTAAAGAGAAAAATTATATGGGTGGGGGGATACAAGAATAGTTTCACAGGTGTAACTGCATGCAGAAAGAGGAGAAACCCTGAAAATCCTGTAATCAAAATATTACTATTTCCATGAGGAAATCATGTGCAAATAAATAGCTATTATCATGCGCAAATCAGTAGTTATAATGTTCTTTATCAGTATTTAAAACTCTTTGAAATCATTAAACCTTTTTAGCCATTTCCTGTATGTCTTCATTTTGGTTGAATAAAGAGAGAATAAAATATTCTTATATAATTTTACATTCGAACAATCTCTAAAGTCTGTTCATTTTAAATTTCCCAGAAAGAAATAGGAAACCCTTTTGTTCTGTTTTATGAGAGGAAAAACAGCCTTTTCTTTCAGTACATAAAAAGAAAGAAAAAAATCAATATTCTTTCCAAAACAAACAGGAGTTGATAGAGAACCCAAAACTAATTAAATATGATCCTAAATTCCATCCATAACTGGGGCTTCTTGGTGGAAAATTTCCCATCCTAATTTTTTTTGGTTTTTTAATGAAAGTTTCTTGGTCATATCTGAAAATTTCTCAGAATTTTCGTATCTACCTTTCTAAACTGGAAATGGTTGATGCAACTGTTGAAATATTTCCTATATATGAATGTGCGTGTGTGTGTATATGTATATATATGCATCTATTTATATATTTATATATTATTTTTATGGACCAACATGTGACACCCTTCCAGTTGCACCACACTGTAATGTACAGGTAGACTCTAGACTGAGGCTCTTTCTTCATCCTTTTGCCAATAAGACTGTTTTTAAAAGAACCTTGCCTGTAAATCACACCAGACCAATAGCTGCCAGACGTGACATACTTACATGAGCTTGTGGGCACACACTGGTACATGGGGCACAGACTAAGCTCACAGACTAATGAAGTTTTCAGATGAGCAACAGGAATGTGTGATATCTACAGTCTGAGACACGAGAGAGAAGAGAGGATTGGAGGACAAAATTTAGCTTACTCAGCTGAAGTACCTCTAGGTACGAACGCCAAAGGTGAACCATGAGCATAAATGCAACAGTCACTGACGAATTAGTACTGCTACTCAAATTATTTTCCAGTTACAGCGTGAGTCAGAAAAACTTAAACAAAAAATGTCATAAACCAAGGAAAGGTCAATGAATAAGATGCAAATCTTATTCCAGTATAGTGTCAAGCTATATAAAAATTTGTAAATATTTTGGCAAAAAAAGCAAATCTATCTTTTGAATTAAGATGACCAAGTGAAAATTTACCTCATGAAGGTAAAACAGGGTCTCTATACCATTTTTTGGAGCTGAATTTAAGCAGTATTTCATACAGTCAACTTGTCCTAAATGTTGTCAGGGTGCATCCCACTTATTCTAGAGTTAAATATATTGCAATATAAAAATTGGTTTATGTTTTATAAAACAAATTTCATATCATTTCATTCCAGCAAACTGCTTTTTCATATTCTGCTAGCAGATTGATTATATAAATTAATTTAGACATACCAGAAATAGTTTTGCAAAATCATCCTGCCATCATCTAAAAGTAAAACTCAAACATTGTTCTCAATTGCTATGTGCATTATTCTTATGTCATCTGACATGATATAAGCAATATTATAGCGTAAAAAACATTATTTCCATACAGGATTTATCATATCCATTGGTATCTTTAGAAGATAAATCTTAGTGAACATATTTGCAATTGTCAATTATTAATTAACAAGGTGATGATTCCTAAAAACAGTTACAAGACATATTCCAGTTTCATATGGATTCAGTGTCAATAACCAAAGGTGGCTGAGAAGTGCTTAAAAGGTACAGAACCTATTAACAGACAGAATATAAGAAAGAGGACAGGTATTACACCTTATTTAAAAATTTTTAATAGTTATGGTGTGCGCGGGAAATCCATAAACTTTAAGTTCTGGAAGACAAAGATACAACATTTCATGCTCCTCCCATTTCTTTGAGAAAGTGATAATCAGGAGATAGAAAAAATACCATCTGTTTCCGGCCAGGTGAAAATGCCTAGCTAAATAAATTCAATGTTGTATTACCAAAAGAGCTTTGGGATTTATATAACTGGATTTTGTCCATAAATCTTGAAATCATGTTTTGGACAAAATTTTGCAAATACAATGCAATTTAATGAAGATTTGCATGGTTATGGATGCATTTCCAATGGAGGGGGGAAGATTTCCCCAAAGCAACTTTTAAATTCTCTGTTTCTGATGTGTCTAGTCAGTATCAAAGCTTTTCCAACGTGTGATAATTGATTATTGATAATCAGGTGACCGTGAGCTACATGAATAGAGGGTTAAGCAGAGAGAAGCAAGAGACTGAATGTGAATATTTGTGTTTGCAGGCGTGGATCTCTGTGAATATAACAAAGTTATTTAATCCACAAAAATAATGTCTCTGTGAAAAAAAAAATGCATTCTCTAACTGAGGATACAGATATGCTGAAAGAAAATATGTCAGTTAACAAGGAAATCACCATGCAAAGAGAAAAATTATGCTCTCTCGAATTTCTTTTCTCACACAATACTCCATTGGTTGCAAGAGTGATTTTGACTTTGAAAAATTAGGTAAAACAATTTTTTTGACAATTCAGTGCAAAATACTGACATCTCACTATTTCTACACACAAGTTGAAGTGTTAGTTAGGGGGTCACTAAGGACTGAAGTGTCCCAGTGCATCATATCTAAAGAAAAACACATGTTAAATAATGACACAGTGAATATTTAGTGGTTGCTTTATCAATGTGTCTCCATTAAGTCACACTTTCATTTGAGGATAAAATAAGGATTTAGTGCACATATGAAATGACAGCTTACTATTTATCCTACTGTCACTATAATTGTGAAGAATCTCCTTAGTGAGACTCAGAAAGTTAGTGTAAGCAGAATTTCCACCTTGAGCAAAAGATTGGACTAGTTGTCATCCCTTCCACAGTTCTCCTCAAAATTATCAGAAACATAGTTAAATTGTAATGAAAGATGAAAATGTTGGGAATACCTAGAACAGATAATTCTGAGTGATACTCCTGGAACTTAGTTTCTCTTTCTGTTTTCATAATGTCTGTTGAGACTGATACTTCTCAAATATATTTCAATTCTATGAATTATATATAAATTTCTTATGGCAATTCCATGCTGCTAGACTTCACCAGTGTTAATAAAGGGGTTTTTTAATGTATGTGACACTTTCCCTCTGTGATTTAATTTTTTTTTTCCTTATCATATTAAAAGGTGGAAGAAGATTTCAGGAAATACAATCTGAATTTATGAAAAAAAAAAAGAAGAAAAAAAGAGGAAACAGTAAGGGAATTCAGATTAAAACAACACAGATAATCAGAATGGGGGAATAATAGAAAAATATTGTTATTTATCTTTCAAGCATGCATAACTCCTTCCTTATTCTGTACTCTTATAAATATTAGGATATGAAGATCATTAATTCCTCTTTTCACTTTTGCAATAACTGCACACAAACACAGCCGTGTTAAGAGACACAGATATACAGTGAAATTTTTTTTTTTGGCCAATACAGGAGCCTGAGCTACCAAGAAATAGAATGACAGCATCAGTCGTGATGAATTAAAATACTTTTAAAGCAAGTGTTCTGTTTTAGACTTTTAATTACTTTAATTTTGTGAGTAAATCTGATCTCTCCATGTCTGTAAAATGCATAAACATTACAGATAACTGTAAGAAATTGAATCCCTACTTTGAAAATATAGAGAAATATATATTGATGTCCTTGGTTGTTTATATCAACTTTTTACTCATATATATTTTTTGAAGTACAACATTAACATGAATCTGTGAATCTTTCTACTGACTCAACAGCTATACATATTAGCTGTGGATTAGGAGGTTTAATAATGGCTCTGGACTGGAATTACAGTTATCCAATACTGAAATAATTCTCCCAGTTTCAAAGAAATGTGGACTCTTCAGTTTCACTGTGGAAGTGAAATTGTATAGTGTCAGCTTTTTGATGACATTTTCTTGCTGGAGGGAAAAAAAAAAAGGTAGATGAGACCACTCCCAAAGTTAGGGTATTTTTAACTCATTCTAAGGAAGTATTAGTGAATAAATATTGTCAAGTTATGTATACATTTGTATCTACTGATTACTGTAGTTCTGATTCTGATTAATGACAACTAATATCCATTCTTCTACCTATATCAATATGTTATTAACCCATTAGGCAAAATTTTTTGGACTGGGGCATATCAGCCTTCCTGCAGTCAGATTTGTTGTCTGATGGTGCAAATTGTGTCTACTGTGAGTTCTACCCCAGCCTGTAATACCGGCAGTGAAATTTCCCTCAACATGTTTTCGATGTGTCAACAGATCCATTTTCCACAGACAACTAAACTATTCAAAACCAGTTATGTATTGCTAGTTTTAGAAGTAAGTTTTACCTCCTTAGATCTATTGTGATATATTTACTTTACATTATTTGAAAGAGAACCGAAACCAATCTTGATGGAATCAAGATGTCTTTGTTTTCACCTTTTAAATGACAGATTTTCCTTTTATTTTCAGGTTTTTGCATTAAGAAGGATGTAAGATTTGTGCAAAAGAGGGACTGAATGTATAATGCTACTTCCATGGTACTTTTTGCAACCCCTTTTAGACAGACCGGGGCCTTTACTTGACTTAAGACAAGTCAAAAAGAAATATAACCAAATATTCCTAAAACTTGTTTCCCCCCTTATAAAAAGATGTTATAATCTCAGTGTGTTTCCTTTATATATTTCACAGAAATTAGAGCTGAGTAAAGCTCACACTATCAAAGTATCTTGTAATTAAATGGGTCTTGCTTCCATACTTTCTCTTGACAGAAAACTCCACATGACTACTACTTAATCAAACTTCTCATTGCACAAGCAATTCAAGCCCTATGCAAGAGACAGGATTAATATTTGATATATATTTTTCTGTGTACAGTGTTTTGTCTGTAGATTTCCATGTATGGAATCCTGGGACCATACTTTTCTCTTTATTTTCCCCTTTTTTTCTTTTTTTTCCTTTGTGTGAGTGGTTTTTTTTTCATTTCTTCAAGAGAAATTATTACTATTATGTGACTAAAGGAGTTCTCTTCATATTTCTCTCTCTTCCTTGCTCTTGCTCATTAAAAAAGTTGTACTTTCTGCTTGTCTATGCATATCTTTTCTGTCCATAATAAGTATGAAATATAGGATATGAATTTCTAGAAATATTTTCTTCATCCCAAATAATGTCTTTCCTTTCTGACACTGGGAAGCCTGAGCTGACCCAGGTCTTCTGCATTAATACTGTATGCTAGCTTTTAACCAGAAGATATAAATATCCAGAAGTAGACTAATTCCTTGTATTTTTTATGCACATTTGAAAATTGAAGCGTAATCTTATTACCTTATAGTATTCCTCACTTTAGATTCAACACATTGCTTTTATTTTCCATAGCGGCAGAAAGAGCTTCTGCTGCGGTACTCGTTCAATCCAGCCTCATATGAGAGACAGGGCAAGGATAATAAATGCTGAGTATCCTGGTATCCTTGATACGACAAGAGATCGTTCTCTTTTATTGTCATGCCTGTCTGGGCTGCAGTAGGTGACTAAAATGCTCTGGAATGGAGCATGAGTACGGGTGACTGAATCTGGTGTCACCTTTTCTTTTTTGGCTTCCTTTTTAAAAAATTAATTTTAAAATCCATACTGTCATGCAAGATATACAAGAATCTCCAGTACCCTTTTCTCATTATGTCACTTAGTTCGGAAAGGCACAATTGCACCTTGGGTGGATTTCCACTGATTGAAACACATCTGTTTCAAACATTCGAATGGTTTTCTTTACGCTTACACATTCCTGGAAAATGTCATAATTGGGAAGTCTTAAATGTAATAAGGTTCTTAATCTAGAATTAATCAGCAATGATGTGGAAAACAACTGGGGATCAGCAAACAGGCGATGCAAGGATGACACAATTTTGGATTAACAGAAAACAAACAAGAGTGAGCTGCAGGTATAAACATAAATATACTTTATTTTCAGCTGATTGGGAAAGTATAAATAGGATTTATTTTGAATAAAACCATATGAAATTTTATGAGAGAGTGAATCTGGGAAGAAAATAACTAGTGTGAGGAATTAAAAAAACCTCACAATAAATTTAAAGAAACCAATATGGAGTCTCAGAATTAAACAGAGCACAACCCTGCAGTCAGGGATTCTGACAGTATTAGGTGTTGAGGTGGATCAGGTGCATTAAGTCAAATGTTCATTCTCTGAAATTGATCACTGTTCCTTGTTTCAGCCAAAGATGTGGCACGACTGACATGGTCAAGGCTCAGAGGTCAAACTATTTCAAAGCAACATTTAATTCCTGAATGTTGGCTTCACTCCTGAAGTCCCAGAGTTGTTACCCACTGGTCCTTATGAGCACCTTGGCCGGTTCTTGTGACTGCTCTCTTTAAACATATGCCCCGCTCTTCCGTGATAAAATCTTGCTTTCCTTTAACTCCTAGCAGCACTACTGCTGCAAATATATCCCAGTGCCAGGCATGCTGAGCTGTCCGCAAGACTGAAACTCCGTTCTTGTTGCACCCGTAAGCAACAAGAATTCTTTTAAAAGCCTTAGTAGGCTTTAGCTCGAGGCATAGTTTATGGCAATATCTTGTACAGCTTACATGATTGGGGGCTGAAGGAGCTGAAACCTGTTCTTCAAGTCTTAGGATTCTAAGGACAGTCCTTAAAGCTGGCAATGTTGGTACAATTTGAACAGAAACTAGAGTGATTGGAAGAAATGTTTGAGTTTAACTCATTTTTTCACAACAGCTAAAACTCCAAATAAGGTCTTCTTTGTCTTCCAAGGAAGCCAAAGTTATGTCATCCTTCAAATTATAATTCCCAAGACCTGGATAAATAAACTAAAGTATTCTAACCATCTGGCAAGTAAAAAGCTATTTCTGAAATCAGATTTTCCCATATTAGAAGTAGCAGACCGATATAGCCATTAAAGATTGTAAAAACATATTGACCATTGAAAATAAAAAGTTAGAATGCGAGAATTAACCATTGGTTTAGGTATACAATCCATTAAAAATAAAAGCACCAACAAGAGAACCAAAGTGCTGAGAGTTCATTTTAATTTTTACTGCAGTCTTCTTGGTGTATTAATTTACATAGGAAACTTATGCAAACTTTAGAAAAACAGCAGCAGTTTCTTGCAGAGATCAATATTTTTTTATGGTCTAAGAATAGCAGCTGAAGCACTAAGTAGGCAATGTATTTCTGTGATGTTTATAGGTTTCTATTTTCTAAAACTCAAATCTTAAAATCAAGCGTTTCATAACACAAACATTAATGTTTCTAGAGTTCAACGTACATAACAATGTTGTCATAAAGATACCAAGATTGTTGAAAAGTATTCCTGAAAATGTTCTAATTGCTGGAAAAATATTTGGTTTTATGTATTACCACAGTGTTTTAATGTGTCTTCGTTTATATGCTTATATAAAATATTCAAATTATTTATTTTTCTCTTTTATTTCAAAATAAATATGAACCATGTAAGTAGGGACATAACACAGCATAATATTTTGTGTTTGATCTGTTTAAACAAACCACATATTGTCTCAGAATCGACAGTGTACATTGCCCTGGAAATGAAGGTGTCTTGCAACTACAGGATGGAAATTTCTATTGCACTTCACATACCTATTGCCAGTCTAAGCACGACTACTGCATACTTTTAAAAAATTGTCCCACTTGTCTGATGTTTCAGCTTTTAACTTAACTTTTTAACTTTACAATCTTCCACTTTCACTTCAGTAAGTGACTCTTTCCAACAAAATCTACATCTTGCTATATTAGATATTCTGTCAGGTTTCCATCTTAATCCTTTTTTACTTTGCTCCCATTTTTTATGTTGCTGAATGAAACCAATAATTTCATCTGTTTTTCTGCTTTCAAGTACATTTCAAGTCTGGCTCAGCTGCTTTGATGGGTACAATTGTGAGTGTGCTGGACTCAACCAAGCAAAGTTAGTCATATTTTTCTGTACACAAGCTACTTCAACCTTCTTTCCTCTGCAGAACAAAGAATGAAATCTGCCTCAGTACAGAACTCTCACCTCGGTATTTCCTTTTTCTGTTAAATTAGTGCCTAGGTCTGAAATATGAGACTTGCCTCTTTCTCTACAGTATTCAGTTCCAAGAGTGGTTTTGCTTGAGGTGGTTTCTAGAGTTCAACCCCAAAATCTATGTCATGTTCTGTGAGGAGCAGCTGAGGACACTGCTTTTGTTTCATTTGGAGGAAAAGAGACTGAAGGACCACCTCACTGCTCTCTGCAGCTTCCTGAGGGAAGAACCTGGAGAGCAGGGTTCTGAGCTCCTCTGCTTGGGACCCAATGATAAGAAATGGGAACGGTTAAAAGTTTCACCAGTGGAACTTCAGACTGGATATTTGTAAATATTTCTTTACCATGAGGGTGATCAAACACTGGAAAAGGCTTCTTTGAAAGGTGTTTGATACCCCAAACCTATCAGTGGCCAAAGCATTCGGACAGTGCTCTTAAAAACATGCTTTAACTTTAGGTCAGTCCTGTGAAGTGGTTAGACAGTTGGACAGGATAATGGTTGAAGGTTTCAACTGAAATATTCTATTCTATTATATTCTATTCTATTCTAATCTATTCTATTCTATTCTATTCTATTCTATTCTATTCTATTCTATTCTATTCTATTCTATTCTAATTCTATTCTATTCTACTCTGTTTTGCTGGAGTAACATCAGACCCATCCCATGTATGGAGAGATTACAATGAATTCCTCCTCCTTTTCTTTGTAAAATATCACTTTTGGGATCTGTAGGCTTTGGACAACTCCTTAATTTTTTTAAGTGTCAGAACCTCCTAAAACCAAGCAACTATCAGTAAATTCAAGAGTGTGCTGTGCTTCCAGTTCTTGGGCATTCACCCATATCCTATGTCACCCTCAATCTTAGCCCATCAATATTTGAGTAGATTATCCAGGAGAGTCTACATTGAAACGGGATATGCTTGGTCTTAGGTCCCCTACTTCAGCAGTTACCAGTTAAAAACAACATCCTCTCACAATTTTACTTTTTCAGGTCCAGATTATATTCTCACCAGATGATCTGCCCCAAAACTTGGACTTTCCCAAACACCCATATATGGCAGGAGCCCACTCTGTATGCCTCTCTTCTTTTTGGCTGAAAATAAAAGTTCACTCCTCAGAGAACAGTTTGCCAAATGTGTTTATGAGATCGAAACACAAGTTTAGAACATTACAGTGAACCAATATATATTAAAATTGTTTAAACTGATTATCTTCAAGATAAAAAGAAAATCATCTGCAACCAGGATGACATTAGTGTAAGTTCCTCCTTACATGCAGGCTGGACACTGCAGTGTACTGATAAATAGAAACCCTTAATTCAGAGATCGTGTTTTATTTTTAAAATAGTATTTCATTATTATAATGTTAATTATATAAATTAAAAGTCTGCATTGTCACATATGTGCTTGTTGCATTCATTTATTTATAAAACAAAGAATGGAATTAAGTAAAACAACAATCTTCACAATTTTTCTATATACTCCCAAATAGTTAAGACTTCAAAATTTATGTTTCCTGACTGGAGTATGAGGCATTTTGTTACTTCATCAAACAACACTGCCAAACGGCTGTGTCCCTGAAGGTCAGAGAACAGTAACATTATAAAAAGAAGGTAGAAAAAAACACCATAAATATTTCCTCCCATTTCACTGCTGCCTGTCAATGTGTTGCTGACACACAAGGTTAAGCTTAAGGAAAATCTATAAATGCCTGTATGAGAACTGCAGTGAATTTTCAGTCTTAACCTCATAGACACACTTTAAAATAAGAGGTTAATTGGCTTTCCAGATGGAAATTGCATGTTATATTCAAAATTCAAATAATTTCATACCGATTTTCATATATATATATATATAGTTCACTATGCATTCAGGAAACATGAAATAAATTTTGAGGGAAAATGTAACTCTGGACAGCAAGTAACTTTGCCGTTAACATGAGCAAGAACAGGATTTCACTCTATTTCACATGGCATAAAGTCACTTGTTTTTTCAAAGGATATGAAATTGTACATAAAAACCCCCTGCCTATATCTTCACTGTTTTTTAAGCCAGGCTTCTTGTTTCCTGTGGAGACTTCTGCTACTCTAGGTCTGGATTAATATATTTCAGTAAGAAAAAAAAACATATTTTCAGTTACAGAAACAAGAGCTAATGAAAATTTTCACAGTGGCCAGCCGTAAGTTTGTCCCTGATGTAGTCTACCCTGTTCCAGCCTTTTTGGAAGCCCATCACTAGGAAGAAAGGTTTATTACACTGGTTGATTCTTTACCCAGAAGTGATACAAGAGCCTATCCAATATGTAAACTATTTATATTCATCTACAGATTTCATGCCATACTGTGAGAATAATTAAATCCTTACTACAACAGCTAAGTGGTCTAGTTGACCTGGTGGTATTTGGACTTGATGCTCTCAGAAGTCTTTTTCAACCCTATTAATTCTGTGGTTGTATGTGATCCTGTGAATACTTCTTTCCACTCTATTTAAAAACAGAAATGATCTTTCCTTTTTTCTGATTATCTGGGACTTCCCCTGACTGCCATGACTTTTTGAATGTGATGGAGAATGGATTGTCAACATTAACAAGTTCCCTCGGGACCCTGGGATGCATCTCAGCAGGCCACATAGACTTGTGGATATGTTTCATCAAGTGGTCTTGAGCCTGTTCTTCACTTACATTGGGAGAGATTTTGCTCCCCCAACCTTCCCTTGAAGGTTTGGGAAGCTGAGAGATAGGCAAAGCCTGGCTGCTGGTGGAGTGAGGTGAAGAACTCACTGAGTACCTCAGATTTCTCCATATGTGTTGTCAATAGTCCTCCCTTCTCATCAATGGGGGTGTATTCTCCTTGGCCTTTCTTTTCTGACCTATTTACTTAGAGAATACCTTCTTGTTATTCTTTTCATCCCTTGTCTTGTCCTATTTCATCTGTGTCTTGGCTCTCCTGATCCCATCCCTACATAACCAAACTGTATCCCTGTACTCTACCAAGGTCACAGGTATAGTGCTGTGTATTTCTTAAGGCAACTTCACCATGAATCGGAAGATCCCTTCGTGAGGCACAAAAT
This sequence comes from Falcunculus frontatus, assembly GCA_013398115.1. Lineage (NCBI taxonomy): Eukaryota > Metazoa > Chordata > Aves > Passeriformes > Falcunculus > Falcunculus frontatus. The sequence continues at coordinate 485,102 of VZRV01004962.1, read as the reverse complement.
CTTTTGTGGTCAGAGACCCTGAGGTGACAGTGTGTCTTCGATTCTAAAGAAGGTGGGTGAGGACTTCATCACACTGTGGTGTTTTTATATTTCAGCATAGCTTCAGGCACAGCTTGAGATCATTGGTCATCATGAGGAGTGAAGAAGTGGAGATTTACAGAATGCAGAAGTGCATACTTCATACATATACATCATATTCCTGGTGGAGAAGAACTTTGTTTTGAACTTGAGGTCCCAAAATGCGCTTCTGAAAGAGAGTAAGATTATGCAATTATTTATGTATTTGGATTAACAGCTGGAAAGAGTTTGCTGTCATCTTTACATCTAAACTTTTTGCTACTATAGCCATAGATCTTATGTACTGTCCTTTGTTTCTCTTGGTGCTTGCTTTGCAGATTTCTGTGTCTTCAAGGATGGGTAGACTTAGGCACAACTAGTCATAAGTCAAAAAGCAACAAATTGTGGGCAATGTAAAGAAATAAGTTTCTTAACCATTCAAGAAATTAATTAGGTAGGTACGTGCAGGCTGCAACTTGAATTTTTGTATTGGCAGAGTCTCTGAGCATTCCTGTAGTAAACCATGACCATAAAAATATTAATGTGTCGGAGTGCCTCACAGTCATTGTCTTCTGTCAGATTACAAAGTGTTGATGTCTAAACTAGGAATTGAGCCAGTAAACAAGAAAACATCATTATCATTATGAGACTGACTGTACAAGCATGACTTTTTAATATTGTCTCTATTTACTGGAGAAAAAGAAGTGTTGCAGACAATGCAAAAATGAGAAATAATTGTTACATATTACTAACTTCAGACCCTCAATCAAATATGCAAACTGACTAGAAATTTCCTGAGGCAAATGCAATCACCACTCCCAGGTGGATCAAAAATTAAGTGAAATGCAAAAATAAAGGGCAGCCTCAGACCTAATTCAACACAAAGTTGGTCAGCACAAGCTGATGTAGACAAATTGTCCCATGAATATTTTGGGCCAAATTCTGTGTTCAGTTTTCAGTTGACATATATACAATTGCATCTGAGTCGATGAACTGCTAGGAGATGTCAGACAAAGGACAGCTGACTTCTAGAAACAGACTTCCTAAACACAAATACCAGCAGTACACAACCAGTAAGCAACAACAATTCTACTCCATGTTCATTTTCAAAGATCTATGATTTCATCCTTAAGATTTATTTCTAATTATTTCATCTTGTATACTGCAGTACCCCGTGACAAAATTATGTTGCCATGAATAGAAAGCATACTTGAGACTCTAATCTGCTCTTATATTTTCTAAGCAAAGAAGTGTAGAACATTGCAGAGCAGATGTTTATCCATTTATGACTACCCAACTGTGTTAGATATATAAGCTTTTCTTTATTCTGTCAGATTTCTGCATGCATCTGCTACCATAAAATCTTTCGTGCAGACACCTGTGGGCATGCATTTTGTTTACAGCCAGAAGTTGTCATAGATTTGAATGTTGTTTCAGTAAAGATAAATAGATAAGACACATCTAACTCTTCTTTTTTTAAAAACCTGAGATATTTGTTCAAATATGCCTCCTGGCAGCAAGATATATATCTCCTATCAGTTTTAACTTGCTGCCTTTTGAATTTATTTGTCATCCAACAAATCAGTTCTGCATGTATTAATACTTGTATGCAATATATTTTAGATTTTTTGGACTATCCTCATCCACACCCACCCCCTGATCCTAACCTTAGAACAGAGATATTCTGATGAACTGTGTGCTCAGGTGAACATGTGGTATTTTTCATACAAATTAACTGACTTTATGGATCAAATCCCTAAATGGAAAACAATATATGAATAAAATTGACAAATGCATTTATATTATTTGGAATACATATTTTCTTCTTAAAAACAAGACAGCAAAGTAATATATTACTCTAGAATACTTCAGACTACAAACAAGCTGGACAAAGCTCGACGAAAGCTTTCAACAGATAAACATACAGCTCTTCAAAAGAGGACTTCATAGTATCACAAAGTTAAGCACATGACAAGATGTTTTGCTGGGGAGAATTTTTTAACGCCAAAAAAAAGCAATAAAAGGCTTTGGTTTTCTTTGGGTTTCTATGAGGACGGAGAAGTTGTTCAAAAGAGAAGATACAATTTACTCACACAGTTTTTAATGTTTGTTATTTCTTTGTTTCATTTTTGCATTCGAAACAAAAAAGAACAGATGTAGCAGTTAATCTAGCAAGATGTTGCTATGTGTCCTTTCAGCATAAAAACATACACAAATGTATAGAGTGCGAAAATCTCAGCAATTTTTTAGTGTTGCAATGTCAGGATGTATCAAATGTATCAATACAGTTTTGTCAGAAGCAGAAGCCAGGCTTTATGGGAAGATTGATGTGGTCAGCATTACGCATTGTAATCAAGCCATGAGTCAATAGAGATTAAATATTGACAAAGATACTTTGACTAGTCTGAGGCTAAAGCAAATTCCTGATATCTTCAGGAAATATGATCATTATTATACCAACGAATATATGAGAATCCTGCCACTGCTTACATTATTCATTATAGAGCAGCGGACTCTAAAGATGCATTTTCAAGCAGAAAAGAAGAAATAAAATAATAAAAGGCAAAGAGGAAAGCCCCGAGGCTGAAGAAGAAAACTGATGTTGTATTTAGCAGCAGCATTGGAGAGAGTTTTTGATGAGCATTAACCCATCAAAAGGCAAGAGAGAAAGTAGTTGCCTGGAAATATCTTCAGAAGTGACCCATATCTTAGCAATACAGAAGTATTGAACAAAATAATTACAGCCCTGGTACTAGCTGAGATTTTACAAGGAGTGAGAAATGGTTCCCTCATAGCATGAATACTTACATAAGAAATGTTAAGGTCAAAGTTTTAACTTCACTTCTTTCCTAAACCTCTCCAAATCATGTCAATGTCATCATCTTAACACCATTCTTCAATTATTATTTCCTGTGAAATGTCTCTGGATTTTGCCTAAAATAAAATTCCAACAAGTGTACATATTTTTTCTAAAGATAGAACAACTTGAAAAATCTATCACAAATGGCACAGTGTTACCCCTGATTTTGGGCAATATGAGGCAGAAGCATAATTTGTATTTGTTTCTCTTATCTATTAAGAAAATTACAACAAAAGAAGTCAGATTAGTATAGCACTTGGATTATTTTCAGATTATTACAGGACAGCAAATTATTTGGACTAGACTCTGATGAAGTGTAAAAATATGCAAGACCTTCTCTTTGCAGAATTTATTGTGAGTTATGCACAACAGCATAACTCAGACCGTGTGACTACAGAGCGAGTGTTGAAGCAAGCAGTGATTATCAAAATTGCAGTGACTACCTTGGCAAAACTTGCACCACAGTAGCCATGCTTTCCAAACTGGGATTTCCTATCTGCAGACTAGAGATCCTCTTCATGCAGCTCCTGCGTTAAATTTAACCAGTGTGTTTTGGTGTGTTGTTTTGTGTGACAACCACAGACCTATATGACAGCTTTCACCTCTTAAAAACAATCAAAGGTTTAAGAGCTCAACATAATGTTTAAGACTCAATAACATTCCATTAGGTCATTAAATTACAATTAATTTGGGGTAGGCCTATTACGCAGTTTTATGCAGGTTTAAACTTCGACTGTAAGAAGCCAGCATTGACACTTTAAGAAGAGAGTACTAGATAAGTGTAGCTATTAAGTCTACATAGTAATATTATGTTTTTTGGGAGCAATATAGAAGACAATGCTTGAATAGCAACAAATATGTCGGCAGGAATATACTAAAGCTTCAACAGTCAAGATGCCCTTATAATCAAGTAGCTTGTGTTGACTCCTCAGCACAAAGGGAGAATAAATTGTCAGCCTTGGCTTGGAGTTTGTTAAATTTTATTCCACCTCTACTGTTATTTAATGGTAGCTGTTGGTATCTGTTTAGTAAATATGTTAAGTCTTACACGTGTCACATTCTGAAGGGCTGCATTAATTAATTAATCTACAATCCATTTGTACATAAAACCTTTTTTCTTGAAAACCATATATAAAAATTTGGAATATCTGTATACGTCAAAGTTCAGGGAGATGTCTGTATTCACAGTAAGCCATGCATGATCCCCATTTAATTTGACCTAATCATACAAGATTTGATCTCACTGGATTGGCAGTAGTCACTCTGGAATCTCTCAGGTCTAACAATTTATGAATGACATGGTCACAATATTTGGTTTTCCACTAAGCTGGAAACAGACAGCAGGTTTTCCAGCTGGTGCAGTATTGTTTCTCTTGTTCATACACATCTTCTTCCAAAGTAAAGAGTAAATTCAAATTTTTCATCTGTACTCAGATTATTTTTGCCTTCTATGTTTTCTTTTATCCTTTTACTGATCAATAAGCAGGTCCTCAAACTTTTCTGCAGCAAATAGGACTTGCCAAGTTTTAGATCTCTCTTCCTTTTCTATTTCCTTTTTGTCTAATATGTAGCTTCTATCAATTTATATATATTAAGAAAATCTAATTTTTAAAGCTTGAATCTGTGCAAATTAGACTTTAAACTACAGAGTCTATATTGCTGTAGAAAAAAGGCTCTTCGCTGCCTCTTTTAGATCTGAATTACTCAATCGGAAAAATTAGAACAGCTTCTCCAGGCAGAAGAATTTGCACTCACTAGTAATGGTTGCACATGGTTAATATTAGGCAAACATAAAAATATCTTTTACTTGAAATTACTGTTGATTATAAGACATGCCATGTGAAGCAAATTAACAGAATATCAGCACCCACACCACCCAAGAAAATCTCAAACATCACAAGGGAAAGAGAGAAAATATTGACAGAAACTGTCCTTAGAAAACTTCCTTCTCCTGAGGAAGTTTGACCATGCGAGGTGCCATTTTGTAAGGATTCTGGAATGGCTGCAAGAGGTCTTGCACACTATAAGCATAAAGTTTCATCAGATAGGAGTTTAGGAGTAAAATTAATTTGCTCTGTTTCCTAGCAGGTTCCTTTCAAGCCTGATCATGATGAAGGAAAATGTTATTGCTCAGTATCCATTTTTTACATGCCTTGCTGACACATTATGTCCAAATCCAGATCAAAATGCCACTTCCAATAGCAAAAGCTGAAGTACAACAAGAGCAGATGAAGCATGAGAAACATTACATGCCAGATAATCAAGAAGGTAAATAGCACAGTTTATCTTGGGGAACCCCATCTAGTTTTCTTTATTGCTCTTTTAGTAAGTGTTAGAAGGAAAAATCCTTTGGAATCAAACCATTGAAACATTAATTAAAAAAAAATCTTTTACTCCCAGAGGCAAATATTTTGTGCAGTGTAAAAATCACACAGCGTTACAAGACAGCAAACAAGCTGTACCAGAAAGAACAACAACTGTGACTGCAGAGTGCAAAGTGACCCTCACATCAACAAAAAGCACAGAAGAAATCATAAAGGTGTCTATTATGTCTCACTTCCACCCTTAACTTTCCATAAAATACACATCAAGTATTTTGCATCCACCAAAACACACACTGAGGCACATTAGAAAACTCTATTTCTGATATTTTCATAGGAGCAAAACTTTTTCCATCTTCTTACAGGATTGCAGTTTTGTACTTCTGTTCTAACACAAGTCCAGTTCTGCTGCACCTGCAACAGAATAAGAGCTGTAACCAATATTTCACTTCAGTGTGATACTCATGAAGCAGCCTATATTCACGCCATTTCCAGCACTCTGGAAGCTCCACCATGGTGCTCCACAGGTCCTGGATGCCTTGCAGAGTAACACTGAGAACTGACATGAGCTGCTTGTATCACCCCCAGCAGCTCACCCTGCGTCACGTTCACCCTTATAAGGAGTACTTCCAGTTTCTTTGGTCCTGAGAACCCAGGATGTTGTTGTTAGATGACTTGCAGATAGTCAAGCATCTGCATTACACATGGGAACTCTGTCTTCAGAGGAGAAGGAATTTGAATATTGTTATTTTGAAACCTTGCACGCAAGTTGACTCCAGCTACCTGCACAGATTTAAAATAACTACTTTTTTAAAAAAAAACCTTGACATGTATCTTGCATTCCATTTAACTTTCCATATAATGAAAGTGTTTGCTATTTCTGGGCAAGGAATTGAAGATATCTACTGCACATCTGTGCTGCCAAAATTCTGCACAGAAATCAAGAACGGAAATTGTTTGCATAGGTATGTAGGGATTCCCACAAAGAGAGTCATTGCTAACAATGACTTTTTCACATTACACACACCTGAATTTTGTACCAAATGACAGCAAGATATATATTACTTTACTGGTACCTAATAAGAGTTCCTATAGGCTTTTCAGTAAAAACTCTTGACATCTCTAATCTGCATTAACAACATCTTTATAATTTTGTACATACATAAGGAAAGAACAGTATCCATGCCAAAAAAAGTACATCTAATGCAACATTTTTACTTACTGTATTATTACCTCTGCTGAGATTGCACAAAGAAAGGAATGAGCCTGGATTCCTTAGTGTGGTTGTTGGGGTTTTTTTAGTTATCACAAAATACTCTAAGGAAGTCCTTTGCGTGTTAATTAAATGTAAATGCTCTCACATATTAAAGGAGAAATACTCTGAGCCATCAGGATGATCATTCTTCTAAATGGAACATGGATAATTGCATTAGAATGGGTTATGTTCAGCTGAGCTCCATAGAAGATTTTACTGAGTTAGAGGCATATTTTTTCCACTCAAGAGAATGGGTACAATTCACTGGAGAAAAATTTCATGATGGAGTTATTTTAGACACAAGAATTTGCTTTGAATAAATAACTACATCTTCCTGTCTTAAATAGGGGTTATTGACGCGCTACTAGTATTGGGCTTATATTGTTATCAGCAGGGTTCACAGATTTTTCTGAGGCTCATGGGTTTACGTACACATCTGTTCCCACAATGTTACCATATATAACAACAGTAAGTGGGGAGATAGTAAAATACGCAACAAAATTCAGACTCATAAATCCCCAGCAATGATTCTGGATATGTAATAAGTTTGCTTACTAAGTAAGACTGTTTGGGAAGGGTGTTGTGAAAGACAGAAAAGTATATTTTGAACCAATCATATTAGATTAATGGGAAATGTAAATTGGATTCCTAATGGCCAATAGGTGGTGAAGAAAACTTATTTAGAAAGTAGGCAGTCTCCAGTCCAGACAGGAAAAAACCAAACCATCATATTTATTACCAGTAACACATAATGATTTTTGGATAAGAAGAGAAAGAGGATCTTTTTGCAAAGCTGAATTTACAAGGTCCTTAAGTGCTGAAAACCAGACAAAGAGGGGACTTGGACATCAGAATGTTATCTTCCTTCCCCTCTTACCCTCTCATGTAACTGTTTGAGGCTGTCTGTAACTAAAACTGAACTTACTTTATTTCTGCTGATGTACGATAGGATGCAGCTGTCTTTGAGAAACACATTAATTTGCTTATATCTGTGAACTGCTACAAGCACCCTTGCGGTAAGACAATTGCAGAATACCGTGCTGAATAATAGGCCAAGATGTCCAGGAATAAATAATTGATCGTAGTTCATTATAGTACAAAACAATTTTAAGCGGATTTGTAAGTCTGTAACGGCATTTTGGAGTTTGTAGAATGCATCTGGTTTGCTCATTAGACAAGCCAAAGTCCTGGTATTTAAAGCCTACAAAAACCTGTAAAAGTTTACTGCTTAAAAGCTTGCTGCACATAAGTAGTAGTGTGTAAGAAAAAAAAAGCTTGACGTCATTATTTGCTTGTGCAGCTCTACCGATGACACCTTAAGACACTAGATCTTGAATCTGTAAAAGCCAGACTTTTCCTGGCTTCTTAGTTGCTGCTAATGGGTCTGAGGAGCGGTAGTCTATTCTGAATATATGTAGTACACAACAGTGATAATTTCTTTTCTAAGAAAAATAATAGAATTCTTTTCTATGTCTGAACACATGCAGAAATAAGTGAGAACAAAAGGGCATAGAGTCCCAACTGTTCTATGAATGCATGTTAAGCATTTTCTTTTCTCTTGCAGTGGTTCTAGCTTCAGAGAAGAGTTAAGCTTAGCTCAGCAAAGTCAGCAGTACCCAATAACAAGTATCACCGAGGCCAGGATGAAAGAAGGAACACTTGTCCCTTTCATCTGCTCTGTTACTTTTACCCATGTATCCTCAGAACTCCCTTCTTAACCTCTCCTAATCATGCTAAACTTGAGAAGGAATTATGGGCAGGTAACAGGAAGTGCACAACTCTGGTGTATATGGTTTGTTCAAAATGTAAAAAATGTAAATCAAAAACTTATTTCTCCCTTTTTCGTGAAGTCATTGTTTCTGAAGGAAACATCATAAATCTTATCTTCCAGTTCAGTGGAATGTATTCTGGCTAGGACTGGATGGAAAAATAATTACTAATTTACCTGAGTTTCAGAAATCTGTAAAATTTGAAAGCTACCAATGTAGTCATAATCCTAACAAAACTTCAGAAAGGCAGCTGTGGTTTTGTATTCTTCTTTGAGAAAAAAATTTGTACAGGAATTTTTGTCTTTTTCCTATCTCACTCTGTTTCATGTATCACAAAATGATATTACTCCCATTCACTACATAAGGAAATTATTGTGACACAAGATAGTTACATTAACAAAACAGATATTTTCTTGGTTTTTTACTGTTATATCAGAGCTTGTATGATGAAGAAAGAAGTTTCCAAGCCTTCTGCTATTGTCACAGTTCATTTTCTCAGATGACACTTCACAGAGACTTAACTATCTATCAGGGACTTATCATACATGATGAGAATTTCAGTTAGGACACACTTCTGCAGTTCACTGATTTAAATGTTATTTGTCCCACTTAATTAAGAAGCTATTTGCCAGTATCTATTTCTTGACTAGTTGAGATATTTCATCAACTTTCTTCTGAATAGTAAAAATAATTAAATAAATGAAAAAGTCACTTAAGGAAAATACCTTTTTTTTTCCCTCCAGAGGCATGGAAAGAAAAGCATCAAAAAGGTAGGGAAAATAAATCAACCCAAAAACTGGAACTGGATTTTTAATTTATACAAGGCCAGACAAAAGAAAAAAACCCCTATTTTTAAAATTCTACAGAAAATGAGGATTTATTTTTTTTTGGTTTTCATCTGGCGCTACCTTCAGTCTTTCATATTATAGAACACCTTCTATAGGTTCTAAGCCAATATCTTTTTCAACCAATCACTTCTCTGCAGTCCTGTGCCCTTTCTATGGACCAACACAGCTCTAAGTCTCAAAGTTAAATGTGTGTTTATGAAATCAAAGTGCACACCTTTGTTGAGTCTTAATGCTTACAAGGTACTCTGTCCAGAGCTGGACTTCTCCCACTGTTACTCTTCCTGGAAAAGTGATAGGTGTCCATGCTCCTCTCCCTCGATTCAGAGAAATACCAACTAAAGGATTGTTTCCCTTCTGCAACAGTCAGTGAGGCTCTAAAATAACAAACCGAGGTCCAGAAGCCTGCTCCCCACCCTGAGCTTCTGAAGGAGTCCCTGGACCCACATTAAGGGTCAGTGCCCAGAAATATCTGCTCCCCCTTACCCTTGCAGCAAACCTACAAAGAGGGTTTCCTGTGCAAGTACATCTCAAAGAAAACAAAAAGAAGGGGCCACAGGAAAAATATTATACCTGGAGCTCTAAATGAGCTGTGTACTGTGGCTACCAGTGCTGGAGCAGTACGGCACATGAATCCATTCCTAACCTACTGATACAGCTTCTTCTAATTTGAGGTGAAGTTATTCGCATTCTGCTGCAGGTACCAAACCTTCTGATACTACAGCTGCTGTGAAGGCAGAACATCCACAGGGAGAAATGAGTTGTCATAGATGCTCTATCAATTTAAACTCAGGAGAAGGAGTACAACACTGGGTTGAAGAGTAAAAATTAAATTTACAGTCTGACAAGGAGACTTATACCCACTAGCACTTCAAAGTCTGAGTCAACAAAGAATATGAAAGCAGTTTAATTATACTGTCAATACAAAAAACTTATGTGGCATAATATTATAAATACATCCAGACACTGACTCACCAGAAATATCTCATTTAGTGTTGACAATAACAACTTGTAATAGGTTGCAATAAAGATGTGCAAATACAGTATTATTCAATTTATGTGCATGTAAGCTCCTAGTGGACCAACTTGAACTGACACATAATAATTCTGCTTAAAAAATATCATGACAGTCACCTATAATAAAATATTCAAGTCCTTCTGTGAGTAAATGCTTGTATTTCCATCTGTGAGCAAATTCAGGTATTTTAAGAGCTAAACCCTGCCCAAATTCAGAAAAAACCACTTATGGAATATGGCAGAGGATTTCTAAATTATGTGCATGAACTATATAGAGAACTAAGGTTTTTTCCCCCAAAGTAATTTGCCATTAAACCAATTCCCACTAATTTGAAGTCCAAGAAACAAGGCATGCAAAATATCTCTGTCCCCTGTGTTTGGTTTGTTTTGGCTTTTTTCTTTTAGGGGAGATTTGCAAAACTCTGTGTGGGAGAGAGATACACAAATCCTATCAATGTGATTTCTCTTCAAGTTTACCTAAACTTCAGCAATTTGAAAGTACACCTCCTCAGTGACTAATCAACAGTATGTTCGGGCTTCACCTAATATATCAACTTTATAAAGAAAACTAGCCACAGTTATATATAAAGTTAGGATGATTTGCAGGAATTCCTCGTCTTCTGGCACAAGATGATCTGACACAAGAAATAAGTCAAAACCCTACGAAAAGAAGTCATAGATCAGCGTGTCTCTTTAAAGGCAGCAAAGGCTCAGCCCCAAAACCTGCACGGAAAAGAACAGCAAAGAGTTTTGGAACTGGAGAGGCTATTTGGGCTTTTTAAAAGGTCAGTAACTTTGATATGTTTTGTATTAACTTTGAAACTTAGCTATTATCTCTGTTGACAATTCTGAGATTGCATTTCCAACTGACCCCTCAAGAAAGACCACAGTCACTTACGAGGTGCTAGGAAGCAATGGGAATCACAGCATTGTACGTACGGGCTGACTGTCATGATCTCAGTCTTCTTACTGCAGAAATTGTGGGACATATTCATCCAAAAAACTCTGACAGAACCTCTACTTGTTATATTGCCTTTCCTTCTTTTTTTTTTTGGTTAAGTTACTTGTTTGTCCAAGTATTTAAGTATTTTTTTCAATGCTGTAATTCAGGACTTTATGGGATTTTTTTGGAGACGTTTGGTAGATTTGTTTGTTTTGAGACATTTAATTATTTTACTGGTATTCTACACTATAACCATTAATGCTGCTCATCTTTATAAGAGGTTCAAGTTTTGTAATTTTGATCTTCAGGGCAAAAATTTATTTTCAGTTGAGCACCAGAATCCATAATGTCTTTGATTTTGTAGGGGTTTTAACCAATCACTGTGCATGCAGGTTTTTGCCATTGACAGAGAGGAATGATCAGATAGAGTTTTATGCTCAGACTCTTTCAATGTCTTGACTAATCAACTTTTGTGCTGACAATAATAGTGCCACGACAGCATAGTCAGAGCATGATTCATACTTATCTTTTCTACTGTACAGCTTGAAAGAACTAAAGTTCCTCTCAGATGTTATCAAAGAACTTTTCTGAAGTTAATGACAATGCTTAAGTTATAGAGTTTCTTTTTTGAATAGGCCAAAGCTTTTCCAAAAAAATCCAGCAGCTGTTCCTCCATTGTTACTGCGTTTCTTTCTGCAAAGTCCTTAAGATCATTTTGAAGCTTTGGCTTAAATATACCTACTGTTCTTACCATTCAAAAGAGTTAATGTAAATATGGTAACTTCTTTCATAGAATATATGTTCCTGGGAGAGGAATTCCATGATTCTGTTTTTCTAGAGTCTTTTTTTTTACAGATATACATCTATTTTAATGATGTTCACTTTTTATATACCAGTGTGAAATGTCAGTCATTAAACCAGAAAGTTAGACAAGCTCTAGGACAGTGATATCTATCTTCTAAAGAGTGTTCAAACATGTTAGACTTACTTTGCTTCCCTCAATAACTAAAATTTTTGCTTTTTTTTCACAAGACTTGAAGTTAAATGCAATTCAGTATACCTTCTGTTCACAGGTGGAACAGCAAAGCAGTAATGAGTTTATCAACTCATTTTGCCATCATGTCCTCACCTTCAGTCTTTCCCTATTGCTTATTTTTACCTACATACCGTTCAGTCTCAATCTGAATGTTTTTCCCCAGAAGTTTTGCCTTTGCATTGGAGTGCTACAATTAGGGCATCTTCTGAAAATATTCAAAGAAAAACCAAAGGAAGTAAAACTTTACCTAAGTATTGCCAAAAAGTTCTTAAGGAAAAACAATCTCTGTACCCGAATCTGAAACATATATTGAATTTCTGGTTTATATGGTTTAAAAATTCAAATTGAAAAGAGTTTGTAATCAGACTTGTGAATTTATTTAATACCTAGATTCAGAATTACAACAATGAAAAAAACCCTATATATTCTCATCTATTGATGAGAATACATCGAACAAGTTATTTAAAGCTACGTTAAATATTTTTAATTGCTTTCGAAATATCTGTTTATGGTCATAGCTGTCTCTGCCATGGCACACTCCAGATAGAAGGAATGAATTCTCAGCCCATCTCAGCTTATGCAGCCCTCATTATTTAGCAATGGTTCCATGTAAAGAAGAAGGATACCTTAAGGTATAGGTACTGATAAATTCATGAACTACTTTCATGATGCTGCCACACTGTAGAATTTTTTAAAATATCAATTGTTATTATATGCTATGTTTTGGAAACTCAAACACTTCATAAATATCTCACTCTTACCCTCATTGATCCTCAGGTTCTTCGAAGAAAAAGGGAACTTGTAACAAGCATCAGATTTGTTAGATTTGACAGTAAAATCTTTGCCATACAATGAGATATAATTACAATTTTCTACATCAACTCATACTAAAAAAACCACACATTGATTTATGATGAGCCCTGAATATTCAGAAAAATACCTTCAAATATATTTGAAGTGAGGAAATTCGCTTATACTTATTGGAAGTGTTTAAAGGTCGTTTGAGCCTTTGCATTTAAACTTAATTTCTTTCTCAAGTAGGTCTGACTGGCACAGGCTGTTATGAACACTGTGCAAAAGCTAATAGAATTCACATTTCTATTAGTCTTGTTTGCTTTGGAAGGAATGCAGGGGAAGATAAAGCATAAGCATTCTTCAGCCACTTGACGAGATCACAGTGCTGTGCGTGCTGAAACATTCATGGAAATTACCTCCATTTTTGTATGCTTATGAATTATTTTTTTTCTCCCTGATTCCTCATCACTTCAAAATAATACATTTTCTCAGAGTGATTTTGAACATGGCAATGCCTGACAGCATCATTGTCTAAATCCACTCTCACATCTGTGAGGCAATCAAAACCATCTACACTAGGGCTGAGGAGAGGGCACACAAGCGAAAGAATAGGGTAGCCTGAGGTGAGGAAGAAAGAGTTTCTGCACATTTCAATGAGTTAGAAGAGTCAAAAAAACCCATCCACCTTGATTACCCTACCATCAGTTGTACTGAGGACTGATACGTAAAAGGGGCCTAGACATTTTTTGCATGCTATAAAGAGTTTGTCCACCATGTCAATGAGACCTTGTAACAGAGTAGATGAGAGAAGACTAGCAGTAAGTTGTGAAAAGTACAACATTAATTAAGTGGATTATTATGATTAGATTTATTGCTAGTATAGTGTCTAAATATTGCCAATGCAATACAATATAAGCGGGTCTAAAGGGCTATAATATAACCAGGTTCATCTAGAAATGTACATGTTTGCAGTGTTTGGCCTTCCAGAATGAACAATTACAAAGAAACAAAGCTCCTCTGAAGCTACTTTAGGATTTTATCCCCATGCATAACTGGATCTTAGTATTTTTACTCACCTGTCCAAAAGAACTTGTTCACTGTCTTCAGGCTGGACAAACTCTGCAGGTGTCCCTGCCAGGGGGAACATGCACCTGGAAGCTGCCTGCAACCAGCTGGCCCATTCCCCAGCAGTATTTTAAACCCTTTTGTGGGTCAGTGTGTGTGCCAAAGTCAATCAGAATCATCACAACTCCTCCATCTCTGGAATCAACACATTATTTAAGTAGCCAGAGAGTTCCTCCTGCTATTCCCTCCTGGTCTTCTTGGGACAAACCATATTGCTCATCACAGACAATCGGGGGGGGACGGATTCATTGGAAGTACCTTTTGTCATTGTCACAGTACTCTGTGGCCCTTTACGGGGAAACTAAAACCATCAAACTGATGTAAACTAAAACCATCAAACTGTACTGCCAGTCTTACAGAAGAAAAAGACTCGTGCAAACAGCACACTGGGATTTTGTGTCAGTACTCTTAAGGTCATGTTTGAGCTGTTTATTTTCACTAAGCACCCTGCACCTCATTCAACAGCTAGACTATTCTTCACTGTGGTCAGAAAAGTCATATCTCTATCCAGAGTGAAATTACTTAGAAATTTGTGGCCATATGAGTTTGTCCTGAACAGGCTAGGTGATCTTTGGTCAGGTGTTGTGACAGTGCATCATTTAAACTTGAACCTAAATCAAATGCATTACAAATGGCAACATGAATTAAAATTAGACCTGCAATGCACAAATTATCTTCTGTGCTTAGTAATGCTTTGACTCACCTAAATTAATGCTGTGGAAACCAGAAAGAGTAGTTGCTTAAGGTGACTTCCATTTATGTACTTCTTTTCTAATTTCACTCATTAAAGACCAACTTAGATATTTTCATCTGAAATCTTGGAATTCCTGGAAGATATTCTGTACTACATACAAAAAGAATGAGGAAATCATCTTTGAGGAAATCTTTATTTCAAGAAAGAAACAACTCTCCTTCGAGCTACATAAAACCAAAACTAGCACACGTTTGGAGCCATGGGGATCTATGCACTTCAAGTAACCTGATATCCATCACTGGTGCTGTAAACTGCATTCAGTGAAAAATACATGTGTTGCAAGATCAAGATTTTATCGGGAAAATTATAATGCAACTGAAAAAAAGAACTGTATCAAAATCTTCCCTCAAGTCTTGTGTTCTCTGAGGTGTTTTGGTCCTTGGGTAGGAGTCCAATTTCCCTTGAAATCCTAAACACAACTTAAACTCTTGAACGCCTTGGAAGATCTGGGCACAAAACAATAGTAAATATGATAGGTTTTTGAATTAGATAATGCTCAGATAGTGATAAGAACATTAAAGGTCTGGTTTTCTTTGGACTTGGAATTCAATTTTTTGATGATTGGTTTTCCATTATTTGGGCAGGATTTTGTATTTGGTCACCTTTAAAACCATATTCCTGTTCCATGAGGAGAGAAACAAACATCCTTTATTTTCTCTTGTGACCTTGTTTTCCTCCTGGTTTAGAGTTGGAATTATGATCTCCACTACATGTAATTTTTCAGAGTGGATGGATGTTACTTGTTCTCAGTCAATGACAACACCAGTTCCTTTATAAAAAACATGATCACTCCCATTCTGAAATCCTTCTTTTTTCATTATTCTTTCTTGTGTAGGTCAATTTTTTCTGTTCTTTCTTTTTTTGCTGGATACAAATAAAATAACAATGAACATATAAATCTCCGTGTCAGTGGACACTTTCCTTAAACTAGAGATTCCTGCTGCTCTACTTTTTAACACAATAAAAGCTGTGATAGCATTGTTTGAAGTGAAGCAGACCCATAGACCTTCTATGGGTCTGCTTTGTGTGCTGACATCTCCTTTTGTACAGCAGGAATATACAACACTTTTTTTTAAAAAATAAGACTTCATGTAGGCACATGCCTTGAGTCATCACCCGATGCCTGAGTCTGGTGGAGCCTGCACCTGCAGTCATCCACAATTCAGCAATCAGTTTGGCTACAATCCCAGGCAAATGCCTAGTGCCCAATCAAGTTTCAGTCCGCTGGCATCCTCATTGTGACTATGTGTCTGATACAGGTTTTCCTTATATATGTTTACATCAGGAGGGCAGACAAACTGAGAGTAGAGGCAGAGTAAGATGTTCCATTTTTGGCCTTTCCTGTTATTTCAGTGGGAAGATTTAAATAGTTCTCCAAATCAAGTCAAAACAGGTCAAGTAATAGAGCTCTCATAATTCTTGGAAAAAAATATTTTCAAGGTCTGAAAAGACCTAATTTTAGGTCCTTTAGTATGCAGAAAAGTAAAAAAAGCATTGTCTTTTGAAGATTACAAAGAACTGGCCACGAAGAATCTTACAGCCAGGTTTGTATTCTGAACATGTACAAAGCTGTACATGTGCCCAAGTGTAAAGGCATTAAATATCCGAATGAAGACAGAACTTGTCCTTCTTCAGAAATGGGTTAATAAGAAATAGACGCTTCTGAGGTGCAGTGCTGGGCAACTGTTTTTCAGCACAACACAGCAATACTAGACAATACCAAAAGACATAGATTACCAATTGCTGTCTTTTTATCAGCTAAGAGAATATTTTGGCAAACTTCAAGCTCTTTTATTAATACAGAAAACACAGAGGCCACCTCCACAGTATTACAGTCCTTTTGAAATTAATCTGGTTTTATAGTATGCTCTACCTGAATAATAAATTACTTCCATGACAATTGCACAGATATCATTTAAGGATGCAAATCCGCATGAATTCAAACATTTGCTTTTTCAAATGAATAGCTAATGCTTGAGTGTAGTTGCTTATTAGTCCCATGCATAATATATAGCAGCAGGATCACAAATATAATAAAAATAATTGGGAAACAAAGTAACATTTTAAACATAATTCCTAATTTATTGTACAAATGGGAACTGGGAAAAAGAAGGGGGAAAGCCTTTCAGGAATATGAAGATTAAAAAGGGAACCCTTCTTTTACAAAACAAGTTATATTCCTTTAAGAAAAAGTCTATGCAGCAGTGGGAGAAGATGGAAAATTCTTTTAACTTTAACACACAATGTGTGATGCTTATATTCATGGTTAATTCTCAGTTTTGTACCGTTCAGTACTTGGTACAAATGTCAGAGATTAATGTGGCCTTGTGTTAACTCCCTACATCTGTGAATAATAAGTCTTGTTTCAGCTAATGCTTCCTTGTTTACTTATATCAGTGATTAATGAGTACTAGCTGATAGCTTAGTTTTGAGAACAAGGATTGTGTGTCAGAGCAAAGAATGATTAGAGAAGTACATTACGACCTGGCGACGTATTTGAGATACTCTCAAGGAGAAAAGATTTATCAGAAGATCTAGAACCATATCCAAACAAGTCCACGGAAATAATTAACATACATGCATGTATTTGGGAAATGTGATGGATTTGTATTAGTTTCAGAAACATTACCTGGTCTTTTAGGTTACAGGGCATGCATGCTTTCAGGGGAAAGCCCCATACTTTCAATGCAGCTAATAAAGTAATTTCAGCTTTCTAACCTAGTAAAATTGGTTGGAGATTTTATTTCCTGTTTTTCAGTGACAACCATTACGATTTTTTTCCTTTCTGATTGGGAAAATACTCTTTAACTAAATAGTTAATTATGATGCATAATAAATACCAAACAGAATGGTTCTGAGGGGTTTTCCAGAGTTGTGCTAATGATAACACCTTAATGATTTATGAAGATTGTTATCAACACTCAAATACCATTACAATATTTTCTAAAAGATATTTTGACAACATTTACAACCAGACTTTCCTCTGGGTAACAGATAAGATCCATTCTTATAATTGCATTGCAGGTTTAAAATGTATTGTATGAATGTCACTGCTTTGTACTATTACATGCTACAATGTGAGCTCTAGGAATAGTTGGGGAGTTGTGATAGATAGGCAATACTTGTTTCACCTGTTTTGACACTCAGCATGAGACACTGCTGGGAATTTTATATAATCAAGACTCTGGAAACTTAGAAGAAAAAAAAGGGTCATGAAAATATGCATAAGTATGCAGGGGGCAGGGAACCTTGACACAAAGGATGAGGAAAAGGGTGAGGTTGCTTTCTTTGTCTCAGTCTTTAACATAAAGACCAGTTACACACAGGGCAACCAGCCCCCTGATTGGAGCTGGTAGACAGGGACAGGAAGCAGCACAGACCTCCTGTAACCCAGGAGGAAGTAGTTAGTGACGTGTTGTTCCAGTTAAACACTCAAAGGTCCATGGGGCTGGATGGGGTTCACCATCCCGGGAGGTATCTGAGAAACAACTCAATGTGATACTTAGTGCTATGGTTTAGTTGATATCATGGTGTTCAGCTGAAGGCTGGATTTGATCTTGGAGCTCTTTTCCAAGATGAATTATTTTACGATCCTATAAAATTATATCCATGTTAGAGTACCAGCTTTAAATGAATTGTAATCTACTGACATTCCTTATTAATCAAAACATTATTTTTCATACAATTTTGGAAACCATGTTACAGTCAGAGACAATGCTTTTGAGATTTAATGTTACAAGTGCTATTAGTTAAATCTTTGATATGACTTGCTAACAAAACCAGAGGATACTCATGTGTGAGACCCATGAGGAAGAGCACCACACCCTTCTTAGCAAACCGTGGGGGCAGGAGCAAGTCTGGATGGAGATGTGGTAAGAGACATCATCATCATATCAAGACATTGAACATGACTTGAAACCACAGCTCACTGGTGGTAGGACACAAGCCCTTGGCACTAAACCTATAGGATGAGGGAAATTGTGAGGTCAGTGTCCTTGAGCCATCAAGGATAGAAGGTTCATTCCACAGCTCACGGATTTGCGACAAAGCGCCTCAGACAAGATATGTGACTTGGGACCAAATCCTGTATTTTGCCATGAAAAATGTCCTATGAGCTGTAAGGCAGTCATAGGCTTCTTAAAAGAAGTTGTAGCTTAGAGGTGAAATGTGATGGTGGGTCAGAGAAAACAACCAACAGAAAGGGACATAAAGGGTATAAAATAGCCAAGAAAAACACCAAATGGTACAAGGAGAACCTCTTGGCAGTACTGAGGCTCTACCTGGTACAAACAGCACATGCCCACACTCAGCTGTCTTGTGTGTGGGCAGCAGGGACTCACGGAGTGTCCATACTGGGAGTGGTAAGCACGCTGCAGTAGCAGTCTGCTGGCATGTTTATTTTGTCTCTCTGCTACATGCTATGTGAATTAGCCAATTAATAATATTTCTGTACTCATGCATTCTGTATAACGATGTTTGTGGAGACTCATGGTAGGGTTCAAGAAGCCCAGATATACGTGAACCATTTGAGAGTGGATTACCTCTACATTCATGCATAGGTCTTCCAAGCCAGGACCCGTGTACTCCTATGTATTCTGAAGATTGTGCTATCCTGACCATTCAGATGACCTGATACTGGAAATTTCTCAGAGGAAATCAATTCCGACAGCACAAAAACAGGAGATCCAAGAAGGGGGAGAGTGAGGATCTCCCCTCATCCAAGGGGGAGAGTGAGGATCTGCTACTCAGCAAGTTGATGTCAGTCCTGCCTGTGGTTGCAAAGCATAGCGGGTAGGAAATCCTGTGTGTGTTGTACCTTGACTCTGCCCTCTTTAGGAGTTCTTTCAAAAGAAAAATGACCTGATCAACGCTGTTTCAATTTTTTTATGCTTGTGCATGTACTACATATAACATGGACACTTTAGATTTTTATTTACCCTACCCTGGGGTCATGACTCTCCCTTCCAGGGTGAACAGCTGTAAATTTCTTTGTAATCGCCCCATCCGGATGACCAACATATGCACTGGAGAAGAACTTAATGTGAGAGAGGACAGGAACAAGTTCTCTTTGGGAATGAATTTCTTGTTGACTGAGTGGAGTCAGAACCTAGTATTTACCCGTCCTGCTGCACGATGTGAGTTAAAAGGAGGATCTAGCACCTAAGCTAAGCCTGAGATGTCCCTTCTGCTTTGTGCAAAAGATACAGCTGCTTTGGACTTCATATCCTTAATTTCAGACATCTTTTCTGTAGGCTAAGTGTAGCATAGTGTTTAAAGCACAGTGATTTGGTGTGCTTCCTTTTTCATAACACCTGGTGTGGGATATTAGCAGTCTTTGACACTGTGATCAATTCTGTAAGTCACTGGTCTGGGGGCTTGCCTCAGCTGCACTTGCTACTTAGGAGTGAGTTGTCTAGAGCTGAGATGTTTGTCATAGGAGTCAAAAAAACCCCATCATGCTCCTGAATAAGGGTACCAGCAAAATTTTTGAATATTGAAACAAAATTGTATATGGAGCTCCAAGAAAACCAACAGAGTCAAAACAGCAACAGAGAAAATTCAAAGATCGCACTTTCCCATGACTTCTGGAAACTGATCTGATGAATACTGGCATGATCCTGGCTGATGTCTGCCTTTCCAGTAGAAACTCATTAGGTTCCCTCAGTAGGAATAGTGAATGTATCAACGTTTCTCCTAGCTATGTTTTATGCCTGTTAAACATTAGGTAATTGATAACATAAATTATATATGACTCTGCCTGCACAGAGATGACCAATTGAAAATTGCCTGATAGAGGAAGGGATGAAATGTGCACGGCCACTCTGTCTATGGAGAAAGCAAAAATAAAGGCTGTTTCCAAGAATTTATCCTAGCTTATCCCATATTCCACCCTGAAAATATTTCTTCTTACCTTATGCCTTAATGATAGGACAATTTAATTCACTTGAATGTTTCACTAAAACAAGGAAACAAAAGTAAATATTTTTAAGGCTCAAATAAAAGTAGAATAGGCCTGTTTTCATAGATTTAATTGATTTCTTTTTCATGTTTTGATGTCTATGAGAGATTTTATTTACTTATTTTCTTCAGGATTTTGCAAGAGTGAAACTTAAACAGGACTTGTACTGGCACAATGAACTCTGTCAGGTCCTGAATTCACAAACTTATGCTCCTCTTTAGATGATAGGCATATTACATATGCTGGAATAGCTTCAATATCTCAAAAAGGTAAGTCAAGAGAACTTAAATATTGGTTTACCAATTTACAAACTCATTATAAGAAAATCAAGCAAATAGAACCCTTCAATAGTTCAAGAACTTGTTAGGATAGAGTTAATTGTCCCATAGCAGCTCATGGGATGCTGGGTTTAAGACCAAAACAGTGTTGGTTACAGACTCACATTCTTGCTGTTGCTGAACACTCTTTGGACAACATTAGGGTCCACTCTGTTTCTCATGCTGCCCTTCCAGTGAGCAGGCTGAGGGCACACTAGATTGGAAGGCAATACAACTGGCATAGCTGACTGAGAACTAAATGGATGCTCCATGCTATATGATGTCCATGCCCAGCACTAAAAGGATGGGAAAGAAGAGGGACAGGGGACATTGGAAGTCACAGCACGTGTCTTCTCAGAAGACCAATATGTGTGATGAAGGCTTTCTTTCCCGGAAATTGCCAAACACCTGCTTGCTGACTGGTTTGAACTGCCATCTACTCACAATTTTTTGCCCTTTTAGGCTTCCCATACCCTCCCCCACCTCACTGGGGAGGAAAGCATTGTAGCATGGGGCTTACCTTCTGCTGGAGGTTAAACTGACACGTGATGGACACAAACTGCACCACTGAGTGCACTGCTGGATAGGTTTGACCGAGCAGTTCAGCTCTCAGCTCTTGTTTAAACTATTGGGTTCACCATAAAATGATGACTGGACAAAGTGAATTTGACACACAGACACCGACACAAAACATCTAGACCCCTACCTTGTAGAATCTGTTGTATTCAGCACAGTCACAAAACAGCTACCTCACGCAGAATAAAACCTGACATTTGCTGGTTCTAGAAAAGACTTTTTTTTTTGTTATTTTTGTGCCAAAGAAATCTATTCTAGCAATAAGGAATAACTTGAGTTAGCTGACATAAAACTACATATGATGTACAATGACACTCATAGTCTATGCAGTTATTATATTTGGAAGACATGTAACAAATAGATATTGGCTGAAAGCAAATTCTGCTTCCAAATGTCCGGACACACTAAAAGAAAGAATTTGCCAGAGTCCAGACTCAAACCTTCTTCCAAACCTATTCCAAGATGGTGACCAAAACCAAAATTAGAATCAAAACTTTTGATCAGAAATTTTATAGCAGAGACAACCAAAATGCAGATAGAAATTTTTCAAGTTCAATCAATCACACCTACTTGTAGCAGGATATGGAAAGAAATAGTAACTAAATCACAGTCTCATGACTCTTTATCTGAGGTGCACTGTAAAGTGCAAAGGACAAATACCAGTGACAATGTAATTCTGTGTTTTATTTTGACAAATAAAACATCCTGAAATCAGTTGATTCTAGAAATGTGATTACTTACACAAAATTTCCAGGACAAAATACATTAGAAAGCCAAAAATTCTGGTCCTCAGAGCCAATTCCTTTTCTGAACATCTTCTTTGAATAATTAATTTTTTTAAAAAAAAATGCTTAGATATTGGGCTCTGTGGACTGCTTCTCTAATAAATATTTTTTTTAAAAACCAGAATACAGGAACTTGCTTCAGCATATATATGCATGTACACCTGAGCATATGTATGATTAGAACTGAACTTTAGGAAGGAATAAGCACAGCCATTGGCATCCAGCTAAAATGTGGTCAGTCTGCTTATGATTGTTTCGTAATAATTTGCCACCTTCTTTCAAACTTTGCTAATTTTGTGAATATGAAACTCATAGACAGGCTCCAAGAAGGCTTTTTGGGATTTTGGTTTAAATATGCCTTTATTGCAAGGATTTCATGTAGTACCTTGTTAGGTTACAAGAAAAATCTAAATATTTCTGATGGAATTCTGCATATCATCATGTATGTCACCAGCCATATCTCCTATTTTGAAACAGTGATTGGTATAAAAGATCTACTGAGCACATTCACTGTAATCTAGAAGGAAATAACTTTATCACTTAAGAGGTAGGGCCAGACCCATCAGAAGGAAAAATCATCCCATTAACATGAGCTAAGGTCTTGACTCAAAGGTGATCACATGGATGATGAGTCCTCTATTCTGCTAATGATCTACTGTTTGTAAATATCCAGGGAAAAAGTAGCTTTATCTAATAAAAGAAGAAAGTAAAACCTTCTGAAAAAAACATTTATCAGCACTGCCTCCATCACATCAGAGAAATGTTCCCAAGTTATCCAGCAGCTACTCAGAGTATGATAAAGAGAAGAAAAACTATTTTATTTAATATTATTTTGTTACCTTAAGAGAATACTTCACATCCTCAATACTGAGACATCCATTATAGTAGCTGTGTCACTATAGTGGCATATACTCAATGACGAAAAATAACTACTGGGATTTTTGGGGTATTTCTGCTAGGAATCGACCAGAAAGCCTGCCTAATTTCCTTTTCCCAACAGTCTCATCTTGTAGTGGATATAATAACTGTATTAACCTATTCTACTGTTATAGCATCTGGATGCAACATCTGTGGAGATTATGCACATAATCAATTCATGTAATCTGGGGAAGAGCAATCAATGACAAGTGAGGCCTTTTCCATGATCATATATGGCTCACCCCATGTTTCTCCTTTTCTAGTCTAGTGCTTAACCACAAATGCTCTGTACCACTTACCAGAGTGCTTAAAATGGACAATAAGAACAACTCTGTAGCCATAAATCACTAACATTTCTGTCATGACATTTTGTAATTCTATTGTGTTTTTACCGCTATGAATCATGTTTTGCAAATGTTATAAGTGTCTCTTAATAGAATGACCTTTTCTATGAGTGTGGTATTAAAACTTGTGATATGTACTGTATGGTGTAACTCTTATCTCAGACATGCACAGTTTCAGTGTCTCAACTCACTTTCAGTCTTTTTACTTTTAAATCGAGGAAATATTTTTAATGTTAAAACTGTCACAGAGACTGGCTGCTGTGCAAAATAATTTCCATTGTCAATTGTTATTTCCAAGGCACATTTTTAATGACATTTTTCATTTTGCATCCATGCCTAAAGGTGAACAATTTAGAAATAGCCAAACAAAAACTCATCCCCTTTCTAAGAGAATACTTCTGGCCTTTGTTTTGGGTTCTTTATTTCTACCTCTTGGACCACGTACATTATTTTATCCCTGTATTATACAATGCCTCTCTGCTTTTCAAGAATATCATAACCCAAGTAATTTTATGCTTTCAGAAATAAAAATTAAGAAATTAATGCTATTTTATCTGGTAGAACTTCATAACTAATCATAATAATTCTTTATTATTCATAATAATACTAGTTTTTAGAAGAGACAAGCATTATGCATGTTCATTTCAAACTTATTCCGTCAGTTTTGCAAAGGTGTTGGATGAATGTCGATTGGTTGAGGGATCAGGAACTCAAAGGCTGTTTTCCTCTATGCTTCCAATTGCATGGAATATTGGAAGAAACACGAAGACCCAGATGACCAACACCTGGCTCTGAGACCTGCGTTAATGGCAGAGTTTTTGGGTTTTTGATCACAGGTTAGTCTACAAGACATCAAAGCAGCTGACAAGAGACAGGGTGTTCACTTTTCCTAAAGGGGAAAGAATCTTTGCACAAGCATTAGCAGGACTCCTTGAAAGAACTTTAAACCAGGTCTGAAGGGGTGAAGGTAAAAACCAGGTAAAACCAGGCTTGCTAGAGATGAGCCTGGGGATGGCATGCCAGTGTTTTAGAAAGGGTGTGCTAATGAGGTCCTTCAGCATGCTCCACAACGTCCTGAGCACACTGGAGCACATCTGGAATGTCCCTGTACTAATGCATGTAACACCCTAGCCATCTTGGTGGGGGTAGGGGATGGAGATCCATGCGGCAACAAAGACACAAGGGTTGTTGATGTGTTGGAAACCACAGAACTACCTGAAAACATTCGCTCAGGAATTAGGGTCTCACCTCCAAAAAAGGTGTCAGGGTCAATAGCCCACTGGAAGTGTCACTACACTCACGAGAACAGATGTTGGAAATCACTGTGAAGATGGAAAATTATGATATTGTCACAATTATAGAAATATGTTAGGATAACTCACATGACTGGAGTGCTGCAATGAGTGAATGAGTGGCTGTAAACTCCTCACAAGGGATAGCTGAAGAAAGAGTGAGGTGGTCCTACTTGTTAGGGAGTGCTTTGATTATCTAGATCTTGATGATGGTAAAGAAAAGGTTGAGCATTTATAGATAGGAACCAGACAAAAGATCATTAACATATCAAGGGAGGAGCCTATTATAGATGACCCAGTCAAGGTGAAAGAGCACACAAACAATTTTATAAGCAGCTGGGAGAAGTCTCATGATTGTTAGCCTTGTTCTCAAGGCAGATGTCAACTTACCTGATGTCTGCTGGAAATCAAACACAATGGAGAGTAAGGTTCTGAGGCATGTGGAAGATAACTTCGTGCCACAAATGATGAGAGAGCCAGCTAGAGGAGGCACCTGCTGGACCTGTTGTTTGTGAATAGAGAAGGGCTCGTGGGTGATGTGATTGTCAGAAGCTGTCTTGAGCACAGGTGGTTATGAAATGATATAAGTTTTAGGTTCTTGTAGAAGTAAGGAGGGATGGCAGCAGAGTGGCCACCTTTGACTTCCAGAGGTTGGAACTTTGACTGTTTAGGAGTCTGATTGAAAGAGTCCCTTGGGAGGCAGCCCTGAAGGGCAGTGCAGTCCAGGAAGACTTGATGCAGAGAGGTGAGACCTCATCGTGGTCTTCAATATCCTCAAAAGGGTTAGTGGAGGGGCTGAATTCTTTCTAAGAAATAGATACTTTTTTCCTCACACTTTTCAGTAGAAGAGTAAAGTTTGTATCTGAAGGCTAGGTCTGCACACCAGTTTTGCTTTATCTTCAAACACTATTACAGAACTTCTGACCTTGTACACAAAATTGGATACCTCATTCAAGATCTATGCTCTGTGATTTCCTGTTCTATAACACAAAGTTAAATTTCACTAACTTGGGAGTAAAAAAGTTGTCATTGTTGACATATATCTGCAAAAAGATCTTTTAATGTTACCACAGACTTCAGAAGATTATGAAATACAGATTTTTATTCACATATGCTTATTAAGCAGTTCTCCTTATTTTCTGTATCGAATAACAGATTTTCCTCGAATTATATTTTTTTATTTACTTGTTTAGGGGTGGTTTTTTTCCCTGTTTCTGCATTCTTTAGAAAAGGCAGAAATCACACATGATTCTATGTGATCAGATATTTAAGAGTTACTGGCATTTTTCCCCATTTTAGACCCAAGGCTTACATAGGTCTGTAGTTCTCACCACTTTGCAGCAAAACATTAAGCCCTGATCAATTGAAAGTTGCTCAGTTAGGTCCCAAAATACATTCTTCTGAGCAAAATGTGATTTAATAAAAAAAATATGGATGCTAAAAAACTCTTTAGCTGAGCCTGACATTTTGCTTTTTAAATATTAATTATACTTTGGGCTTCTTCCTATTTACATACTTAAGTGCTTGGTTGGGACATAAAGGGTACTATATCATCTCGAGGAAGCCACAGAGTAGCTTTGTTAGATAAAATTACTTGCAGCTGGTAATTTTTGGCAATTAATATTATGAATTCTGGTCACAAGGGGCTTGGGGAAAGCACTTCCAGGTTGCTACTTATCTCTATAAAATGAGGGGAAATGTCAAAACCAGCAGGCTCACTGAGAGGATCATTTCTGGGAGAGAAAGAAGTGGGAAATGCTAAAATTACCATATTTATGGACACTGTAGAAAATGAAGGTCTGAATGAGCTGCTCAGTTTATAGAGAGTGCTAAAGATTTTTTAAAACTTTTTAGGCAGCCTCATATAACATAAACCAGCAACTTCTCTCAGAAATGGTGCATTAGTAAAAATCTTGAAGTTTAATACACTTTTGCTTATAACTACTACTGCCTATGGCTAGTGATCATAGAGGGAGAAAAGAGTCCCTTTTCAAGAGAAATTCTCTATCATTTGCAAATTCCTACTGATAAGTCTCCTGTTTGGGGAGGTTACAGTGTTCATTTTCTCTCTCATGTTCTCCTCTAAGGCTGAAAAAAAGTTTTAAAATGTTGTGCAAAAATTTGTTTTAACTTTCTTAATTTCAGAGCAAACTGTTTGTACTCATCATGTGTGGTGACTGGACACCAGACAGAAACTAAGCACCACACAGCTGGTCATTCCCATCCCACACTTAGCAAGACAAGGGAGGCAATAGAGGAAAAGAAAGAAAGCTCAGCGGTCAAGATAAAGAAATTTTAACATGCAAAGGAAAGAAGAAGAAGAAGAAAAAAACCCAGCCCCAAACAAACAAATAACAAGGCGATTACTCACCACCTTCCACAAGCAAGCTGACACACAGCTGGTCTCCAAACAAAACCTACCCAACCTAAAACCACCCTCCCCTCCTTGATGAGCAAGATGCCATGAAGTATGGAATATCCCTTTGAATGGTTTGGGTCAGCTACCCTGGATGTGCCCCTTCCCAGCACCCTGCTGGAAGGTCGGCATAAATGCCTTGGTGCTGGTGCAAAGTCTGCTCAGCAATGGTGGCATTACTGTGCTGTTACCAAAATCGTTTTGATTGCAAATTTAAAGCACTGCACCATATGAGCTACTATGAAAGAATTAAGTCTGTCTCAGTCAGACCTTCACGAGCATTAGGACACCTTCAAATTCCAATAATGTGTCAAATTTTGAAGGACTTTTTTTTCATTCCATTGCTGCTAAACCTAGAAACACCGTAGTAATTAACTTTGGCAACACTGTCATGCAGAGACAGAACAGAGAGGAAGACAGTACTTAAGCAGCCATTCACACTCGTACATTTTATACACTGCAGGTACAATTATAAAGGCAGATCACTGTTTAAAGTGTCTTCCCTGACTCTGTCCTGAGCTGGTAGTGTGTGATACTAGTGTGCAATTTTAGGTCAAGTAGCAGCTACAGAATGACACTGCTATCTCTGTAGGGTTTTTGGGCCAGAGCTACAATACGATTGTCATACACAGTTATATACACCAGCATCTGTAGGAGGTCTGACTGAGACAGAAGTGTTTCTATATATCTGGTTCTACATTTGTGATGAGCAACTATACTTAATAGTTCTACTGCATATAGTTTTACTTCCTGAGGTTTCAAACTCTGGTATTATATTTGCTGGCAGGCAAAAACAAGAGCCGTATAACTAAAAAGACACCACAGTAACATGAGGCAAATAGGATGGATGGACACAGAGTAAAATGAATTGGTTTCAATGATATTCTGTTTTTTAAAATAAAATAATCAACTTGTGACAAAATTACCTCTATAAATTGCCAAAACATGCCATTCTACTTCTGCTGTACAGATTTCCTTGGAAATTTGGAAAAAGAATGGTGGAGGACATTCTAATAATTCAGTATGCTTGGGCTTTGCTTCATCGGAGTATCACAGAAACCTACCACGAGACTCTTGCAGGGCTGCCAGCAGGGAATGGACTGTAGGAAAGACTTGGAAGGTACTGTGATCACTGACATCTTGGCTGACCCAGAGGGAACTGATGCAAAGGCTTACAGTGCTGAAAGTCTGTGTTGCAGAGCCATGATATTGTGTGCCTCAGGCTCTCTCTGTCATCTTCCCGCTGAGGCTCAGATTTTGGTGAGAATCTGGACCATGCCTCTATAGTACAATTAAGGCTGCTTGCTTGTTTTGGGGTTTTTTAGGTTGGTTGGTTTTTGTTTGGTTTTTGTTTTGTTTGATTAGGGCTTTATTTTGTTTTGGTTTTTTTCTTCCATAGAAAGCTGTTGTAGATTAGATGTAAATGATGAAAGGTTTTCAGATCTAGTCAGACATTAAATTCAAAACTACAAAAAAAAAACTGAACAGAATATTAACAGAATTTATTCTGCATCTGACATGACTACATCAAAGCACTACATGGCAGAGAATCTTAATAGCCCATATTACAGCTGAAGTGATCTTCTTGTCTTCTTCCCTGGTTGAGGTTGGGGCTGCTTTACAAGAAGAGCTAAAATGCTACATTTCCACACATGTTAATTTATTTACTTACTTTGCTGTTACCTTTTCATATAATTTCGTTTTGGTGGGTTTACAAATTATGTAGAGCAAAACAAGTGCTTCTTACTCTCAGGCAGTCTTTGTGCTTGCGCAGTTTATCTGCCTGCGTGTTATTAATGCTACAATATTCAGACTTTATCAAATAATGTTGTACTAACTCTAGATAATATACAGAAGTGTCACTGACTATTTTGTAGGTCTAAATATTAGATGCAAGCCTAACAACAAATACTACTACTATATAAAAACTGCTATGCTGTTCTGTTCTTCTTCCCATGCAAAATTGGATTGCTGCAAATATCTGCCACTAAGCATCAAACTCATGCATATCTCTGTCTGCGCTGACTGAAGGTTCCCCCTCCTGTAAACATTTATTTTCTTCTGGCTGATGGAATTTTTAAAAGCAAACAAAAGTATTTTTAGAAGCAAACGAAAATTGAAACCATGACCTAGTTCATTCCTGCTTCTTTTTAAATAATACTAAATAATAGTATTTTACCTCCGGTTGTTACTCATGTTTCTGGAACAAATGTGCCTTTAAGAATCCAAAATCACTCCAGAATTTTGAACAACTTCTTTGTACATTTAAACTTACACTATTATTCAGGCAGTGTTTTAATTACATTTAGTTCCGTTTCAGGCTAGAAACTGAAACAGTATCTTTAAGTGGCATTCTATTAGTCCTGTTGATGAAAAATAAAACCTGAAAGGGCCCTGCTGCTGCTGAAGCAGAACATTAACCTGGAGCACAGTTACCACCTTTTCTTTTGAGTGTTAAAAGCTTTCACAACACTGGTCCGGAATGGCCAAGCTTTAAAAGAGAACACTGCAATAAACCCTTTATCACAGCTCCTCCCCCGCCCCGTGCACATAGCTGCATTTCAGCGATGTTAGCGCTACTTTCAAGATGGGGCATATGTGTATTTAATAGGCTAAAGTGTGAGTAGTTATCACTTAGGCAATTTAAACCTTGAATAGCAGCAGCTACTGAAGACCAGTGAATTGTTGCAAGTGGTAGAAATTCTAGTCATGATAAGAGACAGAGAACTTGAAGTGAGTTAAATTTTTCTGTTAAAAGTAGTCTTTCACAAGGACACTTTACTCTTTCAAAATAGATGGAATCCTTCTTTTTTTGTACCTCACATGAGACTACAAAAATGAACTTTTCCAACTCCTCACGATGTGGCACAATATAACGTTGAATAGATTTTGTCTGCTTTGAAGCATTTCCTTTTTCTGCAATGATACTGAGCATCAGATGAACCTCCAAGTAAAGGGCAAGTAAGGATCCACCGTGCCTCAGGTTTCTTTTCATTTTATGACAATTCCTTGTCATTTTCTACACTGTTTGACAACAGAACCATCTGGGTGAAGTGATGTATGAAAATGCTTTCTGGTTCCCCTGCTCTGTCCTGGTTCAACAGTGTACTGAACGGGAAACTTGATACAGATAAAACTGGCCCTGGTTATCTACAGGGCACATTAGATTTGAACTGGTCAGTGATTTATGTTTAACCTGATTAAAGTTAAATCAGTCATACTTTTTCTCCCCTCATCCAACACAAAATGGATCATCTGTCACTTTCAGCTGGTCATAAAATATTGTACAAAAAATTTCTCAAAATTAGTTAGATGGAAAATGTAGCATATAATGGAAAAAGGTTAAAAATAATGTGCAAATGGTCATGTAATGTCAAACACAGATACATCATTGCTATAGCAATGGTTTCTTCTTGGTTTTAAAAAACTTGTTGTTTTGAAATAACTTATTTTAAAATACAGCTGAGGGCAATCAGCTTTTCAAAGCATACTTACACTTGTTTAGTGAAAATATTCTTAAATAAATACTCTAGTGTTGAATCAAATTTTTCAGTTTAGAATTTGTACTTATATTCTAAGTGTGGTAGCAATATTACATGGCTTAGTATTTTTCTTCTTTTATTAGATGATATAACAAAATAATTCAGCAAAATTTGCTAATGTTTAAATATGCAGTAGAATCTCGCATTTCTTGACTGATTTCTCACTCTTGGAGATTGCTACATCTTGCACTCTATGGCAGACTTCCTTAAAGATCTGCCAGCTCTGTTTTATTCCCTTGCCCCTGAGGGCAGTCTTCCAAGGAATTGCACTGACTCTCTCCCCGAAGAACAGGAAGTCTGGAAGTTCAGGGGCCTAGCCTTACTCGTTACCTGATCCATATCCCTCATGACTGCAAACTCTACAGCCATGATCACTGCATCCCAGGTTGTCTCCAGTCTCTGGATGTCTCCAGTTAGCTCTCTTAGGTTGGTGCAATGAAATTGTCATGGACAGTGAATTCTATTTTCATTGAACTCTCTATTTTGCAGAATAAAAAGTATTTTGTGAAAAATCCTACATGTTAGATGTGAACTCACTGAAAAAATTCACAACATATTTTTGGAAAGTAATAGCAGTATAATACTCATGAGCAGTTACATTTATCATAAGCAACACAAAGGCTTAGCAGCATGAAAATACGAATACCGATTTTCCTATGAGTTTGAAGGCAAACTGTATTTGGATTATATATTTAGCAGTGTCTCAATTAAAAAGAGCATTAGTTTTATAGTGGTGGTACACAAATTCTGAATAAGGAAATAAGAACGTCTAAAAAAAAAAGTTGTTCAGTAAATAAAATAATTTAAAAAGAAGATCAAAAATAAGTTTTCTTTAGAACAGTATTTGAAAAGAAGTGATTAATTAATAACATTATTTTTTCAACCTTTACTGTTTGCTAGTAAAAATGGAATAAAATGCGGAGAATTTTGGAATGAACAAATGAAAGGAGTTTTAGGGAAGAGCTACTCATTCATTCACTGGGTTGTAATCAAGAGGAAATTTCTCAGCTATGGCAGGTGAGTTTAACATCCAAAACAAAGTCTTTGAATTCATCTCACCATAGGTTGTTTGTTCTTCATTTATTACTACGATAAGCCACTCTTCCACTCATACTTTGGCCCCTTTTAGAGTGATAGTCAATCACATCGGTAATGCAAGGAAATGTAATATTCATGATTAGATGGCCTAGCTGTTTAGAGCTTTAATGTGCTACTCCAAATGCAGCCTGTTGAACCATTTAAAATTCTATTTATTTCTTTGGGGATTAAATAGAAAGAGTTGAAGGTTGAAGGTTGAATCATCATCACTTGTAAGTTACTGGGTTTGCCTGCACTGTTGCTAAATCTGCATCAGTCTCTCTTGACTATTTGCCTTCATGTATTAATCATTGGAAGCTATTTCATTTCGAGACAGCTAACATATTTAATCTATATTCTTCAATATATGGGAAAGGACTTTGAGAAATAGTAAATCATTTCAAGAGCTATTTAACACAGTTGCCCTAAGTTTTCAATGGAGAATTTATTGAAAAACTCGCAAGAGTATCTAAGAATTACCTTGTAATTGAG
Source organism: Falcunculus frontatus (assembly GCA_013398115.1). NCBI lineage: Eukaryota > Metazoa > Chordata > Aves > Passeriformes > Falcunculus > Falcunculus frontatus. The sequence continues at coordinate 452,607 of VZRV01004962.1, read as the reverse complement.
CTAGGAATCTGTAAAGTAACCATGGTTGATCAGCAGCAGCAGTGCTTTTATGTAGAGATATGTCAAATGGATCTAAACCCAAGCTACCTTAAAAAAGGAAAGAGAAAAGAGAGCTAGATTATTTAAAAGTTATCAGACTCTTCAGTCAAAGTATTCTTTGTGGAGATACCTGATAACCACATATATAATTAAAAATGTAACACTTCTTACACTAGTGAGAGGGAGGCAGAAAAAGATGACTGTGACAAGAAAACATCAAATTCTCTCTAGCACTCTCCTTTTAACTATCTTGAGCAGTAATTCTCTCTAGTACAGCACACACCTGTTCTTGTAAAGCAATGTAAAAGGTGAGAAAAGAAATGGTGCTTTACATTTTTTCAAGAAGCATTTACCCTGCCTTAAGGAAGAGGTCTCCCAATATAAGCTTGAAGGTTTTGAACCTATGAGTTTAAAGCATGCAGAAGAGGAGCAAAGAATTAAACATAATCCATGCACAAGTATTATTTGTCACACTCATTTATGTGTTCTCTTTACTCTTCTATGTGAAACAAAAGTTGGTCACTGCAGCCTTCATGACCTTCAGAGCAAGAGTTAAAACAACTTGTGGATGCTTTTCTTACCCGGTTATTGTTGCTGTGCCTCGGATATTAATTTGGAATGGTATCAGAAAGTTTTTGACACTTTAGTGACTGCTTGGCAAAAGTTTTAATGACAGAGGAAGAAATAAATGCCGCAGATCAGCTTTTAATTTCAGGTCTTTTCTGTATAAACCATAAAATATCCACTAGAAATGGGTTGAGTGTTTTCTTTCCAGGAAAATGTTAGGCTGGAAAGAAAGCAGGATCAGATGTTAGAGATAATTTCAATGTCACTGGGTAAACATCTGAATTGTGAGGGGGTTTTTAAAGTAGCAGTCCAGAAAATTCTGTCTCCTTCTTCAGCAATGCCTTTAAATACGAACAGCATTACAGTCACTCTGACATTAAAGGAAAAAGCAGCTTGTTGGTGTCAGTACCTGTGATCTACCAGCTTTCATTTACCCTAGCAGATTAGTCCTGATTGGTGCCAAAGCATGGGAGAAGCACTGTTTTATTTTATTTTATTAATGCTCCCCATTAAGTGTTTTCATCACATATCGTATAGGCCATGTTCACATATGTAAGCCGCAGCACACAAATAGAGAGCAGACTTCATCTCAAGCCTATTCCTTTCCATGGGCCATATTTTCCATTTACAATTAGAAAAGAGATCTGAAAGTACAAGTAACCTACAAGCAACCTTTAAAATTATCAACAAAACACAATATAGGGGAGAAAAAAGAGTATTACTAGAAAGTACAAAAAAGATAGAGAAAACAAACACACTTTCCTAATTCCTAAAAGAAGGGATGATGCAGTTAACAACAGATATTCCCAAAAGACCTCTGAGAAAGCCTTTAGGTGCCTCACTGTCAAATTCAATCGAGCAGTCCAAGAAAAGTGAGTAGGTAGAAAGTCCTTACAAAGAAAATCCTCCTCTGAGAGAGATTGGGGGATCCAGAAACCGTTGTCCTGTGCTACACTCTATGGTAGAGAATAAAACCAGACCAAACAAACCAAACAGACTATGTTGAAAACTATTTTACCCAGTGTAGGTCCATTAATTTCAATACAACTGTACCAATTTATGCTATTTGAAAACTGATGTTACATAAATGAAGAATACCTCAAATTAGAGCACAAGCAATGATACATGCCACTTAGGCTACCTGAGGGCATTATTTTCCCTTTTATACTTCTTTAATTAAACATGGAATTTTTTCTCACCACAAATAAATAAATGAACTAAAGTCATTGAGCCAACATCATAGAGCAGGAAATAATAAAATTAGGAATGTTTGATGCAATTTTAATGAAAGTACGGCAAAGACTACTATCAGAATTTACTGCAACATTTGCTTTAGCTTTCAGCAGAAATTGTTCAGTATATTGAAAGCCTGATAATAACCTGATGCTATTTTTAGGTTAATCTCTATTTTTTCATTACTGCAGTTATAGTATGCACTCATGGCTAATATTTAATTAAATCTTATTTCTGAAAAGACAACCATTTAAGATACACATATAATCCTGTAAATCTAGAGATGATTATGGACACTACTGCTATGTCATAAAGTGCTTGGGATGCATGAGTATATTTTTTCTAAACTCACAAGGAGTAAGCCCATTCTTTATAGTTTGCATCTGTGATTCGTTCTCCTGAATGACTTTAGTACAGGAGATATCTATCAGATATTTTAATGGTTTTAAGCACTATGTGAAATACTACTACAGTGCACAAGCCTGATTTATAATATGATGCTTGGCATCAGGGTATAGAAGTTGGAAAGAAGAAATGACATATGAATCATTAAACCGAAACATAAATAGGTTCAAAGAAGCCTTTGAACTTCTTAGCTTCTGAAGGTTCACGGTGTGCATCAGAATAGCATCAATCTAATTTCCGCAAAGGTCAAAAAAATGCAAAGTCCCAGCCAAGGTTTGGATCTGATAGATTTGTGTCCTCTTGCTCTGAGAGAAATTGATTTAGTAGAATGCTAGAACCTGAACTGGCTATTGCAATCATAACAGAAATGTGTTAATTCAACTTGCTTTCTCCCCGACAGTGCAACAACAGCTTTGAATCTTCTGCTAGGATACCCAGATTAGCTGAAAATTTTCTGAGTATAATCCAAATTTACTGTGAACACCTGAAGGGAGGGTTTGGGAAGGTTTGGGAAGATTTAGGAAGATTTGAGAAGGTTAGGGAAGGGAAGGTTAGGGAAGGTTAGGGAAGGTTAGGGAAGGTTAGGGAAGGTTAGGGAAGGGAAGGTTAGGGAAGGTTGGGAAGGGAAGGGAAGG